>VXBU01006955.1:412585-493336 GCA_013400315.1 Bombycilla garrulus | reverse complement strand
CTTCCCCCATCACAGATGATCTCTTTACTGGGGCCTTTCTTTATAAATTCTATTGGTTATTTTATTAAGATAAATTCATTAGGAGAGATAGGAGATAGTCTAAGTGAGTTTTAAAGAAACAACCCTGGATTAAGCTCTATCTAGATTTATTGCATTAGAGTCACACTGATAAGCTGAAAAAATGGGTTACATCAGGCGTCCTCCTCCTAAAGCACTGGACAAATTAAAGCTGCTATATTCCTGTAGTTTTTTTAACAACATATTTCTCTGAATGAAACAATTGCTGTAGCTACATTTCAGCTGAATGAGTTCCGTACTGGCCTTTCTAAAGAGCGCTGAGCTCAGCACACAGCGCTGCAAAGTTGCTGGGTTTGTTTTTGTCTCGTTTCAGTTTAGACATATGGCTAATCATGCTTGAAAACCACGTAATCTTATCCAGGGCAAAATTCATATCATTATGTAGGAAGAGTTTAAGTGTTTCCCCCTTATTTTAAAATAATGTTAAACTGGGATTACGCTGCATTATATTCCTTTTGGACCTTAGATGTCCATGTGTATTCATATCAGCCGTCTGGCTGTCACATCCATGCTTGCTGCCTCAGTGAGTAGCAGTGAAGGAAACCAGCATATTAGCTCCTGGAACAAATGAGGCCTTTTCTTTGTAAGGAGATAGCTTGGACATAACTTAATATAACTGCTCCCTGTTCTTCTTAATGGGAAGCTCAGGGACATGACAGATGTCATGTCAGGTGACAGATAAATGAGTATTAATGGTCTCCCAGGCTGCTGAAGTTTTGGAGTATAAAAACACATCTCACCCTCTTAAGAAAATTCCCATTTGTGCACTTTTGATGAAAAGGATAGTATTTTTGAGCAGCATGATTTTCTATTAGACACAAATGTAGCCCATATCCCACAATAATAAGCACACAGCTCTCCATGCCTGCTACATGCAGGATCAATTCTGTATTTTCTCAATTTGCACAGAACTATGTGAATAGATAACAAGAACATCAAGACACAGATTTTTAATTTTTTTTTGTCAGGCATGCTGGGTTATAGGTGATATGCACGCACATATTTTGTGTGTGCAGCACTATTCCAATGGCCATAAACTCACACATCTCTGCAGGCACCTGAAGGTAAATCTGTGTAATTATCCACACTGAGTCTCAAGGCAGAGCTCTGAGGTTTTTTTTATCCAATTCTCTTTGTGGAGTATTACTTGCAGAAATCTATTTATAGCTTGTGTGGTGTGTGTGGCAGATTCCTGTGCCGTACTTTGCCCATACACACCTATGTGTGCTAGGGCCAGTAGGGCAGGTAGGGGAATATCTATATAATATACATATCAGTGCATTCTGAGCAGCTCATTGAGCTCAGCACAGTCCTCCTTCTACTGCTTTTGTGCAGTTCATTATAGAAACATACTTGAGTTTGCTCAGTTGCTTATCCTAACGGCCAACTTTTGATCTTCTCTTGGGAACCTGTTGCACTGCCTTGGTCTCTAGGTACCACAGCCAATGTGTTTACCAACTCTTTTTCTCTTTCTCGCCCTTTCTATTATGCGTCCCCTTTTCTCTGTCGCACAAAAGCCCTGCGCGGTGCTTGTGTGTGGTCCCCAGGAGATGCGGGCCCGGCGAGGAGCCGGGTTTGGGCGAGGCGCTGGGCTGGAGGATCTGTGAACCCGTGCAATTAGCAGTTTGGATCCGGGACCCCACGTGTGGGAGCGGGGCCCGTGGCTGTGCCCCGCCATGGGGACAGCCGCCCTCCGGGCGAGTGCACCGACCCCTGGCAGAAGGGTCACGGCGCGCTCAGACAGCCCCCGAGCTCAGGAAAAACCCCGGGATCAGAGCCGCAATCTGCGCTGGGGTGTCCTCCTCCCCCCGCCGCCCCCTGCACAACACATGGATTCAGAAAGGGATCATTTGGAAAGCATTTGCAAACATATGGGTCGTTTTTAAGTCAAGATTTCTTTAATTCGCTGTGTTTCCTAGTTTTTTTGGATAGAGGAGTTTGGTGGGGGTTTTGAGGGAGGGGGTGTTTTGTTTTGTTTTGTTTGGGGGGCGGAGGGGGATGTAGGCTCTTGCTGGCTGGGAAAAAAAACAAAAAGAGGAGGGCCGAGTGGTGGAATAAAGAGCGCAGCAAAGCAGCTTGTTCCCAACTCATGTCCCTTACAGAGAGATTAAAAGAACAAACACTCTGCTCTTCTTAATGATGGCATTACCAAGTATAATTAATTAGAGGGGTAGCAAAAGGAATCAGATCCCTGATGCTAATTACTTTCCTAAAAGGATAATATGCTCTTATGTTACCAGTCTAGATCTGACAGAAATATGTCTATTACTGCTACCGCTGCTACTAATCAAGTAGTAAAATAAAATACCCAAGGGACACTCATGCCTGGGTTTATTTATATGGATGTATGTATGCATATAATGATACACTCACTAAATTATATATATTTAATGCTGTGTTTTTATTTATTTATAGCATGATGTGTACAAATACACGTGTGTTTTCAGTTCATGGAATCATAGAACCATTTAGAGTGGAAAAGACCTTTAAGATCATTGAGTCCAACTGTTAAACCAGCACTGCCAAGTCCAGGCTAAGCCATGTTTATATATTTATATTAGAGTGGATTTTAGACATGTGTACTGACAGACAGCCAGGCAGAAAGACAAATATTTATGACACCACTTCTCTGCAGTGCTACCACCAAAGGAGGGGAGCAATAAACAAAAGCTCCTCCACCTTTGCCAACCTTGGCCTGTGCACTTAGGTCTGGGAAGGAGCAGGGCTGTGTTTTCCTTTTCTTGGATGGAGATGTGATGGCCCATTAGGCTGGGCTGTGAAGAACTAATGACTGGATGGCATTGATTTGCAGAGGAATTTTAGCTGCAGAAAATGATCAATGCCTTTCAGCAAAAGATTTGTCTCAGCAGGCTGGACATGTTTTGGGTAGCCTGCTCTGGT
Organism: Bombycilla garrulus; assembly: GCA_013400315.1. Lineage (NCBI taxonomy): Eukaryota > Metazoa > Chordata > Aves > Passeriformes > Bombycillidae > Bombycilla > Bombycilla garrulus. The sequence continues at coordinate 490,357 of VXBU01006955.1, read as the reverse complement.
TACTGTGAAGGATTGCTAAATAAATGGTGGGTTAGCAGCTGAAAATCACAGGCCTCAGGTATGCAGTGGGAGACTGGGTGGTGGAGTTGTTATTATCATCACTTTGAGAAGCTGGGGGGATGTCTAACGCAGCCCACGTGAAATCCAGCTCTCAAATGACTTTACCATATCCACGTACAGTGCGGGGGCTGTACTGCAGGTTTTACTGCCTGTTCGTGTCCATCCTTCCCCTGGCTCCTTGTGCGGATCAGCCCAGAAGTGTGACGGACCCGTGGATGTGCATTTACCTGTGGATGTGAGCACACATATGCACATCCCTCTGTGAGTGTGTGTGCACACTCGTGTCTGAGTCCGTGACTATAATTTGGTTATTTTTTAGCCAAAATCTGCACATTTGTGTGCATATATATATATGTGCATTTAGGTGCATTTTACCCACATGTGTGTATGCAGGTGTGTGCCACATGCATTCACACAGACTTCATGTGTTGGCTTCAGTCGTTTCCCATCCTTCCAAATAACCTCCCAAAATATCACTCTGTCTCCCCATTCCTGCCTCCCAGCCCGGCCATTGCCCCAGACTGTGAATTCTCTTCAGGACTTGAGGCCTTTGCCCAGTTCTCCTCAGTGAGCAGAAAGCAGTAAGTGCAATTTAATGTATTATTTATGAGTGGTGGGAAAGTCTAAGGGGGTTTTAATCTCTGCTTCTCCACTTCCTTCCCAGATGAAAACCATTTCACCTCCCTTCCCAGATATTCAGCTCCAGTGTGCTCCCCCACCCCACTCCCATCTGCGCCTTATTTGTACAAATGTTCCCGTGTCTTTAGTGATCATCTTCAAAAAAAAAAAAAAAAAGAGACAGAAAAAGAAAAGAAAACCCCTTGGCAAACCCATATTGTACTTAAACATTTGTGAAGATTTTGTTTCTCTCAATATGGAAGCGAGAGGGGGCTCTGGGAGGGGCTTTCGTGGAGAAATGTCTCATTCAGTCTGCTGAGCCCCCTCCTTGAAGTTTCTTTTCAAGGCTGTTGGAAAGTTGGGCAAACTGAAAAGCAAAACAATAATTAGAGATAATTGCTTGTGTCCAAACACAGGCATCAAAGCCTCGGGGGTCTCATTTGTGATGGGCCTTAGTGTGTGATCCAAAAAAAAAAAAATAAAAAAAAAAGGTGACCCTTATTTTATTTATTGAGTGGGGGAACAGAGAGAAAGTGCCAGATGGAAGGACCTCAGAGCAATCTCCAACGGCTCAGCCCTGCCTGCTTGGGCGAACAGGCACTGAGGCCAGGATAAAAGGGATAGAAAGCAGGGTCAGGAGAGGTTGCATAATTACTAGGGTGGAGGTAAAAGGGGTGAGGGGGGAGACAAGGGTCTCTCTGGCCCCACTGTGGGGATCTCTGCAGTCCCCCAGCTTTGTGTGGCTGGCGACATCCCTTGTACTCGGGAGAGGTACCAGGGGTGGCACAGGATGCCACACCAGGGGTGGCACAGGACAGGGGGCTGTCACCCCCTTTCCCTCCTCCCAAACTGGATCCCTAGCATGGATCCAAATGGATGCAGACCCAAGAGCCTGTGCCCCAAATTCCTCCCCGGTGGGATGCGTTGCCAGCAAGAACACGGCAGCCCCGGGGTTACCCACAGCTCAGGCAGCCCTGAATCCCTGGAGTTTTTGTGAAAAACAGTCAGTCGCTGAGGGGGACTGGGAGAAGAAATAAGGGGGAAAAGTCAGAAAAAGGAGGGGTAGTATTAAAAAAAACAAAACACCAAAACCAGTGAAACAGTCTCAATCCCCTCAGCCATACTGGGAAGAAGTGTTGCCCTGGGTGCAATTGATGTAGGAAGGGCTTCAGGTAAGGATAGAGGGTGTCAAATTTAGGGGTACTGGACCACTCTCGAGGGGACCACAGGAATCTGAAGGAAGGCAGGAAGTGAGAGAAACGTCCAGAAGACACCCCTGTAGGAGAGGGATAACGAGGGACTCTCTGGGGAACTCTTGTTTCATTCTCCGGTTTTCAGAGGCTGTGATAAGACGTGGCCAAGGTTTGTCCTCACCCCGCCTGTCCTTCGGTAATGGGCTTGTAATGACCTAAACGATTTGCTGATTAGGGACAATAAATCTGCCTTTCCGTGCGGGATGTCCCTGGCCGCGGGGCGGGGGGAGGCAGCGGGGACAGCCGGAGCCGGGGACACTCGCCCGTCCCCTAGCAGGACGGCAGCGTTTGTTTATTTAGCCTGTTGGGAGTTTGGCTGCAGAGCTGAAGTTATTTATCCCAGCATCTGCCCTCCACCTTTCCAGAGGGGCAATTCTGGAGAGGAAGGAGCGACTGCGGGGGTGGGTCCCTGTTCCTTGGAAGGGGTGTGGGGGAAAGAGGGCGGTGCCTCTGCTCGGCTCGCTCCTCGGGGGACAGGTGAAGAAGAAAAATGTGTTTTTGCGAGTGGAATAGCAAAAAACAAAACAAAACAAAACCAAAAAAACCAAAAACAAAACAAAACCAAAAAACCACGAAAGGAAGCCCTGCCGGCTCATCCTCGGCCCCGCTCCGTCCCGCGGCGCCGCGCGGTCCCGCGGCACCCCCTGCGCCCCGCCGAGGGAAGTGCATCGGCCCCGCAGAAAAAAAAGGAAATAATTATTAAAAATTAAAACCAAAACAAAAACCAATTAAAAAAAAAACCCAAACAAACAAAAAAAACCCAAACAAACAAAAAAAACCCAAACAAACAAAAAAAACCCAAACAAACAAAAAAAACCCAAACAAACAAACAAAAAAAAACCCAAACAAAAAAAAAAACCCCAAAAAAAAAAAAAAAAAATTAAAAAAAAAAAAAAAAAAAAACCAGCAGGGAAAACAAACATCTCACTGCGTTAGCTCAAACGAACCGGCTCATGCGGGACCTGCTCAAGCGCATGGCCCGGTTGGTGAGTGCAGTGCCAGGAGGTGGCTGCAGGTTTCGGAAGGAAGGAAGGAGGGGGGTTGTGTGCCGGTCCCCCCGTCCCGTGCAGGTGCACGCGGGAAGGTGGCTCCCGCGGTGGCACCGCCACATGCCCCGAACGGGGTGGTCCCCGGCGGAGCGGGTGGCCGTGCCCGCCCGGCGGAGCGCTCCGGCGCCGGCATCGCCAGGCACTTCTAATTAGCAAAAAAAGATGTTGATCATTAGCGAGCGACAAACCTCCAAGCCAGGGGGGCTGTTCCCGCAGCCGGGCTGTCCCCGGGGCCGGGCTGCGCGGCCGAGGCTGTGTCCTGCCGCCGTCCCGAGCCGCTTCCCGGCCGCCGGGCGCTCCGGCCGCATCACCTGGCGCACAGCTGCGGCTCTCCTACACTGCTTTCTGGTTCTTTTTCCTTTCCCCGCGTAGGGCTGCTGTAGTGGAGGGGAAATCCTCCTCATCCCGAAGCCCCCCTCAACACCCTGACCCTTCCCACTGCTAACTGTCGTTCTCGTAATTTCTTTTCTCCCCTCGCTCATTCTTTTTTATCATCTCTCAGTCCTCCTCCATTGAGCAGCACCCCCGATTGCCGCCTGTAGCCTCTCCATCCTCCCCGCAGCGACCTCTCCTCTCCCGCTCCCGTGGGAGCGCAGAGCCGCGCGGCTCTTTGCGGGCTGCATCTCGAAGGGCTTTTTACACCATCACATTGGCCGATGCGAAATCATCTTCGAAAAATGTCCCGAAACCGCTTGTCCCGAACCAAACCAAACAGGGTTTCCTCCCCTTCCCCCCACTGAATTTTGCTAAAAACAACGGGTGGCTTTGGGTCGGTCTGGCTCCGCCGGGAGAGGCTGTTTGGGTCCGTTTCGCTGCGGTTTTTCATTTATTTTCTTTATTTTGTTTTGTTTTATTTTGTTGTTGCATCTTGATTTAAAGTTCTCCGCAGAGATTTCTATGTAGATAGTGAGATGACATTTCAATTTAGATTCTCTCTTCCTTCATAGAACAAGCGGGTGAAAATACAACGTTTTTAGTCCCGCAGCCATCACCCCCTGCCCCGGGGCGATTGCGCCGAGAGCTGGCGGGGGGGACCTTGGGGGTTTCGGGGGGGACCCTGGGGGTACCGGGACCCTCCTGCTCCGCCTTCAGGACCAGCCCGGCTGGCCCTGCTTTCGAACTGACATTTCTCCCGGTGAGCCGAGCCAGGCTCCGAAACAAAATCAGCGTGTTTGTATCCCCCGGGGTGTTTTTTTTTTTTTTTTAATGATATATGGCTGCCCCGGGCTTCTGCCTCCTGCTTCGTCCCGTTCGTCCACTGGCAATTTACAAGTTCAGCACGCGCACATACATTTATACCTGTGTATATATGGATGACACATATCACAGTTTCCTAATTAATTTCATAATACCTTTGTGAAGCACGCCGTGAAGTACACTTCGTACTCGTGAGGTACGTTATAGACACATTACTTATGGTTCGAAATGGTACATACGGTTTTATATACTGTAGAACCTGTTTCGAAGTAAATTTATATACAGGGGTGTTGAAAACATATATTTTCAACTAAGTTTAGTGTATATATTGAGGCAAATTATGTTCTTAAATGAGAATTGGAATTATAAAAGTGGCATACTCGTTTGACAGGCAATTACAGGTATCTTAGACCGACAGAGTAGGTGAATATGTAAATACATGGCATTTGCGGGAAACTTTATCAAATATTCATCTGTTTGCACGCGTGTGTCCATACACAGAGAAACGGCCTCTGAATGCATACATATGTATATTTTTTTACCTTTAAACGACCCTTGGTCTGTACCTAACCACCCGAAACGACCATTTAGGTACAGACACGCACGTCCTTAAGTGAACCGCGCGCAGGCGGGTGCGCGCACACGGGCACGCACAGTGGGCAGCGGAGGGAGGTGCGAGAGGTCTGGGGAGGAGAGGACGGGACCCGAACACCCTCTCGCCGTGATTTCCGACCTGCTCGCACCGAACGAAATGTACCTCTTCTTCCTCCTCCTCCTCCTCCACCTCCCGCCGCTCCCCGCCCGCCGGGGTGGGCAGGGTGGGTTCCCCGCTCCTCTGTGCTCCCGTTGCTCCCCATCGCCGGTGCTCGCCCTTGCCCGAGGCACAGCCCGGCCTCTCCCTGCGGCGGGGAGGTGCCGCTGTGAGCTCCCCTTGGTGCCGCCCGAGCCTGGCTGCCGCGTGCCCCCTTTGCCCGGGGAAAGGAGCGGGGGAAAAACGCGAGTAAAGCGGAGTTTCCAGGCTAAATGCAGCCGCGTTCGGCTATTTTAGGGACGGGGGGCGGTTCCAAGTGAAGAGGCACCTGCTCTCCTTGTGCTTGGTACCAAAATGTGAGAGCACGCGGGAGGGAGGGGACGAAGGGCTGGCTGCACCCCACTCCCCCGCTGCTCCCTCGCGTGCCCCCCTTGTGTCCCTCCTACAGACTCAGACGCCCTTTGGAGCAGAGGAGAGGCGAAAGTCACTTGTCGGTTTTGTTTTAACACCTTGATGGGTGAAACACAGAAAATTTGAGGTGTGACCTCTGTGTAGCCTAGAGACTTAGCTAGAAACGCTTCTTGTAACACTTCCTTCTCCTTCTGCAGCCGGGGGCAATGATTCTGACTCTGCTCAGCAGCACCGAGCCCCCCACAGGCTGCAGTGCCAGCTGTACCTGCCCCACTGCGGGGCTTTTGCTGCGAACAGACATTGTCTGCTTGTCGCCAGTGTGGGTTGGCACCCCGTCCTGGCTTAGGTACAGATTTACACAATATGTAACATAATGTAAAATACATCCTAGTCAATACAAAATATAAATGTATGAATAAGAAACACTACACAGCACAAAGCACGCACAATATTCTGTGTAATACCGAATTTGCAACAACAGGAGACCTGTAGTAATGCAGGGGACTTTGCAAACTGCTGTGTCTTGTACGTGTCTTGTATGTAAAGCTCATATTACAAGCCATTAGTTAGGTTGTTTGGTGATCTTCAGATCATTCATAGTCAATTAACCCATGGGACTAAATTATCCCACACTACTCCTGCCTCAGGTCGATAGGTACATAATCTTTCAGCTCTAATACATCGGCTGCTTCTGGGTCTGAGTCACACAAAAACGCTGTATCTTATCCCTAATTTTACATTAGTGTGTGTGTGTAGTCACAACATATAATGAGTGTTTCTTTGCAAAGATGTGTTTTGTGTGTAGGATTGCAAATGTATGGAAACTATTTCTTTGTAAAACTGTAAAATTTCAGGATTGACAAGGTGTGTTTGTTAGGAACGTGCATGATTTTGATATACACCCAAAGCTGCCCAAGCTAAAAGCCAGGAAGGAAAGGAGAATCATTACTGAGCCTGGGGAAGGCTGTTTTGCTGGGTGCCCTTCTGGGCTGTGATGCCCATGAAGCCATAAAAAGCTGGAGGGTTCATTTTCTAGCTGCTTTAGCGACCCAGCCCACATGGAGGAGCCAGCTGTGGGAGCAGAGCCAGGGAAGGGAAGAGCTGGCGTGTTTTTTGGTATGTGGCTAGAGAACTGTGATCTGGGGTGCACATTACAGCTGTCCTCAGGAGCTCTGTTGAAGCTCTTCAGGGCTCTGGGGAAAAAGTCTTGTAACTGTCAGCACTAGAGTGCTGCTTTGACAGAACAATTTTCTTCTCTGCTGTTGTTTCTTATGTGATTTTTTGAAGAAGTCACTAAAACTTAGGATTTCCATCAGGAACAATACCAAGCGAGCCTGCATGTGCGTGTTTAGAAGTCATGAACACCCACATGAATCCCACAGCTGCCAGCAGGAAACGTGTATGTCCACAGAAACCAGTTTGTGTTTTGGAGAGGATATCTGGGTCAAATACAGATAAATAGAGTAGGGGCACACACAGACACATCAACTGCTCACAGCTTTTAAAAAATTATTTGAGAAGAGAGTAAGGGAGATTTTTCTCAAATGCTAATCTATGCAAATGGACAGAATAAAACTGTTAATGTTCATGGAGTAAAAGCTGTAAAAGCACATGCAGAGTGGAGTTTGTTTTCTGTGATAGCTACATGGTGTAATATTTTGATCTCAAACTCTGATCATTTGGTTACTAAATAAGTCTATTGCTGGGTCATGACTCAGGGGTTCCATTTTGATCTCTGTTATTGGAAACTTACAGTTGTCTTCTGCTCATGGCAATATTACCTAATTAAAAAAATGCATTAATTATGTAATAAACTTTTTTCCTGCCTGCTCCCCTAAATTTAAAACCAGATTTTTTTTGTGGTTAGTTTGTACTGAAAATGACTCATACTCATCAGGCCAGGCCATTAATTTATTTGAATTGTTGTTTGTGAAAGGAAAGAAAAGATGTTTCTTTAAAGTAGTGTTTCTCTTCCCCCTCCCTAGTGAAGTAAGACACTTTTTTTTTTCCTCCTTGTGATCTGTGTGCAAATAATCAGAAACAAACTGGTGAGGGGAGAGGGAAGAGTTGTTCCAAACCTTTGACTTTTCTGTCTTACAGAGGGGTTTGTGCAGCACCCTTCCTGTAGCTTCACAAACATTTTGGGCTCTATTCTGCCAGGCAGTGATCCCCAAGGGGCTCAGTTCCGCCACACAGAGGAAAGTATTCCATGCTCATCTATCTGATGGGCCACTTGTTGGATTGACACCTTCCAGCCAGTAAAGGACTTAAAGAGCAGGATCAGGAAACCTGATTTGTCCAACAAACTGTGGTCACCTATCAGTATGGAGATCCCTGTGCCAAGTGCAAGCCAATCTCAGCTCTGCAGGTTTCTACCTGTTTCTTTTTCTAGCACCATGTAGTGAAGAAACGGATGCTTTGACCTTGAGGGAAATGTGCTTGCCTATTCTGTGTTAATTACCTCTCATCACCGCTCCCACCCCTTTTTTAAGGGTAAAACACCCAGGGCCATAGAGCAGCCGGAATTTAAGAACATTTACTTGCATTCAGCCTGCGGTGCAGGGGCTCAGCTCTGCCTGGAGAGGCTCAAGGTTTTGCTCTCTGAGGGTGGGGAATCTCTATGGAGGCAAGATGAGGTAGTGGCCGTATTACAACAACGTCATTAATATTCCACATGATATAGCCTCATCTGAGCCTAAATTACTGCTTTAACCATTTAACCATCAGATATTACATTGCAGGTTAGTGAGCCTGTTGAAAAGCAGAGACCTGACACCGTTCAGTTGCCCTTGGTCTTGGCTCAGTGATCGCCCTTGGTCTTGGCTCAGTGATCATCTGATCAGACAGGACACATCAGATTGGGCTGGAGTCTGATTTGGACACCAGAAAGAGAGTTCCCAAGTCATGGCTCTACCAACACCATTCATCGCTGCTAGGGGCCCGTGCATATCACAAAAATCTCCTCAGGGACAGGGCCTTTTCTAGGCTGGTGGCACTTCCCCTGGTTGGAATTTGGCTCCTGCCTTCCTCCAGCCCTAGCAGCACTGCTCCTGAGCTTTATCTGACATGGAAGAGCCACTGGCCGATGCCTTAGGCAATTACTAATCCCAGGGAAACGCCTGCACCTCTGTGCTGGCTGTTCAATCCAAGTCTCTGCTGGTTTATTTCCTAAATCCCATCTGAGCAGTGTGGCTGAATTAATCAGCAGTTACTCACTCTGTGAGAGCTGTGCAGAGCCCCGGGGAAGCCAAGGGAGATCTGGGCTTCTGGGCTCTGCTGCTCTTTCTCAGGGAAATGACTTTTATTTCTGCACCTTGGAGCATGGATTTCCTCAACCTTTTCTTTCTCTGTGGGCATTGCCACTGGCAAGCACAGTTGGCAAATGTGCCCTCCTGGCCCTGGCAGCCCCTGGTTCTTCTTTGGATTAATTAGCCCCTTGTAACCTACTGCAAAGGGGGTGTGTGCACCCCAGACTGGGATGTCCCTGGTTAGAACCTTCCCAGGCTTCCAGCAGAGGCACAGCAAAGCATCCCACTGATGTTAGTGACAGCACGGGACCAGTTTCCAAGCAATTCAGGGATCCTGCATTGCCTTGTGGCTTCTGGGAGAGATTTGAACCAATGACTGAAATTAGAAAGCTGCCTGGAGTGAGTTGGTTTCACTCCCACCCCATCCCAATTTTAGATTTTCATCTCAAACCTTCTTTTCCTTGTGATTATATATAATACATAATCATCATCTGTTTGACGAGCTAGGGTTCTGACTCCAGGCTCTGCTGCCAAAGAGCCATGGATGGAAATAACCAAAAAGCCATATGTACTTTGGGCACAATGTAGTTTGCAAACACAGCACAAAGACCCCAAATCTGCTCTTCTGTCTCTGATTTTGATTGACTTCGAAGAATCGTTAAGAATAATGAGAAGCTGATGACATCTCAGCCTGAGGAATGCACCACTGCTAGAGAGCAGATGGTGCAAAGGCTTTTTTTTTCGAACTTTTTTTTAAAAGTCAACTTGGCACCTTGGAGTTTCTTAGGCTAAGTGCTGAAACTTGGAGCAACCACAGCACTTGGCAGTTGGGATCCTTTGAAAACCATTGATTTTGCTGCAGAAGAATGCAAATGTAGCAAGATACAGATTTCTTTCTCAGTGATCAATAATATTTCTTCTTTCATGTTTGAGAGGGCTAATCTATTTTTTAATCTGTTATGACTGGAAGAATTTAATTTCACAGCTCTAAAAATGTTCTGATTTTAGGGATAACCGACTGGGCTTTGAAGTAAATAAATAATTGTGAAGAGAAAGGATCATTAGTCTGTCCTTCAGCTCTGTGTTTTATCAAGTTCAGTGCTTTCTGCTCTAATTTTTTACTTAGCAGTCCCATAAGCATTTTCAAGTGGAAGATAAATCAATCTGTAGTAAATTCAGTCCTATTGATAGCACAGTGACTTTTCTCAACCTTAATTCACTGGCTTCTTATAAATAGTCACAGCCTCTGGGAAAACATTAGATTCAACAGCTAATGTTATTACTGCAATATTGAACCCACCAAGTTATCCTAGAATAAAGAATTTTGTGAAGAAAAGCATCCGACCTTGGTGTTAAGACTTTTAATGGTAGAATCCACTTTATCCTTTGATCAATGATTCCATGTTAAAAAAAAAATCTATGCTTTATCATGCATTCAAATTAGTCTGGCATTTATTTTCAAGCAGTGACTCTTGTGTGGCATTTCTCAGCTGGAATAAAGAACTATTCCATACTGGGTATTTCCTTTTTCCATCTGTACTTGGACATCTTAGTGAAGCCACCTCTTAATCTTCTTTGTGATAGAATAATCAGATTGAGCTGCATGAGTCTCTCACTAGAAGGCATGGTTGGCTGTTAGGTTTTTTTACAAGCCTCAAATCATATGGATTTCCATATGGCTTGACATCAGCAGAGATTTATGCTCGCTTGGAATTTGGCTGTATATTCCAATTACTGTGAACATTTTGTGGCCTGGGGTGGAACGCGCCTCAGAGCATGACAAATTATTTGTAACATGCATATCTGTTGAACTCAGTCTAGCAATCAAATGGAGTAAAATTCAGTTGCATGCAGATGATCAGCAGAAAGCCCATGTCCCATTAAAGTGTTTTCGTGGGTTTATGTTCATCTTAAGTGCAACTGAGGCCATGGGAGCAAAGATAAACATCAGCCATTGAGACAGATGCTTAACTTATGCACCTCATTTTTCATGGCCTCAGTGGAGCTGGGCTGATTTACACCAGCTGAAGACCTTGGCCCACAGTAAGCAGCACAAACCGACAAAGGAGTCCAATCCTCAGCTGGCTGCTTATATGAGAGATTGAATGCAACCTCAGTGCTTGGTAACATCTCATTAGAGCCTGAGTCAATATGGCAGGGGGACAGAGCTGTAACAGAGCAAAGCTGCAGCAGCTTCACAGAATCCTAATTGCTGTAGGGCTTCTGAGGGGGAATCTGCTCCATCATTTTGGTTATTAGCTCTGGGCAGGAGTTTTCCCCTTAAAACAGATACAAAGGCAGAGGTAAGTGAAATCTAAATGTTTGGCTAATGGAAGTTCTTTGGCTCCCACCCAAAAGCTTTCCCTAGGCTGTAGAAACCGCACAGCAAGGTCCCAAGCAGCCAAGGGAACCAGTGGCGTGTGTTAGTGCCCTTTGCATTCCTGGTTTTCCACACGTGTGCATTTTCACAAGTGTATCTTGGACAAATAGATGCACACGCAAACCGTAGCCATTAATGTTCATCTACATCTTATAAATACGAACATCTAAACAGAGGAAAGTGTCCATTTATATTTCCTGCGGGGGTCTCTAGATAGGGATGGTGGCATGGATGGGGATGCCTGTGTGCTCGTGCTAAGCTGCCGTCTGGTTGTGGACAGCAGTGTGATCAAGAGAATGTGGATAGAAGCGTGTGTGTTTATGTATGCATGTGTGGGGAAGGGCCGCTGGGAAATGAATGATATGAAACGTCTGTACATTCCAGGGAAATGTTCGGATCCCTGAGGTTAAGGGATATGCTCTAGTCATAAAAATAAACACATTGGTATAGCATGCCATTGATATGTGGATAAACTCACTAAGGACGGGTAAAGTTTCAGCTTTCACCTCCTCCTGATGGTGAGCTTGCTGCTTCCCTCGCTCTTTTGGCAGTTCAAAGAAAAATGACATTTTAAATAAGAGGTTAAAGAGCAGAGGAAAACAGAGGTTTTCTGCTTGAACCAGGGGAAATTTGATAAACCAGTCTTCCAGAGATGCCAGCAATTTCAAAAGGCTCCATTTCCTTTTGATAAGGTTTTGAGAGAGTAATTCAGAGTAGGATCTGTTAGCCAGAGCTCTTAGCTGCTAAAATGTCAAATCAGAGGCTGAGCTATTTCCCCAAGACTAATGGTTAGTTATTGCAATCTATAGCCTATTGTGCTGAGCCCTTTACAAAATCTTTGCACTACTTCCATCCTGCCTTTAAAATCACACTGATTTGCAATGGACAGAGGGGTTTAATTAGGCAAAACCTGAAGAAAGGCTCATGTGCTTTAAAGCTTAACCTACTTTTTCCAACCCAGTGTGTTCTGATAAAAGATGCTGCCTCCTCTTGCACACAGTGCCTTGTACCTCCCTCCAGACCCTGGCAGCTGCACCAACAGTCCCTCGAGAGGAGCAGCAAGCACAGAAGCACCCAGAACTGTAGAGGGTGGAGGTTCTAAGCTGCCACCATTAGCTGTGCTGGAAGTTCAGCCCACTGGTTTTCAAGTTTCCTTTGTGGCTGATCAGTGGTAGAGAGGTGCTGCACTTCTGTTCAGACGTGAGTGAGGTGTTTTATCAGTGGTTACAGTCACTTTCATAGGAGTGGATCTAGATTGTTAAATATGTAAAAAGGGAATTAAACCCATCCTACTGGTCTGTATGAGCCAAGACCACTCCATACTTACACTAGCTCACGTTAGTGGTCATCAGCTCAAATTCCGCCTTAAAAAATTTTGGCAGCATGGGACTGACTCAGATTTGAATTCAGGTCTAACAGTGGTGTAGGCACAACTGATTCAAGCCATTTCCATCTGTGCACTGACACCTGTAGCTCCAACCCCATGCTGGCAATGTGAACAGAACTTATGTTTCCAAATCAGCCATGGGCAAATCCTGATAGGTGTTCAGCTGCACCCTGGCTGAAAAACTGCCTTCCCGAATTACTGAGAAACTCATCAGCTCCTAGGAGCTGATTAGATCTATCTAAGCCCTAAAGCCAATTTCTATGTATGAGTGAAACACTCTCTGGTTTCCTTTCCTTGATTCTAAGAAGTTTCAGTGAGGTCTTTGCTTTGAAACCTGGGATAGATTTTCTGTTTTATTGGTACCTCTGCAACTCCATGGAAACTTCTGGGGTGGAAGAAGAGTTTCCATGGAGCTGCAGAGGAATTTCTGGTCATATATGGATATTCCATAGGACAAAGTATGCATATTTTTGCCACCAGACATCTAATTCATCAATCTTTGGTCATAAGTCTGGGCCCCGAGGAGCAGACCTCCTCATGTAGTCAACCCTGTGGACAATGATGGTGGAAGAATGAATGTGTTGGAAGCTTCTTTCACTCCTCTTTTTGTCTTTAGGAGAAAAAGAGGACAGCAGTGGTATTTTGAACAGAATTTTACTTTCTGTAGGTTTGGAGGAGAAGGAAATCTGAGATTTCTCATGCTGTGATGCTGACTGAATTGAGGTCACTGTTTTGTCAGTGTACAAAGGAGTAACAAGCTACTGAATTCAATTTCTGAATGCTTTCATGAGCTTTCCCCGGAATGAGAGGGCAATAACTGGGTTACAAAACACCAGTGGGTTTCTCTGAGTGATGGAGCAGTTGTAGCATGGTTTTGAGAGCCAGGTTCAGCCCGCTTCATCTGAAGATCAGATACACTCCTCTTTCCTCTGTCAGGTGCATGAGAACGTGACCAAACATCTGAGCAAACTTCAAGGGAGCAGACTTCAGGCATCCCCATCATCTGATGGGACTTGAGAGGTGCCCAGCAGATTGTTCTGCACTTTGTGGGATAGGTGCCAGCTCTCAGCTCCTGCCTGGTTCCCGTGTGACCCACAAGGAAACTCCTCTCTCTCTGTTTTGTCTGTGTGCTGAAGGAGGCAGTGCAGGACCTCCAGGAGAGGTGGCAGTGGGGAGAGATTGCTGAAGCATTCCATGGAATGGTAGATCCAGCCTTGGCCATGCCTGAGGACTGTCCTTGGAAGTCAGCATTGTGGCCCATCACGTGGTTCTGGTGGAGCACACCTGGGCAGAATCTGGATGACTTTGCTTGGTTGGTGAGGAGCTTGGTTTGGAGGAAGGAAAATCTCCCGTGTGCTGCTGTCTCCCAGGTTTCCTGCATTGCACAAGCCAATGGCTTCACATCTCTCTGACCCCATTTCTCCTGGTGCACACACAACTTCACTAAAATTGTGTGTACCTCCAGTGATGTCTGAAAATCTTGAATGCATAGAAAAGCTGAAAAACAGAACATCCAAAATGCTGTCAATGAAAGAATCAAGCAAACATAGAGGTACAAACCCACCACCCTTAAACCCCCCAAGATAACTATGTCCAGTGTGACTTGCCAAAAATATTAATAGGACTGTGCTGATTCACATCAGCTGTAAATCTGGCTCACCACTCACTTGTAGGAACCATGAATAAGAGATAATAAGATAATAAGATAATAAAAGGCTTTATAAATCTGGATCCTACAGATGTGCAAGCGTGCAAATAGTGTAGATTGAAAGATAGAAAGAGGTATCTGCCTAGGGAAAAAATGTAGTTATCTTTCTGTTACAAACTGGAGTGTCATACGATTAAGATTCCTGTTATGGATGTGCTGTACAGCAAAACCCCTGATTTTCATTCAGGCTTTCACAATCACTGCTATCTTAACTCCAAAGCCTTGTTAAATCGACCCTGTCTGCACTGTGGTACAATGTTACAGTGCAGATCCTCCCGTTCCCCAATGGGAAACTACCTTGGACTCCGGAGCCATCATTTAACCTTGGAGTCTCTGAATCAACAAGGCAGTTTCTGCAGAGACACCTGGCAGCACATGCATTTTATGCTTTAACATGGCTGGTAAATCCTGGGTGGTTAAGTAAACTTAACCTTCATTTATGAAACTTGCGAACCAAAGGGTAAAATGTGCCTTGTGCAAGTAATTACGTAAAGGTCTTAGAGAGTGGAGTTATCACTTAAAGACGCCGGGCATTGCTAATGAGTTGACTGAGAATTGATCTCTCTGTAATTTAGTTATTTATATGCAGTTCCTGTTTTCCATGCTCAGCTATAGGTCAAGCCCACTTTGAACTGCTCAGAGACCCCCAAGTTTGTCAAGCAAAGTCCCAAAGCCGTGGCACAATGATATTTTAGAAAAGTAAATATTGTCCTGAGGGGCTTTAAAAAGGAGGCAAAGCTATTTGCTTTCCAGCTGGTTCTTTAAACTGGACAACTGCTTCCTGTTACTAAGGGGTCTCTCGGCAATGTGATTTTGCTTCTGTTAAATAGAAAAGAGCTTCAGGAAAAATGTCAGTACCACCTTCCAGGTATTTTCATATCCCGGCGAGCTGGGCAAGAACAGCCTTGGCTTTCTGAACAGAAATATGTTTGCATTGTTCTGCAAAAAATGTAGCGTGGGGATAACGAATCTGGGGCTGGAGGAAGCAATGAAAAACTCAGGCTGCTAAATATTACACTCAGGACTGATTTTATTGCACAGGGCTGTGAGCAATGCTCAAAAATCAACTTGCTGCTTTATATATTCATGTCTGGGCATATATCAACACACCACTACGTGCGTGTGTTATTCCATATTTGTAAACTCAGGTGTGAAGTTACTGGTGCTGCTGCCTGGAGGTTGATGCAGATGGGCTTTCGTTTTCATGAGTGCACCTCACAGCGAGGAATAGGGGATGTCCCTTATGTAAAGGAACATTTGGGATGCTTGAGCTGGCATCTGTGTGCCATGAGTACCACACTCACGGTGGGCAGCTGGGAGAGCACACACACCCTCTGGACCTTCCTG
Organism: Bombycilla garrulus; assembly: GCA_013400315.1. Taxonomy (NCBI): domain Eukaryota; kingdom Metazoa; phylum Chordata; class Aves; order Passeriformes; family Bombycillidae; genus Bombycilla; species Bombycilla garrulus. The sequence goes on along the minus strand of VXBU01006955.1, from coordinate 474,948 downwards.
CAGCTTCAGCCACGGGTTCACACGGGCTGGGCAGGCAGAGAAGCTGCAAATTTGAGCACACCTGGAATGAAGTTGTCAGTTGAGAAGGAGCTGTTTGTAAAGAGCTGAAGGTGTGTAAGGGAATCTGGCTAAAATGGTGCAGAATTTGCCTTGTAAACAGTGATGATTTGCTAGAGCAAGACATTCCTGGGATCCAGTTGCTGCAAAAATGTGGCTGAAATTACTCTTCTCTAACTCACTGCCGTAGCTGCTGTGTTGGTTTATGACTCACTAGTGCAGTTGAACACTTTCAAAACAGTCTTACTTGGCTCACAACTTTGTCTCACTTTTAAATTTATGTGTTTGTTTGGAGTTTTTGTTTTATTTGTTTGAGAGTGACACGTTTGCTTGTAGCCAAGCACCCTAGATAGAGCATTGTCCTTTCTTGTGCTTCCTTGGTTATTTTTGAGAGACTGAAGGCACCTGGAGCAGCCAAGTCTCCCAGCCTGGCAAATCATGAGGTTTATTCAGGCCAAGCAAACACAGCCTCTGTGGGAGGATTTAAATCTGGCTCTGACACACTTCTGTCCCTGCTGTTACAATCCTGCACCTGCTGAACACCCTGGGACAGCAGAGGAATGGTGCTGTGGAGGTGACACACAGCTTTGGTAGCTGTGGCCTTGCCCACAGGTTTGTTTCAAACCAAGTGAAGAGGGACGTTCTCAAACACATCTCTTCAAGGAGAACTGTACCACCTCCTCAACCTTAATCACTCACCCTTCCTTCTCTTCTCCTGGGGCTTTAGCAGGCTCCGGATGTCTCCTCTTCATCTCCCCTCAGTGATCCAAGCCCTTTCCTCCATCCCTCCTTGCTGCTGCAGCAGCTTTCCGGGGAGGAAGGCGTCCTTCGCCATCTAGTGAGCAACGCTCACCATCACCGGCTCCTGCCGCGGCGGGAAGGGCTGGCCCACGGCTCTGATGGAAAATCCTTTCCTCACCTCTGGCACACCGAGCTAGAACCTGTGTTGTACCCTCCCACCCACCGCCAATAGCATCTCGCTGACAAGTCTTTGCAGGCAGAAAATTACTCTTAGCTGGAGTTTAAGCTTTTCAGCTCCTGGGAGCACCACTGGTGCTAAAGCTCGTGTTTCCTCTCCCGCTCTGCTGGGGATTGCAGTCAGAGCAGCGGCAGCACCACGGGAATCGGGAGACAGATCGGTGCAATGTGCTCATTTAGCTACAGATGCAGTGCAGACTCCACAGTTGGTCTGTGGCTCTATTAGAAACAGAAACTTTCCGTGAGGTACAATACATGCGCTGAGAAAGGTTTTTTTTTCTTATATTTGTAATTTTTCTTCTTCTTTTATTTTATTTTTCTTTTCCTTCTGGGATGCCCATAATTGTACAGGGTCCAAATTCCCTTTATCTCAGTTTAAAAAATGTCTGATAAATGACCGCTGTTTAGGGAGTTTCTAAAGCTTACCTGACATCTGCTGAGAGACACTAACGAGCAGGAAGCAGGGCAGGAGCTATTGATAGATCCATTCCTGCCTTCCTGTCTCGTTTTCTGCTGCCTGCCCCCTATTTTTATCCTGGTTTCCAAAGGAAATGGGGAGTTGTGTGATTGCTCTGCCCACGTTGGTCTATCAGTCCCTGCCTAATCACTCAGAACAGGCAGCTTTCAGCCAGGTGTGTGTGTGGAGTAGGCTCCTATTAGATCCCTTAGTGTTTTGTGGAAATAAATAACCAAAGAATAGGAAAGAATCCCAGATCCCTGCTCTGGCTGAAGGGAAGGTTGTTAAATGAGCCCAGCACTTGATAAAGTCTGAGTGAAGCCACATAAAAATTGGATTCAGATAATGAGGTTTCATGCACTCAACTATAAACGATATATTATCATGGTTAATTAGTAGATTAAATATATAAAGCATTTTATATAATGTTATATTACTACAACAGCATCTTAACAACCCCTGATTAGGAAGGAGATTCAGTGTGTCAAGTGTTGTACAAGCTCATAACCCTCAGATGATCCTGGCCCCTCCGCTGTGGTGTTTATTCAGTCATCCCATGGCACAGCCGCTGCACATTGTTCAGGATACTGTAAAATTCAGGATTTGGAGACTGCTGTAGAAGGGCTGTTTTAGAAAAATAGGATTTTCTCTATTTTGTGTTAAATCCGAGGGACATTGTGAGTTGGAGGTTTGGCAGGGCTAGAGAAAAGCTCATTTCAGCAGATGATGCTACAACACTATGCAAGCGCCTGTCACTCGGTGTCACTGAGACTCCCCAAAACGAGCCGGTGCAAAGCAGACGTGGTGAGCTGGGCTCATCCCTCCAAGTGCTGTAAACCAGCTTTTACCACTGTGCCTCTTTCCTGCATTTATTCTGTGTTTCAGGGCTCGGGGGAGAGGTCAAGGGCTATCTTGAGGGTTAGGAGATGTGCTCGCAGGCAAGGGCCATTCCTGAGCAGTGTCAATATTTGGTCTCACACAGCAGATATGAGCAGGAGATAAGAGGCCACTGAGACACATCCTCTGGGAAGGTGAGGCAGGCATCTGATGAGGAGGATGAAGGTGAGGGCAGCAGGGCAGAGGATTTCACACGGCCCCATGTGGCAATGGTGGCACTGCATTGCAGCTCTCTGATATTTCTCTTTGCTGTGTGTGGATGGAGGAGCCTTGTCAGCCCTCAGAGGAAGGAATAAGCAGCTTGGCCAAGATCAGAGTATAAATCCTTGCTAAAACCCAGAGCCCCTGAACTTCAAACCCAAAGCAGCCATTTTCCTCACAGTGTTACAAATGTGGACCCCACGTATCCAGCTGCACAGCACAGAGTTCTTTGGGTGCAGTGTGCAGCTGATTGGCCATGTACCCTGGAAAGCAGAGATGTGTGGTAGTTTGGGACCTAATCAATCCTGCATTCAGTGGTCACTGTGGGATGAGGGCAGTCTGAGCAATCTCAGGACTGTTTCACAGGGAGCTGAAAGGAGAGCTCAAAGGATGTGGAGGAGGGGATGAATCCTGAGTGTTAATATGGGATTAAAATCCTGATAGTTTTTAACTCACAGGGAGAAATTTTTCTTGGCTTTTCCTTTATCCCCAGGAGGCTCACCCTGATGTCTATTCAATACCTATTATGTAATTACGGTATATATTGCCTACTTAAATGCCTTCTGTCATCTGATTCACATGATTGGGCTATTCATTCTTCCCCTTTCCACCTGTTTCCTTGTGCTCCAGAGCAGCAGTAAATAGCCTGTGATCTTCACCAGAGGAATCACGGCCGCCCACAGCACAGGGGCTGCAAATGGCAGGTGGCTTTAGGGTGCTCAGTGGTTTGCAGTGACACCTGGGCCTGGGGAGACCAGCTCCTCCTGAAGGCAAAGTTCAACATCCTGGAAAACTTTGTTAAGGTTTGTTGACAAAGGAATCTTGTCCCTGCACCTTGGCTGTGCAGGGGGTGCTGAAGTCTGATGGGCAATGGCTTGGTCTCTGCACAAAGAAGCAAGAGGGCTGGAAAGCTCCTTTTACAGTTCAAACGGATGTTTCCCCGGGCTCGTAAAATACACAGTTTGAGTAGTAGCTACATTTCTAAGGCTGATCCCACACCTGCAACAACCTTGTAAATGGTGCTGGGATATATGGCTTTAAGGCTCCTTGTAAAAAGTAAGATCAACACAAGATTTACACAGTTTTATGGAATTGTTTTATAAGCTATTTTGACAATGAATCCTGTTATCAACATCACCTCTGGTGTTAATCACGGAGGAAGCATTTAGCAGGAGGCAACAAAGATTAATTTAAACCCCTTTCCTAGCTAGCTGTGGGTCTGAGCTGGTTATTTCTCAAATTCTGGGACCAGACTCATGCAGCATTCATGACTTTGTCAGGGGCAGCCTTGTCACTCCTTAAAGGAAGAAATTATCAGCTTGGACAAGGTCAAAGAACAAATCTTTGTAAAAGTCCAGAGGCTCTGGGTGCTAGGCCAGGTCCTCCAGCTCTGGAAAGTGATGTGTTTGGGGTTATTTCACCTCACACAGGAGGGCATGTCAAGGAGGTACACCCGGAGCTCAGCCTCCTGTCCTCCCTCCCAGAGATGGGGATTTCAGCATGAGGTCCAGGCAGGCAAGGGAGCAGGAGGGGATGCTTCATAGCAAGCCAAGACTAAGCAATGTTTTTGGGGTAGGTAGGGATGTGTAGTACCAGGAGTGTTTCCCTTGAGAAAATCTCCTCCCAGTTCACCCCAAAACCCCGATGCCAAGCCTGACCTTACCCACATTAAACTGAGAGCTGAGGCTCCCCACTGCTAACGTGCTCTCACTGCTCACCTTCCATGTAGCTCTCAAGGACAGGAACCCAGGATCAGACTGGCACTTGCTCCATGCTCCAAAGATGCTCCCAGTTTTCTCTGGAACTGTAGTTGTGAGTGTGAAACCCACAGTGCTGGTTCACACCTGGCCTGCCCTGCACCCTGTGCAAGACTCCTGTGGTGGCAATGGGCAAATGCCTTGGAGAAAGGACCTTGGATTCCTGAGTGCTTTCCCAGAACTGCAGCAAGCGGGATTTCCAGCACTGCTACACCTTTTTGCTACTTGTCTCCAGGGGAGCTCTGTTTTCCTGATGTTTGTGCAATTTTTCCTTTAACCCTGGTGGACTTTATACATCCCAGCCTCCTTCAGCAAGGAGCCTCCCTTGGATCCTCTGCTGCCCAAGAGGAATCTCTTCCTCCCCTTCCTGCTTCAGCACGGCTACCAAAACCTTCAGCTGCTGGCTCTGAGTTCTGTGCTGGAAGAGAGTGAGCAGCTGCTCCCTTTCTGGTTTCTCCCAGTGACTCAGTTGTAGCTCTCTGCCATCCCCTGCCAAACTGTTTCTTTTTAATGTACTTACAAGTCTGAACAAAAAGCACAGTGACAGAATATGCCTGTATTTCAGTTTTTCCTCATGCTCTGAAGGCACCCAGAGAGAATGGCTGGAGGCTGAATCAGGTGCAGTGCATTTTGGCATCCTCTGCTGCCTGGCCCGATGGAGTCATTGGCAGTTCTTGGCCCTCTGCGTGCAAGGGATGCTCCGTGCACAAAACAACTCCTTTGCAGTATAAGCTGCGGCCACGAGATGTCTCTTTGACTCCAGCCTGGGAAGCAGGAGCCCCAGAGGATCACAAGCTGTGCAGAAGCTTCTGGGGCCATCGCTGGTGAACACCCCCTGCTGCAGTTAACAGGATTGGAGAGCAAAGCCGTTTGTGTGGGGGATACCTGTTATCAGGCCTGCAGGTGTAGGTGGGAGAGAGAAAAAACCCTTAAGCTCAAACAGCTAAGCTTTCAAATACACAAGGTGTTTTTCACTCCAAAGTAAAAATTACCATCTTCGAACTGAGTCTTAGCTGAGAACAATCTCTCTGAGTGTAATTGGATTTTGTTGGTTATTCAGATTTGTGGAGGAGAAAAGTGTGATTGATACCTATGGAGAAAAGGCAATGGCCTTAGTGAGGAGAGATTGTTGGCCAAAAGGAGAGAGGAAAAGAAGAACAAAGGGATGGATGGTTGCTGGCTGTGGGAGGATGAAGGCTTTACTGGTTTTAGGGAAATATATGTGCCATAGTAAAAAGTGAGTCTATGAGCTCTAATATGCAGGAGATTTGGGGATTTAACCTTATATTTTAACTGTTTCTTGTATGTTTCCCATGAGGCTCTGGACCAAAAAAAGAGAAGTTGTGTGATCATTGTCTGAAAATATTCTCCAGCTGGCAACTGAGTGTCTCAGATGAGGGGTAATACAATATAATTTCCAAATAATAATTTTTGATAGAGTATCTCTAGCATCATAAATTGACAACAAATTCCCAGCACAGAATTGACCCTGATCAAGACCTTGTCCCTACGAAATACCCATTTTCCAGATGAGGAAGTGCTGATGGCCATGCAGGGAAAAAAATTACCCACCAGGCAGTCTTCAGCTGGTTACCATCCCAACTTGGGACCAGAACCATTTCTGCAAATAAGTGGTAAAGTGTTTGTTTGATCTGGTAGCTGGAACGCTTCCTTGGGAACTCACAATGTGTGAATAAAAAAAAAGAAAAGAGAAAGAGAAGAATAGCTCTGGCTGTAATGCAGCTGGAATGAATGCTTTCCTTGCCTGCCGATCAGAGCAGATTACAGCTCACCTGCTGTGACCTAATCTCTCAGGGAGAGGGTCAGTTGTTTGGATAGTGTTGCTAATGGAAGGCAAAACCTTTCTCCACATTCCCTCCTTCAGTGCTGGGCCTGTTTAGGAGCTGAGTCAGTCCTGGGTTATTCATCAACTTAGGAGCCATCCACCCAAGTTCACAAGTACCTCTAAAGCGCTTTACAATTACAGGAAATTATACTTAGGAGCTAATGTTAAAGCACAGCTCTCTGCTCACTCCTCCAGCATGAGAGGCAATAAGTCAGCTCCGTGGCCTGCATTAGTTCCTCGTGCTGGAGAAATTACGTGGCAGGAATTGGTTCCTTACCGCGCTGCTCTTTGTGGGTCTGAGTGCCAGCAGTGCTGGGGGATGTTTTCCAGGCCAGGGGGAGAAGGTGAGGCAGAGCCTTTCTGCTGGCTGCAGCAGGTCCTTGCCTTGCTGCAGAAGGCGTGAGAGCCGTGCTGTGGGCAGGGGCCCTGGCAGCCCTCCTGGTCACTAGGGACAGGGTGACAGCCCCTCTTGCCAGGGCTCCGACCGCCAGGGGAGAGGGTGGTGGCAGCCTCAGTCTGACTGTGCTGTGCCTTCACTCCCTCCAGGTCCCTCATCCTCAACCCTGGGCTCTTCACCCCAGAGGATTTAATGGGCACATACATTGTGCTTGTTTTATTCAAAGCCCTCCTCTTGTAGGACTCATGAATAATACAGAATTGTAGAATGCTTTGGGTCAGGTGGGACCTCTAAAGGTCATCTCATCCAAGGCCCCTGCAAGAACATCTTCAACTCTGTCAGGTGGCTCAAAACCCTGTCCAGCCTGACCTTAGATATTTGCAGGGAAAGAGCATCCACCTCCTCTCTGTGCAATTTGTGCCAGTGTGCCACCCCTCTCATTGTAAGAAACTTCTTTCTTGTACCTAACGTGCAGGATTCGACCCAAGCAGTTCCTGTGTCAGGGCAGAAGGCTCTCTCTCTGCCCTGTCAGTCCCTCTGACCCATCTCTGGGTCATGCTCTGAGTTCTCCTTGAGGGTCTCCAGCTCCTTTTCAGTTTAGGGTAGATTCAGCAGCAGCAAATGCTCTGTAGCTTTGTTGCTACTTAGGAATTGTTTTCTGTGGATCACCTGCCTGCACATGGGGAACTATTGTTTGGTTGGTTTCTTATTTTTGTAAAATTTGCAGTGTGGGTTTTGGAACAAAGCCAATACATCTACACACGGAGGTAAATAACTCACATTTCTTTCTAAGAGACAGATGAGACCCTCTGTTTAGACAGTGTTTTTTTAACCACATTTTTACCCCCATAGTCCTAAGCAAATGATAGTTTAAAGTCTTCACAGTCTTTGTTACAGCTTGCTAGATGGCTTGTACTATTGAATTTTAGCGAGATATGTTTCAAAAAGGAGTTTTTGTTCAGCTACGGCTTGCAAGATGTAGTTAAAAGTACAAAGATGCTGAAAAGCAAAATATTTAATACTGTTCTTTTTAGCCTTATGTTGCTTTACTGCAGATTCCGCAACAGCAGCATCACCAGCCCAGGGCTCTCAGGAGGGTGATTTGCCACTGTCAGGCCCAGCCACCTAATGTGGGCTGGGTCCAGGGGGTCAGGCAGACCTCCTGCTGCCACAGGTGTTCCTGGATAGCCGGGTCCCGGGAGGAACTGCTTGTCCTGGAGATCTCTGGCAAGGTCCCAGCCGCAGGCGATCCTAGCAAGCTCAACCTTAGTGAATCAGGCAGTTCAGCTCTTTAGGGGTGATTCCCAGCTCTTTTAGGATTCCAGCTCTTAGCTTGCTAGGATTTGCCTTGGCCGACTCAGGGAAGAAGAGACATGCAGTGCTGTGTGGGATTCCACTGAATTATTTATTGCAGGGTCTGTGAAGGGGTGCAGTGACGGCTTCTTCTGCCAAACTGGGCAGGAGCAGGGGTTTTTATAGGGTTAGTGAGAACTGGGAAAGTATCCAATGGTTTTAGGGTCGGGGTGAAATGACCTATAGTCTTAGGACATCTGGAACGTAGCCAATAGTGTTACAAAGAGATAAGAGAGGGCCTTGGGGAAGGAAGCAGGGCCTAGTCCATGACAACGCATTCCTTATCTCCAGGGAGGCCCAGCAGAAGGCTCTGCGACTGCTACAGCCACCCTCAGCTGCCCAGCTTTGAATGCCCAGGATGCCATCTATAGCAGGGTTCACCCTCGTGGGGCTCACAAGCTCAAAAATCGCATCTCCAGGAGTTTGTGCCGTGTTTCCCTGTACTCTGACCTACAGAGATGCACAGAGGTGCTTAACTGTAGATCTCTTTTTGTAAGACAAGACGCCAGCTCTAGAACAGCTCTCTCTCTTCCTTGGCAGGAGCAGCCTATCAGTGGGATTTTGGTCATGATGTTACTGTCCTTTCTTTCCAAATGACCAAAAAGATATTTTCCATTCAAACCCCTACTACAAGGAAATTTATAGCCATGGGTAATGAGAAATCTTTTAGGGATGTAAAAAGGATTGCTCTCAGGCAGCCATTGAGTGTGGTATTTCATTGCCTTCTGTTTAATCCAGTTTTCTCCTGGGGACATCCAGCTGCAGTGGAATATAGATATTTTGCCATCAGAGGCCACTTGCCTTATGATTAAGAAGAGGTTTTTCAGTGATAGCAAGATGATAATCAATTTTATATCCTGTAATTTCTCTGTCCTTAGCTTTACAACATGACCATAATTTGCCTTTGATTTAGTGGCTTAAATTTGTCTGTAAATCTGTTCTCCAGGGAGTATAAGAAAACATTGTTAAATAATTCTTATGTGGAGAGACACTTGCAGTATTTTTTTATTAATATAATTCATTACTTTTACAACAATTGAAAGCCATGGCTGAGGTATCGAGCAGCCACACAGAGATCTGAAAAGAGAGAAATAAAATAAGAGAGATAAAGAGAGAATGTAGGAATGACTGTCAGCTTTCTGTACACGCCAGGTTCAGCAGTGTGTGATACAGCTGGAAATCTGGATTTAAAGCTGTATCTTCCTTACCAGGACAGTGTTCTAAATGTCAGCATGCGATTTTTGCCTCTTGTGTGACTAAATTTTAAATTTGCACTTCTGTAACACCCCATTTTTCACTCTTTCAAAGTACTTAGACTCATAGAACCATCGGTTCTTGCTTTTATTCAGGTTGTCACAGGGACATGAGGTTGCTGAAATACCAGAACAAATGTTGGTGTTCTCTATCTCTGCCCACACTGGCTTTTAAGGAAAAGACAGAAGCAATTCCAACAGCGTAATGTTAATTTTGTGGGGCACCACACACACCCAAGTGTCCAGAGCCGTTTGCTGTGCTGGATGCTCTGTTAGTACTTTTGTGTTAATAAAGAGCTAATCACAATGAATTCCTCCTCCTGGGGAGGTGGGACAAGGCAAATCCTGGCTTGTGTTGAACCCAGCAGAAGCCTTTGCACTGGGCTCCGTGGGATTTGGTGTTGGAGCCCAAAGTTATAATTAAGGGCTGCTGGAATAACAAGCAATAATCATTGCTGGGATATGACCCCACAAACCCTCAAACAGCACTAAAAGGTTTTGGAACAAACCCTTTTGAATTTCTGTGACTGTCTCTAGATGGCACTATGGCAGTAGGAGTTCCACAAGGAGATTTGAAGGGAGTGAGGCAGGAGCCAGGAGGCTGCGGGCTCCTGCCCTCTGCCAGGATGTTCCTCTGCTGCGGGGGAATGAGATCGTATCAAATTCTTTTTAGTGCCCCGCGAGACATCAATCAAAACAAGTAAACTTATTTCTTTCTCAGGGGTTACGACTCGCTTTATGATCCAGAGGAGATTAATTTCTTAGAGCATCTCTGTGTGCTTCGTAGGTGGGAGTGCAGAACTGAATCCATTTCACCTTCATCATCCTTTACAAATTTTCCATAAACTATCGCCCGCAGGGAAGGATACATTTTTGTATACTTCTCACCTTACATCAAGTTTTCAGGTGTTATTTTTCTGTTGGTATCAGGTGCTTCTCTGTGAAATTCCCACTTAAACCGTCAAGTGCATGGAAATATCACTGAAGCCTGAATTTCTTACATTAAAAATTGGCTTAATTAGAGTCCTGGAGGGAGAAAATACTCTTCTTTAAGACAAAAAGATTGCTGGCAAATCATGCTGATGAAGTATTTAAAAGCCTAAGAGACACAGTACTTAAAGGGCTAACAATAAGAGGATGACAGTGGAACACAGGGTGTACAAATAGCAGGGTGGCACTGCATTTTCAGTTTACATATTGTTTCATGTAATTGCAGCGTTGTTATTTCATCTATCAGGGAATCATTTGTGTTCCTGCCAGGGCAATTCTAATGCTCTGCGAGTTCAAGCTAGCCTTATTGTCTTGCTTTTCAAATGCTGTTTGATTTTTCAGTAGTTAGACTCTAGGGATATTCTCCCCAGAACAATGAATTGTTTTACTTCCTTCTTAATAATTAAAATTAAAAAAAGGAAGCAGTCTTAGTTCACAGCTGCTGGCTTCAGTGCTGGATAAAGAGAGAGGCTGGAGCAGAGCCCTGGCTTTGGGCAAATGAGCAGACCTGTCCCGGGGTGTTTGCTGCCTTGGCCCTTCAGCTGCAGAGGAGGAAAAGCTTCACTTGACAGCAGCAAGGCTGGGTTTAATTTCAGCATCCTGTGATGAGCTCTGGTATGCTGAACTTTTCCCAAAATGCTCAGCCCAGTTTCGGGAATCCAGTTGAAGTATGGCCATCACTGTCCACAGGTAGGTGCTTCCAGAACATGGGTGAAAGCGTGTAAATTCAGTGGGTTTGGGTAGAAATGGCTTGTCCTCCTCATGGACATCCTCACAAGTTATTTCAGTGCCTCCCATCCCTGGTACTTCAGTGGGAGCTATGGACCTGTATCTATGCAGGGGTGAGCCTTGGTCAGGGGAGGGCTGTGCCCATAAACTCAGCTTCAGCTGGGCCATCAACATGCCTGAAGAAGTCACCAGCCACATGCTGGAGCTGGCATGAAACCCACGATTACCGGAGAAAAGGAGCAGGAACATTTCTTTATAGGGAGCAGTAATGGAAGATACAGACTCAGCTAACTTCCAGGTATTAATTTTCCACCAATTTCTTGATTTTAGATTTTAAAAGGCATTTTCTTTCCATAATGAAACACATGCAATAAGCAGCTTCCCTTTCCAGATGTGTTAGCTGAATTTTCCAAGGAAAATATGGTTCTCTATCCCCCCTTTCGGTGGTGTTGCTCTTCCAAAATTCAGTTGCCCCTTCAGAGCAAGGAGCCTTCTACTACAATGGGGACAGCTGAAGAAAATTAGGAAGACAGCCCTAAACAATTGAAGAGCATGTGCAGAGCATGTGTGGAAGTGGTTGATGCTGTGGGATGTGTGTCCTTGTGAGCCCCCAGTCTGTCCCCACCACCACCCTGCTCTGTGCCCTGCCCTGGGTCAGTCCCTGGGGGCTGCACTGCTGCTCTTACAGGTTGTCCCTATAGAATCCCTCTGTGTACACGAGTTAGGGTTTGGGGTTCTGTTCCCATGGGGATGTCCCAGAGCACCCAAATCCCCTGCTTTACATTCATACCCTGCTGCTGCTGCTGCTGCTCAGCCTTTGGAGGCCATCACCCAGGGCAGAGCTCATTCCCAGTCAGGGTCTCTGCTGCTCTTCTCCTCGCTGTGACCCCAGTGCTCCAACATGCTCCGTGCCTAGAACTACACATGATTTCTTGGAGGAATCAGCCATCCAGGAGCCAGGGTGCCCCAAGTGCCGAATGCAAAACAAGAAGGGAGTGATCAAAAGGTTACATGGCACCTTCAATGTAGAGTGGCTTTGCTCTCCTGTCACCTGCAGCAGTGCTGCTGCCCAGTGCAATGAGAATTACCAGGCTGGAGCTAAATTATAATTTTATTATAATTACTGGGCTGGGGCTAAACCCTGGGCAGCTGGGGTAGTGCCCTCCTGTCAGCAAAATGTGAGGAGGGGTGAAACAGACATTGAGCAAAAACTGTTGCCTTCCAACTGCTGGACCTTGGGAACTGCCTGTCCAGTGTGAGCCTGCAGCAGCCTCAGGCAGCCAGCTGCAGTGAAATAATAATAACAGCAAAAACAACAATAGTTGTTGTTGTTGTTGTTGTTGTTATTATTATTATTATTACTATTACTGTAAAATATAGCTGAAGTGCTATAAGACAACATGTTCGTCACTTCTGCTGAGCACCCACTGTCTGGGATGTAAGCAGAATGTTATGGGATTTTCCATTAAGTGACGAGTGAGAGTGAAACCAAAAGAGAAAATTATGCTTTGTCCTGAAAATCCATTTAGCCATTAGATCACAGTATGGAAAGCATAAAGGAAGGGTTATTTAAGCTTTCAGCTGGCCAGAAAATGCCAGTTGGAAGACAACAGGAGGCTCCCTTTCACAATGTAAGAGCCCTTTCTTTCCTGGATGAAGGGAGTGTTTCTGGCTGTGGCATCATGCTGCTTGTGTGTGTTTCGTTCTTACTCTGGGCTGAAATGCTCCTGTCAAAAGGTGGAAAACAAATCTAATTGCACATGACATAAATGAAGTCTTGCTGTACATCAGCACTGTATTTTTTTGAGGGATAACTTTGGAGTTATTTTACTGGTTTTGCTGTAACCTAAAGCAATTTCTTTGCAACAGCCAAGTCCCATCCTTGCACAAAGCACACGGCTTTTGGGGAGAATTAATATCATACCAATCACTGATAGCCTAAAGGATAAATAGCCTGTCACAGGCCATGCTACAGATCACAACAGGACCTGACCTGCTGCAGCCCTGGTGCCAGACCCAGGCATGTGGGAGTGCAGGGGCTGATATCTCTGTTGGGAGTGCTGCTGCTGCTTGGACTGCTGCAGCACAAGTGAAAAATGAGAGATGCAGAGGTTAAAGGCCACCCTCAGGGCAGTGCATGGGGTTTATTACCTGGGCTGGGGATCCACATGCTTTGCTGTCCCCATGGGCTCTCACTGCTCACTTTGTGCCTCAAGATTCCCTGGCAGAGTCCCCTGGGGCAGCCCCTCTGCTGCTGCTGTGCCACTGCCCCTCCCAGCGGCAGCTCTTGGCCTGTCTTTGGGGAATTAGGCTTGAGGAACGCTGTGGTTTTGGGGTGGAGAATGATCAATTTTCTGTTATTTTTGCAAAGCACAATGGGTGTTTGGGACAGCTTTTCTCACAGTGTTTGGCTCTGGACTTAGCATGAATTTCTGTCAAAGCCACCCACCTACGGAAATCTCTGATGCCAGAACGCATTTATGTGAGGATATTTAGTCTACAGGACAGAGCTGCTCAGTGTAACCCTTAATCTAGAGGCAGGATGATTTAACTGATACATTTATTTTGGAGCTGCAATACCTGACAGCAATTACGGACCCAGAGTAAGACCTCCGAGCAAGTTCTTTCAGCGGTGTGGAAATATTTCCCAGCGTGTTTTTGGAATGTGCCATTTGGGTGACATTTTGGAATGTGCTGGTTGGGTGAGGTTTCCTTCACTTGCTCCTCTGGTGACAGAGCTCTGGATGCCTGGCTGATGAGTCTGCCCTTAAAAATCTATGGTTGGTGCCAGCACCAGGATTTCAGGAGGTGCTGAGATGACACATTGGAGTCTTCTCTCAAGCTCTCTTAGTCACTAGCGTGGTTCCTAACACAAGGATTTTACCTGTTAAGTTTTGGATACATACTGGCACCCCCAATTCTTGCTTTAAACTGTATCCATCTCTACTGAGCATATTGCATTGTCTGGAACCACCACCACATCCCTCCACTGACCTGCTTTTGGCAGCTGGCAGACTTTCTTTGTTTTTAAACATAGCACCTCCTTTTCTTCCTCCTACCTCTCTTCCATGGCCACGTTCTAGCTGCCAACGTCAATAAGTTAAACTTCTAAATTTAAAGTTAATCTGAAGTCATCCATTTAATTCAGACAGCTGCTTGCAAGAAGAAGCTTTCAGTCATCATTCATGGGAATGGGAGGATTCCCATGGCAGTGAAAGAGAAAAACTTGGGGTCTGGCAGGCTGATGATGTAGTACCAGACAGGAATCTGCTTGCTTGTTTGTTTGTTAGTTTTTAATATAATCCTTTCCCCTTTTCCTTGCATATATCAGTAAGACAATAATCAGGTTTTGCAGCAAAACATTTCCATCATTTTTTTTGGCCAGAATTTTGCGTGCAGCTCCAGTGTCACAGAGCATCTGTGTGACCTGTTGCCTCACAGTTGTCTGAAAATCTGGACATTCTCTGCATTTTGTAAGATATCCACCCCTCCAAGCCTGGTCTGTATGATTTTTGCACTCTTTCAGTTTGTCCCAGCTGGCATCAGAAAGTTTTCCCAGGGGCAGGAAGTAGCATGAAACAGAGTTGAGCTAAGTCTGGTCGTGTTTAAACTCCACTTACCCCACAAAAAGTCTAATCCACATTGGGTTCGCATAGCACCCTACCTTTAAAAGGAATCTTTTACTAATGAGTTCATTCACCTCACTAGAAACTATTCTGCAGAGCTGGGCACTGGCTTTTATCTGTCCTCTGAGCCCACCAGCAAAGCACACAATCTCTCCCAAAGCAAACACATTCCACTGTGAGTACCAGCAGATGGAATAACAGACTCTGTTGGCATGGATAAGGTTATTGCTTGAGAAAAAATTGCAGGATTGGACCCCTGAGGAGCGAGAGTCAGCAGCAGACGGGGCTGGCAGGGTGTTATGTGTGCTCTGCAGGGCCTCTGTGTCCACTACCCGCTCCATGGCCTGCTAACATCTCACTCTTGCTTTTTTTATGAAACAATCCCTATGTTTGCAGCTCAGAAATAGATCTCTTTTGAAGTTTAAAAGCAGTTATGTCATAGCTGAAACAGCTGTTCAGCAACCACCCAAGCAAGCGGCCGTTCCTGTGCTGCCTTTCCAGAGATGAGCTGGCTTTGAGCATCCGAGTGTCCCAGCACAGAGGAGGAGCATGAGGAAGCATGACTGGCTCAAAAACTATTTAATGGAATTCCTGTGGATGGGTTTAAGCTCCGCAACAGGGCACTGCCTGAGAGCTGGTCACTGTGCGTGTTGCCTGCCTGTCTTTCAAGGTGGGAAGAACTGGCATGTTTGACCATTCCACGGATTTCAAAACGTTGTTCCAACACAAGCTTACAGCCCCCTGCACCTGGGAATGCAGGGGATTCGGGGTGGGGTTCCAGCCATTTCCCCACAGCTGCTGGCCCAGGGCTTGTGCCTTGCTGGTGTCAGCCATGGGATGAGTGACAGCCCCAGTGAGGACAGCGTGGCCACCCACAGCCCTTCAGGTGGCTCCTCAGAAAGCTCAGTGTGCAGAGACCTCATTTTAAAACAAGAGAGATGTTCTACAGCTCAGAGATCCCCTCACAGCTCCCCCACCCAGTGGTGTCTCCTTCTGAGCGGTACCTGTGCTGCCGCTGCACCAGCCAGGCCGTCTGTCCAGGCCCTGTAGCACGTGTTAGCAGAATTACCTTGTAATTTCACCCAGTTTAATGCTCTAGGTGTGACCACAGGAAAGAAATCATGGGTAAAAAGAGTACAATTTACAGAGCTGAAAGTGGAGGTGGTGCCTCGTTTCTCACAATAAAGAGAACAGAGGATGCATACAACTTCATTTCAAACACTGGGTCTTACCCAAAATCAACCCAGATTTTCAAAACCTGCGGTGTGCACGCCACATGATGTGAATGACAGTGTAAGTACATTCCTGTCAGCCTCCTTATGGCCATTTCTCGTAGTGCCTCAGCACAGCACAGCAGACCACACTGAATTTGGAGTTTCCACGATTAACCAGTAAATTTCAGCGCTGTTATTATGGTTTGACCAAAGATTATTGCTTTGGTTCAGTACTTCAGCATCATCATCATCAAATTATCACATTGCAATGACATTTTTCTTCGCACAGTGATTTCATTCAAAGCAATGTTTGCTAAGAGAGAGAACTGAGTTGAGGTCTTCAGCACTTCTGAAGTATGGGAGGATTGCAGGAAATTTGATTTAGGTAGAGCCCATACATTATTTTACTAAAAGGCCTTATAAATTGAGAATGAAGGCGTACTCAAAAAGCCCTTGTTATAGAGGCCCATGAAAAAGCATGGACTCTATTTGGACTAATCAAAATCCAGTTCTTGACCTCAAAACCAGAATGAGAAGAGGAATGAGGCTGTTAGTTGAGAGGAGAGGTGCAGGTCAGCAATGAAATGATAGTTTCAACTATCAACAGTGTAAAAAACACTTTCAATAAGAGCAGAAATATTGATTTTTTTTTTCCATTTATTGACATTTAAACATTACTGCTGTTTATCAATGATGTGTATTATTATTGGGAACTTAAACAAAATTTTAAAATTTCATTGTTTCATGTTTTGTACAAACCATGTGATTTATTTTTTTAATTTTGAACTTGCAGTAGGAAAGCACATTGTAACAAGAAGTCATTTCAAGTTGAAGTTAAAAACACATTTCTTTCTCGTAGTGGGCTATTTAGTGTTTACCTGAGATACAGCTAGCAGCTAGATATAAAAAAATAGAGATGCCAGCCAAGGTTCAGGACATTTACTGAATGTCACAGCATCACTCACTCCTGCAGTGTTGATCAAAATATGTTATGCAGATGACGATGATGATGGGCTTCAATTCTGTGAAATTGTATTCTTTGAAGTGATCAAGCAGTGGAAGCATTTTAGGTGGAGATTACAGCTCATTTTTCACCTTGTCCAATTCAATGCCTGGCAAGCATCCTGCCACATGGGTGCCACTTCAGAGATATTTTATGTGGTCACAGCAAACAGTGAATTTGAGCCAGTTGTTGAGTTTTGGCTTTGTTTTAAAATTATTTTGAAGCTGGTCATCCTTTATAGGAGACAGACTGAAATGGCTTTGCAAACATCACACATGTAACTGCATTCTGAGGGCAGGAACTGACTGGGACCAAGCACAAGAGTCTCTGTTAAAATAGCTGGCAAGTCACATAAGCTGGAAATATTTCTCTAAGGGCTGAGTCAGTCTGGGTGGCACCACTGAAGGAGGCAAGTTTAGGTGACAGCTTTCAGACAGTGCATGGTACTTGAACTGAATCCTACCTGCATGTTTTTGAAGAGAGAACATGGGGAGACAGTGGGCTGCGTGCATTAGCTTTACACTTTTTAAAGGATTTCATCTCGTGGTTGGAGAAGCCCCTAATCCTGCAACACTTGAGTGAACGTTGTGACAGGAACCAGGCCTGGTTGAACCACTTGACTGGTATTGCACAGAAAGACCACTCCAGAGCTGAACTGTCAGGTCAGGCTTGTCTAAGAAGAGATTTTTAGGACACCTCTTTTTCAGTTCTAATCCTATTATTCCTATGTTTATTATTTTGGGCAAATTTCACATAGTCTGCTTTTATGAAAACAGCTTCTTTAAACACTAAAAGAAAATGATGCCCTTTGGTGCTTTTAATTCACTGTCTTTGCAGTAATTCATGCCAAAGAAAGGTGGCAGGGGAGCCCTTATAAAGCTCTATTAATTGAAATAAATGAGCCATGCTTCGGAGAACAGTGTTCCATAGAGGAAGGTCTGCCTTCTGAATCCTGCTCCCACAGATGTCCCTCGTGATTTCAGGCATGTCATAAAATCCACTGTCCGCCTCATTTTCCCACCTTATTAAGAGGGGGCTGAGGTTGTTCTTTACCAGAAACCTCTGGGTGTTGTGAAGCCCAGCTCAGTGCTTCAGAAGCACTTGGAGAACCTGGAATTTTATTTTGAAAACCGTAGCAAACGCTGGTCTTTCCCAGGGAATGGTGTTTATGAGCATGCTTTCATTAGTCCCTTAGCCTTTTCTTTTTCATTTGAGTCTGGAAAAATGTGTGGAAAATCATTTCATGGGGAGCTCTGGGAGAAATGAAGCTTCTTGCAGTGTGGGAGCTCAAGGGGATCATGTGGTGGCAAAGTCAGGTCCCCGAATCCACCAGACAGAAGTAGAAAAACCCCACTGGCCCAAGCGTGGACTTAAAGCCCCCACTGGCCTTAGGCTGGACCCAAACACTTGACTTTTCCCCTGCTCTTTGATTCGTATGTTCAGTCTCAGAAAAAGGGGAAGGTGAGCAAGGCAGGCAGAGAAGTAAATGTCTGCTCCTTTCCTCTTCTTCTCCCCAAAGATCATTTCCATCCACCTGACTTGTTTCCCAGATTTGGTATCATTTGCTTCTGTGACTAATCTCTGGGTGGGAGAGAAAATTATTTTGAAAGTTCAAGAGAAACATAAGCCTGCACATTTATGAGTGTTTTTCTCCTCTTCCCTGCCTCTGAATGACCAGAGTTTTATTATTCCTCTTGACTGCATGCTGAGATAGGTACTTTCCTTTCAAGCAGGGCCTGCTCCTGGCAGCAGGCAAAAGAGGCTCCAAACCTGGGATATTCTTTAATGTCTGAGTCTTCCATTAACACCAATACTTTAACCTTCCCCTCACCTCCCACCCCCCTTGGTGTTAATGCTTTTGGATAAAGATGGCCCAGGAAGGGTGAGGTTAGGGAAAGTTAGGTATTTTTAAGAGAAATCAAACAGCGCTCAGAATTCCACTCTCTTCACATGCACCATGATCTCACTTCACGTGTCTTTTCACAGGCCTGTTCAGCCACAGGAGGGACCCGGGTGCAGGTGTCATCACTGAGCCCTCAGCGATGGGGAGCCAAGCTTTACCTGCAGCCCCAGCTCTGCACAGCAAGGTGTCTCCCAGGGACTCGGCAGTGGCAAATCCCACTCAGGGCCACAAACAGGGTCCAGAACACGTGGTTGTCTGTCCATGAAATGCTTGGAGGAAAAGGCAGCAGCAGGATAAGGTTATGATGTGGATCGGATCCTGCCCACAGCTGGCCCAGGCACAGCCAGAGAACACAGCCAGCATTGTCCATCCTGCAGTGCACAGCCGCCATGCAGAGCACTCGTTGTCTGAACTGGTGGGTGTTCATAGGATCCTTCTGGTTGAGAGATGGTATCACAGATTATGTATGTGTCCACTTTAGGTCTGGACCATTGCTAAGAGAAAAACAATTCTTGGCAAATTCGTCGAAGTGCTTGCCTCCTGCAGTTTGTTCGATGAAGATGGGTAGGTGTGAGTTTCTGTCTCTTCGCCTTCTGAGAATTTTTTTCTCCAGTGCGAACCTGAAGATGATAATGCTCCCATTAAAAATGAGGTGAATACTCAGGCTAACATGAGTGGGTGGAAAGGACTTCAAACAGGATGAATCTGGGGACAAACCTACCCTTGCCAAGACAAACAGCTGCAGAGAGCTGCAGGAAAAAATAAAAGGGCACTGCTGTTCAAAATGATTCAGTCACATAGGGCTGATTGAGGCTGTGTATCCATCAATTTATAATGAAAACCAATGGCTTTCATATGAAGACAGAAAAGGTACATCATGTCACACAAGAGGACTGGAGGACTGATATCATTGGGACAACAAACTGATATTCCAAAGGACAATAGAGATATGGGATGAGCGCAAAGCAGAAAGCTCTCACTCTCCTTCCTACATCTGTCTTTCATTTGCTTTGCCTCTATCTGCCCGTTGTTGATGTTTTCTCACATTATCTCGGTCTCTTTGTTCAAGCTGCATTTCATTCCAAGAAAGCAGGGAGCTCCAGGTGTGAATGAGGGCTGTGAGCATGAACTCACTGTCACAGTTATTATTGTTATCATTCCCCTGAAAACCAGCCTGGTGGAGGTTTGGCTCTGTGGCATTTGCTTTGCTGTTTTAACCGCATCCCCGTTAAATGTGCAAAATGGAATGAAACTGGAATGAAGGGCAGTGCTTTGCACAATGCTGGCACCCAAAGGTGCAGCCTTAGCTAATGAAGTGCTGGCATGCTCTGGAGCAAGATGTTGGAGATTGCAGGATTGGGACCTGCTGCTCAAATGAATCAGGTGTTCAGGACTCGCTGCTCTTCCTTGCAATGGGAGAAACTGTAGGTTAAAAAAGCCAGTACAGAATTTTCAGTGCTCTATATAGTTTCAGTATTTTTTATTTTAAGACCCCAGTGATATTCAGTAATTGTATTCCCACCATCCAGCAATTTGGGAATCTGAACACATACTATTTTTCCCATTACTATTGTTTCCATTACTGGCAGTAGAGCTGTGGATGTCTGGTTATTTTTGTCTGTGGACACCCCCTGTGTACATCTAAGTGGGCACACATATTTTAATACATTTTTCAGTGGTTCCCTCCACTCCAGTGGAGCCCCTGGAGATGTTATGGAGCCCCTTTGTGTGTGTTGGATGAACACATCTCCGGGATGAGTCTGGAGCAGAGAACTGCCATAACATTAAGCTGAACTCCAGCTTTCCCCCGGTCTGGCATGATGTGTTCAGTACCTCCACAAATCAGGTGCAGCTCAGCCCTTATCCAGTGGGGATTCAGTGCACAAGCAATGGTGTGTTTTCCCTCAAACACATTTTCCAGGGCCAGGGACAGCACATGGCTGGACCACACAGACTCTCCAGATGGGCTGAGACTCCAAAGATAGGATGGCAAGCAGCTTTGGCAGTCTGGTTGGTATTTCAATAGATGGACTCTTTTTAGCTTTGTTTCTCAAGAGTTGCCCTTAATTTTGCAACAGGCCCTTCCTGTGCCACGTTTAGCTCATTCAAACCAGCTCCAGTGTTTATTCCTCCCACTGCAGTGGATACAGTGGATATTTCTAAACCAGCTTTGCTGGTGGAGTCCTCTCCAAATGGTGTGTTAAAGACCAAATGATTTAGCACATAATTAAAAAGCAAACAATGATCAGCAAGAAGTCTGCAGTGTCAGCTACAAGGCATGGCTTGGATGCAAGAAAAAGCAATAGAAAAAGCCTAGAAAAATGAGAAAATCTGTGTGTCTGTATCTTGATGTGGAGAGGCAGCTCCTGCTCCATCCCCAATGGAGACACAGCTCAACGGGCGTTTGTGTTTTTTGTTTTGCCAGTGGCAACAACAGTGCTTCAAAGGACACCAGTGGGAGAAAAGAGCTTCCTGCAGCCACCAGGAGCGCCTGGATCCTCCACCTGGGCTTTGGCACACACCCCAGCTGGTTTGTGTGGAAGGGTCCCCTCATTTCCTGGCCTGGCTGCCCCTTGCCCCACACGAGAGATGTGTCTGTGCTTCCCAGCACCGGTGCTTGAGGTCTGTGACAGGGCTGGTGCTGCTGGTGTAGCTCCCAGGCTCGCAGTGCTGTTTTACAGTACCCACACAGATGGATTTAGCAGTGAGGGAAGGGAGTAGTTAAAAGGAAAGAGCTTGGTTCTGCTTTCTCTGTATTTCATCCCATGTTGGTGTTGGGCATAAAAGAAGCAGCATGCCTAACCCCCACAAACAGAATGTTTCTTTTTTTCAGTGATTCCCTAGCTTTTAGTGCAAAGGAAAGAATCAAGACACACAAGATTATTGTGCTATGGATTTATAATAACATTTTATTAATATATTATGCTACAAAAATATTTTGATAAAATAATATTAGAAAGCATCTTTTTATTACACTCTTCAAAACAGTTCACAAAAGCAGGAGGCGGAACAGGAAAAAAATTATCTGAAATACATTTGAATTGAAAACTGACAAATATGCAATTTGAATTTTGATGTGAATGTGCAGGATGGTTAATCAGTCCTGCAGAAGGAAAGTATTAAAGTATTGCCTACTTATTGCAAAGACCTCTCTGCCTTTAGCTAGATTAAGGTGCCTCCTGAAATGTTAGTCATAGGAAAGGCTGAATTTGGGTTGGGACAGAACACAGACAACATACACACACACACACACACACACACACACACACACACACACACACACACCCCATGATCTCAAACTTCAGCAAATTAATCTTTCTGCTTCAGTTAAGCTGCAACACGCTTAAATTGAAGCTGAGTTTTAGCACACTCCATAGAACATTGATCACTTCAGAGATATGACAAGACCTTATAATTTTTGGATATAATACAGAAATACGGTACTAAGCAAAGTTTGGCATGGTAACACTTATGCTGAGATAATAACTTTGGCACTTCGGTTTCTCTAACATAAATATATGATGAGAAATTCCTCCCTAACAGTGGTATATGGTAATGACTGAGTCATATCATTTGACTAATCAATGCACTAAACATAGATTAAGTTCTCCCTCTTTCCATCTCTCTCTTTCTCCACAACTGTATATTGAAGAACTTAGATAAATATACAATTCCGTACCTTGGGTGTTCCTAAATTACAGTCAAGCTTGGAGGAATGGGAAGTTCAACGAAACAGATTTTTGACACCTGTATAAAGCATAGTTATCATAAATCATGTTCATCATTTATTGCCAGAAGACATATTGCATTATTCAACAGCTCGAGGGATTGAAGAGAAACTCCATCAGTCATGAAATATAAAATACCTTCTGTCCCAGCTTTCTGACTGGTTCTCCAAGTGGCAGTGCATGTTAATACAGTATCTGTAGTTAAGCAAGAAAAGCATTAAAACACTGAAAGAGGAGAGATTAGATTTGTTGCTGATGATATGAAATCATTTATTCCATCAGGGCAAGATCTTGGCAGATACTCAGCATTTGTTTATAATGCTACAGTTACATTTAGTGTGAATTCTGTTGGTGTCCCCTTGTAGCTGAGTTGAGAAGACGAATCAGGGACCACTGAGCTTTGGACTCAGCCAAAGTCGTGTCCCAGATTGCCAGACATTGGGTGACTCTCTTGATTCTGTTCCTCAGAGACAAGCAGATCACCAGTGTTTGCTATCATATGTGGTGAGCATCAATGTTCTTGTAAATCTCCTGCTCTTGGAACCTTGTGATAACATGGGAATCTGAACTTTCCTTTGGAAGAAACAGTCCAGTCAGTTTTTGGTTTTCTGAGAAACTCACAGAGGAAGCTGAAGCCCCCTGAAGCTGGCGGTCAGTGTTGCTTCCAGAGCACGTACCTGGTCCAGGTTTTAAACTCCTGGTTTAGAAAATCATTAGAAATTCAGAAACCATGATGCATTGTGACAGGGTGTGTAAGTCTGTGCTAACCACTACTACTGTGTTTTAATTAATGCTGGGCTGCCACAGCTGATTAATAAAGAACCCATTTTATCAGCCACAGCGAGGGTTCATTATCACACCTGTGCTGAAGCCATTCACATGGGCTGAGATCTGCAGAAACCCACCGAACCTTTGTCGTGTCTCCTCCCTGAGCCAGAGAGAGCTCAGATGATGAGGGAGCTGCTTCTAGGCGGCAAAAATCAGGTGTGTAGACCCCAAATCCAAGATACACCTGCACTGCACAAATGTGGGGGCACCAGCACAAGGGTTCCAGTAAAATTCATTACACTCCCAGAATTACAGACAAAATGCCAGGAAATGCAAAGATGTTAAAACATACTTTGATATCCAAACATACTGTGATAGCCAAACATACCCAGTATCTGAGCTAATGAATACTGAATATTACTGTCCAGTGCAGGAGCGACTCAGAAAACCTCTGGTGGTAAAACTGGTGATAAAAAAGTGATTATTCTATGCAGCACAATGACAGCTGGGAGTGTGGAGAGACTGGTGTGCTCCTAATTAAAAAAAAAAAAAAAAAAAAAAAGCCCAGAGGTTTCTGGAGAAAGCCACAGATTGGGAAACTTCAGAATTGTAATTTCTAATCTTAGTCCTGTTGTTGGGTTTCCTTACAGCCTTGGACAAGTTGTTTCTGTTTTCTGCTCTTTTTTTCTCTCCCTTATCTTTACACGGTCTTGTCTAGTTATGCTGTAGCTTTTCCACCACCTGGAATTATTCCTGGGATAGTACCACAGAATAATTTCTGGATACGATCCGGTTACAACAAATAAAATTCAATGGGTTCTGGTTTGCTGGCTGTTCACTTTTACTATGTAACTTATCATCACTCTTAAGATTTACCTACCTTATTTCCAGTTACATTCTTGTAAATAAGACATTATAATTCAGTTTTCATCTCTGCCTTGAACACATCAGGAGAACCAATAATCTTTTTAACATACATTAATGTTGAATTTGAAGGTCTCTTAAACCATTATATTCAAATGAAGGCATTTCTAGAGTAATAGCTCAAATAAAACCAAAATGAAAGTTCTCAAAATATGTTTCCAATATCCATCTCTGTGTAATAAATATTATGCAAGGTGAATGGCTTCTGTCCAAAACTAACATCTCTAATCTTCTGCTAGCCAAAATACACAATATGAAAGTATGCACAGGGTCTGTTTGAATCTCACATTTGGGGCAAAGCTCAAAGTTTTCCATTCAGCCTTATCAACTGTTGTATTTAAAAAAAAAAAAAAAAAAAAAAAAGGAGCTTGTGGCACTCTGTGCTATTACCCCCTTCAATTGGCCAGAAACCTCCACCACCTGCTGTCAAAAACAGAGCAAAGGCTGAGGGGGGATCATGGTGTCCATGAAGTTAAAAAAAGTTATCTCTATTGTCCCTGGCCTTTGCAAGGCAATGGGCTGGGATGCATGATGGAAATGCTCAGTATTCCATCATGAAATCCTGTGATTTTTGTAGGTTAATTGCTTTCTAACTCACTTTCCTGGTATGACAACAAGCAAACTGCAAATTCTGAACTCTCCCCTCACTACAGATCATGCAGATTGCGTGGAATCATCTGCATCTCCAGAGACCAGGAGGGCTGCTGGGAAACTTACAGGGTTGTTTTCAGCCTGAATTTTATCATTAATGTTATTATAATTATCATTGTTATCTTTTTTCCAAGGTGAAGAAGCACTCCTTTTCTGTAAAGAAAAGCTTGTATTGTATTTTTCTGATTTTGAGACTTCTAAATAAGATGTTTTCATCACATGGTTTTGATTTTTGGTTTGTAGATGACTTAGGAACCAAAACTCATTTTCTAAACTCTTGTATCCAAAGAGATTTCTCATCATGTTCTGATGGTGAAAAAAACATATGCATGTTTTTTTAAACATAATAATTTTTAAGATGGCACCTTTTTTTTTTTCCCACAGATGTTGTAAATCTCATTCCTCAGCAGCTGTTTGGATAGGGAACACATTTTTCAGTGAGGGTAAGGTGTCATAACTTTTCCATCTAAGTCAGGTACCACAGCCTAAAAATGGAAGAATGTTCTGTATATCTCCATAATCTGGGGGTTAGTTTGATTCCCATGGTGTTGAGCAGATTTTGGACAAGACAGGATTATTTCAGCACAGAGATATCAGCTCTATCAGCTCATGGTAACAAGAGAAAGAGGAACTTGCAAATTTTTTTTTGTCTGCAGGTTGTCCATGAGCATTAATACAACTGTTACAAAGGAGTTCTATAGATTAACAGGACACGACATCTTTATAATCTATAGACAGACCAAGCTCTCTTCTCATTTATGCTTGAAAAGATTGTAGCTTATGCTGATTTAAAATGAGGAAGAGAAGAAAATAATTTCAAGTAGGATTATTCCGGACTTTAAAAGCAATTTTTTTATTTAGAAAAAGGTGTCTTAATTTGTGTTAGCTGGTGAATTAATCCCAGGGCAAAGAGGGAAATGGGTATTTTCAAAGAAGTTAAATAGTTTAGTTAAAGAAACAGGGGGGATGTGGAGGATTATCTTGACTAATAACTTACTAAGTCATGTAAAAGTAACCGGCATTTTAGATTGTGGCAGCTAACAAGTTAAGAATGCACTTATTTTTCTAATGGGCCCCAGAGAGCAGGATCTGCTGTATTCAGTGTAAGCTATGCTAATGAGATAAAAGAAGTAAAATAAAGAAGTTCAGCAGAAAGGTAATTATTGGACAGCTGCTGTAAAATGTAATGGTTAAAGAAACAAAGAAAGCATTCATTTGGTGTCAGTTCAGACATTTGCAGAGTTGTCAGAAAACAAATATAGAAAATATTAATTTATCTGTTTCACCATCGCTACTGATTAATAGGGATGTTATTAACATATACAACAAGAAAAATAAGTTTACCAGTAGAATAAATACATTTTTTCTTTTTCTTTTTTTTTTCCTTATATGAACATGTATATTTTACAAAACCCCATAGCACTATGGGAAATAAAGATCCTTCTACAAAAAGAAGATGTAAGTCAGTGTTACAATAAAGCTTTAGAGTTTCAAAATGTATCTGGGCAAAGAGACAAAATCAGCTAGAAGGCACTACTGAGTCACTGAGAAGGTCCAGCTCGTAACTGTTGTCGTCCTAAACTCCAACTCGCTCATAAATTATCTCTCTTCTGTGCTCCGAGGGATTGCCTGTAATACTGATGTGGTCAGGAGGGCTGCAGCAGGCTCAGGAGGAAGGAAGCTATGGCCACGCAGAGAGGAAATGTTACTGATGGCCAGGGAAGGCTGGCGGGCGCTGAGCTCGCGGGCTGGGGCTGCGATGGGCGCTCGGGACGCGGCCTCTGATCCAGCTGGTTGGAAATCCAGATGGGAGGCTTCACTGTGATGTAGCCATTGGTTATCCTGATGTAGGAAGGCAACGTGGTGGTGCTACAAGAAAACACAAGAGGAGGAAATTACACAGGAGAACCCTTCTCTCTACTCTGAACTGTCATCCCAATCACAATGCAATTCCAATTATTATTTTTATTATTGTTTGCACACATCAGACGCCGGGGAGAGAGCCAAAGACTGATAACTGCGATCCTGTGAATCAGCTCTGATCCAGGATGTCCCTCAGCTCCTGGCTGCTGACAAAGCACAGCCAAAGGAGGGACAGCTCTTAATGCATCTGACTTACTGTCCTCAATTTTTAAGTGTCCATTATTGGCCAGCAGCAGAGACTGTGCTACATGTGTCCTCGTGCTGACCCAGGATGACCTCGTTCTTATGTCCTTTATTCCCACCAGAGATGTGAAAATTTGCCATGTCTCAGTGACGTGTCTTATTCACCATGGACCACAGACTGAGTCCAGGAGGGTCCAGAATGCATTCCTGCCGTTTCACAAGCCTTAAAGATCCTCCCAGGATCCCCTTACGCAGCTGATAACCTTGAGCACCAAGATAGAGCAGGTTTATTTCTTTTCCTGGCTTTAAGCCATTTTGGATCAAATCACAAAGCCAAAACCAGACTCAGTCACCGTCAGATTTCCCTGACTGTGGATCTGCCTCAATAGCAGTGAGATTGCTTATTGATTGTCACTTAAGTTAGTACTTTAATTTGAATTTGCAGGTTGGAATTCATCATGACTCCCATGACACTGGAGGTCAAAAAGGTCCATTTAGGATTGATTTGGAAGTTTAAATTGTAATCTCCATTTCATAAAATGCCCCCATTGCATCCATTACTGGATGATCCATAATCCACCAGTTGTCAGGGAGCAGCACAACCAAGCATGCAAGCTGCACAGGGTGGATTTTGGACTTAAACCCAAGACATTCTGCTGAGAAGTGAGGAGAAAAATGGCAAGCTTCCCTGAAAAAAAAAGATGTGACAATAATACCTGTAGATTCTCTAAATCTTCCACAAAGGGGATTTTTAGGCACTGAAAATTGCCCTCATATAATTTTTTAATTGGGTAAAAAGCTATGCAGTCCTATAAATATTTAGCTACAGTATCCAAGATCTTGACCTTGGAAGGAAAAGGTTGTGTCTTACATAATATCAGATAAAAGGAATAACATCTGACTTCAGATTCGTGCACAGAAACAGAATTTAGAAGGACTAAAGGCTTTTGTCTTTTTCTGTCAAACCAAGACAGATTTTAGCTGAGATGCTTCAAAAGTGCTGAGTCAATCACAAACTGAGAAGATCAGAGCCCACCCTGAAGAGGGCATTGGTCAACATCAAATCCCATGGACAATCCCTGAACATAACATTTCACCCCGAGTTTTGGGAGAAGTCACTTCATTTTTTCCCTCATCCTTTATACTGTCACCATAGCTTCTGGGTGGGATGGTTGTTCTGCAGCTAGAAGTGATCTTAACTAATGTGCAATGAATTAAGAGTAAAAAGAGAAGGCAGTCTTCAATTAAAGACATAGAAATTGCTTAATGGGAGCAGATAATCCATCTAGCCAGCATTAGGATTTTGACACTGAGAAGCAGTGCTTGTTCCAGAGGAACAAACTGCTGTGAACAGAGAACTCTGAAATCAGGGCTTGGAGTTCTTTGAATTCCCACGGTGAGGGGTCGGTTTGTGTCTTGAAGTGATGATACAAGACACCCAGCTTTAGAGTTTCTGCTGTATTGCATCAAAGCTGCTGCAGTGCCCTAACACAGAGAGCTGATCTGAGATGGACTAACGCTGCTGTTCCCAATCTGCCTGGCAGGAATGGCGCTGGCTCAGGCACTGGATCAGGCACTGTGTGGCCAAGCTGTAACATAAGTAACATCAGCATGAACAGCCTTCCCACAGCGAACACAAAGCTCCATTAAAGCAAACTCCTAAAAAAAGAGGTGCCACATGCTCTGAGTAATCCAACACAAAGGCAGTCATGCTTCAATTTTTGATCCAGATCTCATTGATCCTGCTGACTGATGATGTGGTGCACAGGTCTGGCAGTGCTGACAGTGGGATCACAGCTCAGGTTTTTGCCCTAAACCTGCTTTCCCTAGGGTAAGCATGGTGTTTGTCTTCATCTTTTGATACTGATTGTCACATTACAGAACTACAAAATTTTGCCTTTAATTAAATTTTAAACAAGGAGGGTCTGATTTTAAATTTTAATTAAAGAATTAATTTAATTTAAAAATTAAAATTTAATTTAATTTTTAAAAAATCACCAAAATGCCGTTCAGATTTCCAGTGTATCCTGCTCTTGACACAGTCTATGGACTTGATCCTTCAGTGAGATTAAAGTTTCCCTAGCACAAACTGTCTTTCTACTCCTCGGGGATGTTCTGTGCACACAGGCTGGCCAGGGAACCTGTAAAAGCATCACAAGCCCACTCATCAGCCAGCTACATCTAAGGGATTCCTAAAGCAGCCCTAAATCAACATTTTATGTTTCTGTATGATGTTTCTCTGTGCTAGTCAACTTCCATGAGTGTTTTGGTTTTGTTCTGTGGGGGAATGGGGTTTTTTTGTTGTTGTTGGTGGTGGTTGGATGGTTTTTGTAGATCTTCTTTTCTCCTGTATTCAAAGACCCAAGAATTGTTGACCACTTCTTAGTTAATGAGGTTATTTTCTGTTTTCAAGACATTACATTTGTATAAAAGCATTCTTGTTAAGATAAATACTGTTAGGTGGGGTTGTTTGTTTTCAAAAACTCCTTGATGCTTTACAAGAGAACAGTGTGTTTCCACTAACATGTACAAAGCATTTGCTAATAGTAAATGAATCACAGTTTATCCATACAGAACGTTTTCCTAATGTACTTTTAGCTGACTGCCAAGGTGGTCTAGAGATATTTAAAGAGAATGATCCCTTTTACCAAATGCTACAATTCCTTGTCAAGCCTCTGGTCCCAGTTTGTGGCTGGGCTGTTTCTGTAGTGACTGGGGAGAAAAACCTTTCCAGAAGCTGGCCCAGCTCATTCCAGTGCAGATCTCTAGAGGATCTTACTCCTGCTCGGGTTTTCACTTCCTAGGGGTTCCAGAGGGGCCCTGGACAGCCAGGCTGGATTATAACCTCATCTCAGAGGTCACCCTGGTGTCAGGAGATGACTTCTGCAAACTCCCTGTGAGCATGTTTGCATGTGCATGTAGGATCTCACTGACCCTCGGACGTTCCCTAAGGATGAAGCAGAGTCCCCTGAACTCAACCAGAAACCTTCCTTGGGGAGGAGCTGAGCATTCCTGAAATGAACATAAAGAATAACAGAAATGAATCACAGATCTGCGGGATAATAATCTAAATTATTATCACGTCTTCTCTTGCCAGACCAGGATATTCTGTATTTCAGCCTTTTGTGTCTGATAAAAATATCTTTAATAAAACATTCCACATGATCTGTGGTTAACAGGCAACCACTGGCTCTGCTGTTCATACCTCTCTTTTTTGCTTCTGTGTATGGGATTGTTTTAAAAACTTGGAAGACTCCAGGTACGTTTTAGCCAAATGACCTGCGGTATCATATTCATGAGCTTGTTCTTTTGATCAGATAATTGGGCAGTTTTTCAAATCAGTGCATTACTCATACATTGTCTTACCATCATTAGAATGTGTAAAACTTTCCCCAAAAACGGGGCCTCAGGCACAGGCTCTGTGCACAGGTTCTACTGAATGCAATTACAAGATTCAAGTCCTCTAAGCTGGGGGTGTGCTGAAGCACCTTGATGATTTGGGAGCATTTTAAAACTGAAAACAAAACAAACACACAATCAACCCATTGAGGGAATTTCTTCCCTGGTTTGTCTTGCGAGGACTTTGAAGGGAGCTCACAAACTGATTGTTAGCATGCCTTGGTTCATCCGGGTGAGCAGGGTTCATCTGAGCACACGGGACACCACAGCAGGACACGATCAGGACCAGGAGAGCCTTTCTGGCCCATCTGCCCCAGACACAGGAACAAGATCCAAACCCCTCCTGACATTTATGTCTCATCCACTCTCAAAAAAACTGTGATAAAGATAGCAATTCCAGAGTCTGTCCAGACATCCATTCCAGCATTTCACCATTTCTGACACCCAGAATTACTGCCTGATGTTTCACCAAATCCCCCTTGCTACAACATAAGGTCATGACTTGTCCTGTCCCCATGGACAGTTTTATTCCTTTCTTCTTCTCAGCAACCATTCACATATTTTGAAGATTTAACCATGTTTCACCTCAGCCTTCTCTTCTTTAAACAAACAAGTCCCTCCACCTTTCTTTGCAAGTCCTCAAGTGCTTTCCCTCTATCCTTTCCTCTGCTCTGCCTGGCTCTGATCCATGTTCTCTCTGGCATGAGATGCTCCAAAGTGGGAACAGTAGGCCTAGGTGAGATCCCACCAGCCTGTGCTTGGTGCAGTGGGTACCACTGTCTCTCTGTTCACAAAGTGCATGAAAAACTGGGAAACTCCGAGAGAACAGACAGTACTGGCACTGCTTTCTGCCCCCAAAGTCCAAACAACCTTTATGGTCCCAGGAACTGTTCTGAAGCTCATGGAAAACTGATGTTTCTCGGAGGGGGTGAGGACCAACCCAATTATTGTGACATTTCTATCCATTTTTAATCTGCTGCCGTGCCTCGGTCCCAACGTGGTTCTGTTCAGGGTGGAGGAAGTAACCCTTTCAAGTATAACTTACAAAGTGTTTGGGGATTTTTCTGGATCAAAGGAGCTATGTAAACACAAGACAACTATTTTTAATAAATGTAAGCAAATGTTGACTCAGACAGACTTTCTTACAATAGCATCTGATGAAAGAAGCTAGATTGAAACCTGAAAAATGCATGTTTCAATTGAAAACCTAAAAAGCTAGTAAAGTGAAAGAAAATTTTTGAGTAAATACAATAATGACTGTTTTGCGTTTGCGATTTGATGTTAACCTTATGATGGCTAGGGGTTTTCCTAAGTGATATTAAGCATATGCTTCCTGTTTCTTTTCAAACAAAATTTGCCCTACTTTTTTTTCCCCCGTTTTTATTTAATGAACAGATGTGAAAGGACTGATCACATTATTTTTCTGGTGATCAGAAGTAGTGTTCTGCAAGTGAAGACAATTATTCTTGGAACTAACCAGGCCTATTTATGTCACCAAAATTTATTCATCAAGATTGGAAAAATACATCTGCTCAAAGCACTGGGACCAACCCACTGCAGTCTGTAAATGAGCTGGGCTGGCAGGAAGTCTGACCACACATTTGAAGGAAAAGAACGGGTGCTCAACCAAGAGTTAACAAGAGTATGTTAGAGGGGAAAAACTCCTCTACAAAAATGTCACGAGGATTTAGCTTTGAAGACAATGAGAGTAGCCTCTTAAAGGGAACATGAAATCCCCATCTCCCCAAATGTTCATATTATTATTTTGTGTGTTTCTGGAAGGGATTCTTTAGATCAACAGAGGCTCTGTTCCCCTCATCTATCTCTTCATCATTACCTTCCTTACAGACACTGTTCTTGCAGCCTGAGGGATAAATCCTGCAGGACGCTGAGTCTTTGGTCCCAGATGAGCAGGACTGTGAGCACACGAGCGCTTCCAGCTCTAGTATTCACATACCTACAACTCAGCACATCCTAAAGCCCTTTGTGGGACCGAGGCCAAGAGGCTCATGCTTTTACAAGGTTCAATTCATTAAAAAAAAATAATAATCCAACCTGGATTTGATTAGGGAATCCAGTTTTTGGTCCAGAGGAGGCCACTGCTTATTTGCAGTAGTGTAGTAAACTGCCTTAGCATGTCTGAGTGAGTAAGCCCTGTCACACGCTGGTTTGGGGCCAGCAGAGAAGATCTGGCATGAGCCAAAGAAGAGCCTTCTCCTTGCTGTTTTTTGGTTACCTCAGGGTCACTGGGAGCCTGGATCCCCAGCCATGTCCCACAGTGCAGGCACCCACCCTCCCTGTGAGCAGCACAGCCCCAGCCACGTGATGGACAGAGGGGTCAGCAACAGCGCCGGGAGCATTTCCACAGCCCTTCACTGTCCTTCTGAGCTCCCCTTCTGATGACACTCAAGTGGGAACCATCTCCACCTGAGAGCAGTGTCAGGTTCTGATCCTGCCTTTTTTCAGTGCTCTGGCTCCTCTGGAGACTGACTCTGAGCAATTCCCCTCCTTGAGGGGGGCACCTGTGAGCCTCCCTGCTGTGCGGAGGCCAAGGACAGTGCAGATACCCTGGCAGAGTTCTAATCCCCCACCCTGCTTGTTGTCGGGCATCTGCCATGGCTCATCTCTAGCAGAAAGAACAGGATACCAAGGGAAAAGATGGAAAGGGAAGCTCAGCTTTCACCAGGCAGTGGCTCTGAAAGCTGTGAGCAGCATGCCACGATCATGAGCCATGCTGTGACCAGGTGCTGAAATGCAGCTGGGGAGCAGGACGCTGCCCACAAGGACGGGATACATACATGTGCCATTAAAGAGAATCACAGGCAGTGCTTCAGCTGACTGGCCTTGAGCAGGATTTAAAAGGTGGCATTAACTGTGGCTATGTCATGCAGGCTTGAAGCCAGAGCCATTCAGCTGTCTTCCTGCTGCAGTTTACAGGGAACAAGACATCTCCAGAGGAAAACGCTTTTCCCACAAAGGCATGTCCGCAAGGTTGGTGAGATGAGCTGCCTCTAAAGATCACCTCTGGAATTCAGGTCTCCTGAATCCCAAGCAAGCTCTGACCCCACTGGGGGCTCTGACTGCTAGGGATGGGTTCCCAGATTGGGTTGGGACAACAGGGTGGGGAAGAGGAAAATGATTGTTCAGTGCAAAAAGAAGCTGCTGGTGGGACACAGCTCCCCTGTGCAGTCCTGCAGCAGCTGCCAACACCAGGCAGAGCAGGGCTGCGGCTGCTGTCCCTTCCATGGGGTCTTGGCTCCGTAGTTTGACATGAAGGAGGAAAAGGTGGCCCACTTGGATCAGAGGCTCCAGGGGAACCACGATGGTGTAAGCAGGAGGAGGCTCAGTGCTGAAATGCAGCTCAGATTCCTCTGGTGCAATTTTGGGCCCCTCTCAGGATGGGCTGTGGGCTGGAAGCCAGGAGATTTGATTTTTATCCCCGAGTCACCCACTAAGGAACCATCAAAACCTCGTTAAATCACTTTACTGCTACGACTCCCCTGACTCTGCTCTGAGTCAGGACCTTGGAGCGTTGGTGTGACACCACCAGCATTAACACAACCTGAAGTGTTTTGCAGGCTCTCTCTCTGATTTGCAGGTCCCAGTGGCTCAGGCCACCTGCAAAACATCTCTGTGATGACAAATTCAGCCCTGGAGAGACACTGACCTGCAGCGAGGCTGAGCAGGGGCATCCTAAAGCCACAGGAGGATCACATCGCTAAGGCGGAGCGGATCATCTGCTGTGGGGCCAGAGGAGGGGACAGCGATGGGAGGGGACAGGGATGGATGGGGCACTGGGGACTGCTGGAAAGGGGGGTTTGCTGGCACAGCAGTGCAGCCTGAGGGCTGGGGAACACGGTGAGGCAAAGGTGCACGGGGAATGCATCCAGCAGGCAGAGAATGAGCAGGTGAGGAACAACTCCAGCACAGCCCAAGGGCCCTTCTCTGAGGTGAACTCCCAGTCTGTGGGAAGGATTCCTGCAGCTCACCGTCAGATTTAGCTTTCCCCACCCCTGTGCATGACCTTTCTCAACGTCCCACCCTAAAGTCCTTCAGGAAAACCCAGAGAGTACAAATCCTGTACCCACACCTGTGGCTGAGGCAGAATCACGCCTGCTGCTCCTTTCCAGACAACTGCAGAAGGGTGTAAAAACACAGAATGGTGTAAAAACCAATAACCTTTGAAGCACACCCTCTGAGTAATTACCCCATTCCCATCTAATGACTAAAAGATGTTATATTCCTCTCTGATATGGCAACAAAGATTCTGACCTTATGAAAACCAGCCCATCAGGAAACTACATGTCATCCTTAAAAAAAAGTCAAAGAAACTCAAAAAAGAGGTAAAAAGAAGAAATTAAATTCTTTAAAATCCCTGTGAACAATAATTCAAGATACTGTAGTTGAAGACCCATGATTTGTAGCAGTGTCTGGGTGGTCCTGAGACAGGAGATGACAACATCAGCTCTTTCCTTTGCCCTCCTAAGAAATGCTTTGATGATTCTCTAATATCCTAAGAATATCCCCTGTGATTCTGCAGTGGGACGAGGCAATCACAGAGCCGGGATAATGCATCCCAGTTCTACCCCAGCCTTGCTAAGAGGGGATAGCTCAGAGCCCTTTGTTCCACCAGTTCTGCTCTGACATCTGAGCCAGGATGTGCTCACCATGGTCTAAACAGGGATGTGGGCTCCACACATCCCCAAACTCACATCTGGCTGTGTACCTGATTTGTGTGTGTGATTAAGGCCCTCATCATCACAACTCAATTAACTGTGGACTTGTTCCACTGCTCCTTGGACAGATAATGAGTGCAGCACTGCAGCCAAAGCAAGCAAGAACATCAAGGGCACAAACACAGATGGGCTTAGCATTGGAAAAACCCTGCCAGTGAAGATTTTTGGGCAACCTGCTGATACACAACACATAAGGAGATAATTTGATGGAGCTGCAACCAGGTGGTTTTGAACCAAATCCCAAGCCTGAGCAGAATATCTGTTTTTTGCCTGTATTTTGCAAACTGCCTGCTCTCACCAATACAGCCCCACATGCAAAAGAATTTATATTTTG
Organism: Bombycilla garrulus; assembly: GCA_013400315.1. NCBI lineage: Eukaryota > Metazoa > Chordata > Aves > Passeriformes > Bombycillidae > Bombycilla > Bombycilla garrulus. Next base: position 439,641 of record VXBU01006955.1, on the reverse strand, counting down.
GGGTGGTCAAAACTGTAATCCATTTTTTCACATCTTAGGCTCAACCTTTCAATTAATTAGAACCAGAGTGACTCACTCTGCCCTTTCCTCTGCGTACTCAAGTGTTTGTTTGGCATTGTGTGGGCCTTATGGCTCAAATATTTTTTGCAGATGCACAGAATTAACCATGCATGTTTAGATGTGCTTGGGGAACACATACATTCATAGAGATGTATATACTTGACCCTGTCACTTTTTTGTTAAACACTGTAAAAGATATCGACTTTCCCCACCAGATTTTAAAATGATTTAGAATAGGTGGTAGTGGGGAAATACCTAACACATCCTGTCAAATTAAGTATTTTCTCGGAGACTGTTCTCTAAGATAAAATTATTTCAGCTATAGAGATGTCTGTGCAATGTATTAAGGAACAGAATGAACAACCAAAATATAAACTAGCTTAAATGGATGTCCAATATACTGCATTTTTCCACTTGATTTTAATTTTCTTTTTCCTTCTCCCTGTTCTTTTTCCATCTCCACATAACAGTTTTTCTCTTTGCTTAGTCTATATCAAATTTTTCTTTCTAATTCACTGGGCTCACTTTCTTGCTCACTGCTTGTATTTTTCCAGTGTCTCTCTTAGTAAGAGCAATGAATGTGGGGTCAGATCTTTGAACCTGTTATTTGGAGCAGCATTGAATTCAAGCTTATGCCACTGAATGAAAGCACTGGCCTCTTTTTCTTCCCAATAGACTCACATATAAAATAAAAAAAAGGTTCATAAAGCACATCTACCAGGCACACCCAAGTGCTGCATTGGCCACAAGGCTTGGGTTCCTCCTGCTGATGGAAAAGCAAATACGGTGACAGCAGTCACAGCACAAACTCATTCTCCTCAAGCACTTCCAAACCCTCTGAAAGCCTGGAGATGCCATCAGTGCCTCATAAAAAGCTGCTTGCTGGCCTGCAGGGCTGGAAGGACTGAAAAACCTTTTCCTGCCCAGACCCTGAGGATTCTTTGCAGACCGGAGCTTCTGAGAGCGTGGTCTGGAGCACGTCTCCGCATGGTTCTGCCACAGGAGGCATCCCTGGCACGCAGCAGCTCCCAGGCACTAAGCCTGGCTCCCTCGGCCCAGGTTTGGGCCCCAGGTATAAAGCTCACTTTGTTCAGCGAAGTTATTCAAGAGTTGTGAAGAGGTGATCTGAGCGAAACCTGAATTTGGCCTGGCATTTTCATAATTGCAGGAACCTGGCTTTTACAGCATTAAAACCATATGAATTCAAATAAATCCTACTTCTCCTTCATCCTAGTGAGTAACTGGACTTAGACCAAAGCTGCCCTTTGGGGTCCTGCTGGGTTTCCAGCCCGCAGCACACCCCACGCTCCTGGGAGTGTAAGGGAATCCAATTTCCTCCTGATTCACTCCACAATGAATCTGTCTTATGAGATACCACAATATAACTGTGGTTAAACCCCTCCTATAAAGCAGCTGCCCTCCACAATTGTAATGTGGCCTTACTCCCTGTCATACTTTTCCTCACTTCATTTTCCAGGGCATGAAACTCACTAGTCAGAAGGGGAATAGCAGAATCAGAAATAAATCCCATATCCCTTACCTTTTTTCCTCTGGACTAGCACTGACAGTGTGTTTGCACTTACACTGAATTTTAAAGACATTTCTCTTTCTTTATGGTAACTCACTAGAAGATGAATTTTTTTATATTTTATGGGTTTGATATAACTTTGCTAAGAGGAGCAGCAGATTTGCAGTTTTCAGGGCTTAGATACTGCTAGATATGTAGGGCACTCAAATAAAAGATTCCAGCTTGGGGTTGTGGCATTTGAAGAGATTTATTCTGGCATTTTTTCCCTTGCAAAGGAAAAACCTCTGTATCCAGAATTGCAATACAGGGAATGCAGGTGCTTTACTACCCATTCATGTGTTTGAGGAATCCAGCTCAGCCTGGGCACGAGCCCATTCAGCACTTTTTAGTGTCTGCAACTGCAGTCAGCCTTGACTTAACACAAACCACACTCCTCACCCACCCTAAACTGCAGGGTAAGCATGCTACTGGGTATTGAATGTTCCCTGCCTGTTAAACCAGACAACTTATTTTTCAGCTGAGTGAACATAAAGAGTTTTGTAGAGCTGTGTTAAAATGCGGCTCAGGTTTAGAGAAATTACCTGAGGGCACTGAGTGCATTTTCCCATCTTATCTGTTTGATAAAAGCCACATAACTTTTCTTTTTGTGTGTGTGTGTGTGTGTGTGTGTGTGTGCAATAGATAATATGCCATGAGGAGTCAATGTTAAAGGCTCCAAGAAGCCAATGCTCAGAACATCTGGCTAGTGAAAGCCCTGGCCATGGAAAATATAAATGTCAGGGCTCATATTTATAAATTGGAAGGGCCATGATGACATCTGCTAACAAGCTTTCTTCCAGAGCTCATTTCTGTACATGGTTCTTCACAGACAACAACAAAAACGTGCACGGATCACATGCATGGCCTGCCCTTCCTTTCAGGAACACAACTCCAGTAACACAAACGCTCTGTTCTCACAACACAGAAATACAAGTGTTTGCAACCCTCACAGCAAAGCTCTTGCATACCACACCACAGTGGGACACACACTGCTGGAACAGGCTAAAAATAACTGGGGAAAAAAACTTGCATTAACACAGAAGACAGTCAAACTCACTTAGTGTTAAGTCTTTCAGTGAAATAAGTGCCCTCCTTTTCTGCCTCACTCTACAGGAGACACTTCTTAGTATAAACCTAATTCTGAAGCCTTGTTTTTATGACTGAGTAGTTGTGGATGGGGATCTCAAGACTTTAAACAGTCCAACCTATTTGACCATGGCAGCTCAATACTAACAGTAAAACAAACTACAGGTGAAAGAAATGGGATCCTACATTTATAACGACAGGCACCTTCAGCTTAGTGCCAAATAAGTGCATTTCTGAGGCCTGAGAAATATAAAACTGATCCAATGCATGAGCATAAAGGTTTTGCTAATGACTTATTACTGTATGTGTCTGAGCCACAGTTCACCCCAACGCTCTTGGCACCTGCCACCACCATGGAGGCTGCCCACAAGGCTGCCAAATTGTCAAGAGAAGGAAAAGCATCAGCAGAAGGAGCCTGGACTGCTTTATGGTATCCATGAATTTAGCAAAGAATGGATTGCATGCTGTCTGTCCAGTCTGCAGTACAGCTGGACACACATACACCAATATGAAAATGGCAGGAAAAGCAAAGATGATGAAGTCACATGGAAGAGATGCACCTCCTGGTCAAAAAATGAAGGAGAAGGATGCCTAGCTCTGCCTCCCTCACTGCAGTCTGCATTAATGTCAGGTGACAAGGATGTATGAGATACAAGTGAGATGTGTCCCCATCTCAAAGAGATCCTGCTGAGGGCTCCAGGCTCCAACATACCCCACTTTGATTGGCATGGATGGACTGCAGAGCCAAGTGCAGTGTTTGTGGGATCACAGCCTCCCTCAAAGTGAGCTCAGAGAGGAGGAGATGAGGGCAGCAGGTGGAGATGCAGGAAGGGTCCCTTCCTAATCCTTTCTCCAGGGCCCATACAAGCATGTGCAGCCAGAGTTTCAAAAGGCAGGTAGAAAGAGCACTGGAGAAAGAGAATATTTAAGAAGGACATGGAGAAAGATGGAACTGAAAAGTTAACAGGTTGTAGAAGTCCTGGAATTGGGTGAGGAATTGAGGCTGTGCTGGCTGAGAAACAGCACAACAAAAACAAGAAACAAGTGGGGATCACAGAGGAAGAGATCAACTGAGCTCAGCTGCTGCTGCTTCTTGAAACTGAATCCTTAGAAAACATTTTGTTTGTGCTGCATCATACAGATCTTAGGCAGCTTAACAAAGTCAGCAGTTGTAGGGCTGTCTCCAGCCCCAGTCACAAATACATCAAGCTGCGACAGATACAAATAGATATTATAGACTATCTTTACTGAACACACCTCAAATGAGAAGTAGAAAACAAGAAAGGAAAAGAAAGCTTTTCATAAGCTCCATAAAACATTTTGCATTGTATTTTCAATCTTAATCAGCATTGAGGAGGAAAGAGCAGAAAGTGCTCTTGGATATCCAGTGCTGAAAAATACCTCATTGTTCAAAAATCCTAACTTGTGTGCTCCAATTTTGTAACTCGTTCGCCTTCAGAAATATGGATTTAATATTTGTGATGGATTTAAATTTCACTAAAATAAAATACCTAACGCATTACCAATAGAGAATTTAGTTTAATGAAACAAAACTGAAATCTATACACAAATTACGTTTCCAAAAGACTCCTGTGTTCTTTAATGATTTTCCTTTCAGGTATTTATAGCTTTCATTAAAACAGCATTTGCATACTGCCTCGTATGAATAGGTCATACTGGTGCTGAGACACTCAAGCAATAGCGAAAGTAAACAGGCAAGGCTTTTGCTTGTTTTTCTCTAATTTTATCTGTGTTTGTTTCATCCCACAGTGGCAGCACATTATTAAGAACAACAGAACAAAGTAAAACACATGGATCTTTCCCTGTGTTCAGCAGGTAAAAGTGAGGCTGCACATCCTTTCAGCCCCATCTGGAGGATAACAAATTAACTCTTTGACTTTACAGGGGGCAAGAAGTTATCAGTCATGGCCAGCTGACAGGGAAGGTCTATTAGCATGGAGATGCTACAGGTTTGGACGTGAATGTCAGGACTTTCTGTCGCTTCTGAGATGCATCAGAGAGCTGTGTGCTGAGGCCAGGTTCCACAGCTTTAATTAATATATTCTGTGCACTCTGACCAACCTGATAATCCAAGAAGCCTCAATAAAAACCATCTAGGACGGGAGGATATGTCATCACCATATCATTTGTTACAGGAGATTTACCTCTTGATTTTACTGCGCTGAGTTACACTGTGCTCCTATTTTACTTTCACTGGAGGGCTTGTGTACGTGGGGCTGTGCAAAGGGCACGATGACAGAACTGCCAGAGCCAGTGCTTGTTTAAAGGAGGCACTGAGCCACCTGCTCACCTTAGAGGGGTCAAATGGAAACAGGAAAAACGAAGGAGGAGAACATTCCCTACACTTGACTCTCTGCTCAGGAGGAGCTGAGGATGCCTTCACAGAAGCAAGGTGTCATGTCTGAGAGAGGCAGGCAGTGCTGGGAGAAAGCAGGACCAACTGATGCACTGCTAAACTGCCCAAAATGTCTTCTGGACACTGTATATCCACCAGCGTTCAAAAAAAATTGGACAAACTAAGAGCAGAATTTAGACCAGTTCAAGATATAAAGCTTCACCTTCCACAAAAGAACCAGGAGAGAGAATTTATTTGTCCAAGAGGTGTTTTGGGACCACTCAGTGTCACAGAACGCTCTTGCACTCAAACCCTGAGGCTCTTCTGATGACTGTAGATAGTTGTGTGCCACACCCTGGAGCCCGGGGGCACTCGCTGGTAGGGACTGTGACCAGGAAAGATTCCCTAGAGGAAATCCTGCCGGGAGACCAGTGAAGGAAATGGCAGACAAATGCTGGAGGAAAGCCAAGGGGCCACACAACCCAGTGAAGCCCCAGCCAGCAGCGAGGTGCACAAGGGAGGAAAGGTGGGACTCCCAACACAGCCACACTCCTGCTGCTCCCGGCTGCTGGAGCAATCCCACAGGCAGACAGGTTCACTGCAAGCCTGAGAGCCCCTGAAGCTGTGTCCTCATCCTTGGCTGAACATCGGGAAAATAAATGCAAAGGGGATGCTGCTTCCTCCGCTGCACAGGCTGGAGGAGGCGGTGATCCCCTCCCCACGAGCATCAGGAGGCGCTCCCCGAGCAGCGTCCTGAGCAGGGAGGCAGACAGGGTAATTTAAACAAACAAGGCCCCAGTGATGGAAATTTCAAGCTCAAAGCTACCATATGGAGGGAAATCATCTGACCACAATTTACCTGTTAGACTTCAAAGGTGTCTACGTCTCCTCTAAATAAAAGCAGTCTTTTCTGTAATGAAGTTAAGTACTGTATTTCAGCACCATGTGTTGTGAAAAGGAAGCAATTTGGATTAATTTACTGAAATTTACCTTTCAGATGCAGTTAAGTGGAATTAAAAGTTTGTCTGAGTTGACAGAGTTCTGTTTTCCATCACTGCATTGTCTTGAAAGAAAGGATAACAGGCTAAGTGCTTAAATTCCATCCAAACTGATAAGGTTCACTCTGTACAGGCAAACTCGATGTAGTTTATTACGTATTGTCTCCCTTCATCCATCACTGGGATAGATTTTTTTCCCCCTAGAACAACTACTTCTTCCAAAATAAATTGATATTTGTGATATTATTGCATTCATCTGGGGTTGAATAGTCAGCAATGGGCTATCAGAGAGCTGCCATTTCTACTTACAGGGAAAATTAATTTCATTTCCCACTAATGGCAGCTTTTGCAGGGCTGAGCTTACATCTGGGACAAGAATTCCTTTTTTTCTCTTCTGAGAACAATTCCTTTCCATTAATTTCTTTCCTGTGGAAGTGTGTGTGTCCTTAGCATTTTTCCAAATGCCACCTTCACCCAGATCTCCTCCTTGGCAGCAGGAATTAACTTGCCCATTACATCCTTTCTAGTATTTTACTTCCCACCACTGTGCCTCTCTCTTTCACATCCCCAAGCTGCCATTGCTCCTTGCAAACCTCACCCCTCTCACAACACCCTCCCAGTTAATAACTTCCCTCCTTCCCTTTTCCCCGGAGCTTTCCTCCCCCCTTGCCTCAGGTCCCAGGATAACTCCCCCCAGCAGCTGGGAGAGGTTCTCTGTTCTCCTGGCCTGGTTTGGTTGGTTTGCCTTTCACTGACCACTCTGAAACCTCACGGGCATTTCTCTATTCTTTCAATTAACTGAGCATCTCGTCATGAAAAGCCAGTGAATGATCTGTAATTAATTATTTATATTACATGGGGAAGCCTAGCTAACACAGTGTCAACAGGAACAATGATATTCTGTATGCCAAACTGCAGCCTTGAAGCCTGAGGGTTTTGCCTCCCCTCCCTGCTGCCCCAGCAGGATTTTGGCTATGGGAGATAGCCAGGGTTTGAGTTTTGTCTAAGTTCAAATTTCTCCCAAGGACAGACTTCAGATCTGCACATTTCTGCAAAATCAAGTAGTTGAAGAAAAAAAAAAAATCTTGCTACTTGAAATCTCCATTTAATTTTGATTCTTGACAAGCCATTTCAAACAGAAACTGCAGTCAGGCAGGACTTTTTCAGTTTGTTTAGATTTTGGGGGAAGGAGGCAGAAGGGAGAGGAAACCACACATTTCATCAGCATTTTTTATTTTTTAATAGCCTTCAGTGCAGCCAATTACCCAGGAGATCAGCAAATCTTAGCTCTGTCAAAGACAGGGAGGAGACCGAGCAGAAGCTTTCTCATCCTCCACAGCAGCACTAACCCTCCAACACACAAATATAAACGCTGTCCACCCAGGGGTGCCAGCTCAAATGCCTCAGCTGTTAAGACAGAACAAAAAGAGAAGGACAATCTCCAAGGTATAACTGAAAGTACATGCTAATAATGATGTGTGGCATTAAATGATGACTCATTTTTCACGAGGCCATTTCAGACCGTAGCCATAACCTTGGATCAGACCCGAATGACTGTGAGAGCTGAAGTCTTAGTGGAACCATTAATTATGGATTTCCTGGCTTTTATAGGTTGGAGTCAGACCTTTGATGTTCCTTTAAGATTGTTCTCCTGTGTTCATTTCCTTTGTTTCTGTGTTGGTAGCTTAAGAAAACACCCTAAGATTTCCATGGAAGTGTATGAGATCGCCTAGAAATGCGGAGTCCATAAAAGCCCTGCAATTCATGGCTCATAAAGTCCTCTAATCCATGGTCAATAAAGCTTTGGAAAAGAGCTGTATGAACCACAGTCATTTCACAGTTCAATGAGGTTCATACAGGAATCAATAACCTGGTTTAAATTTGCCTGGATTTGTCTTCCACCTGTACATTTCTCTTTGACTTTTCAGGTTGAAAGGCAGCTCCAACAGCTGAATTCTAGGGACCTCGCATGGAAACAATGAGCTTTATGCAGCCTTCCCCCAAAAGCCATAACAAAGACCTAAATCCCTCTACTTTGTCTCAGAGGTGAGCAATTCAAATTTCAGGTGACAACTGGTGAGTTAGGGAACTGGAAGAAGAACCATTTGGAAAGATGGGGCCATAGCTCAAGTCAATACTAAACGCAAAGACTTCAGTCCATACAGAACAGGGGGGACTCCAGCTGAAGTGCATGCAAATGCAAAATGGATTTTTGGGACAGGCCAGAGAGTGAACTCCCTAGGTACACCAATTACCCTTAAAAAATGAGTGCTAGGTCTCACTGCTGAAACATTATTGAGGCAATGCAAAGAAGTCCACATGTTTCTCTCTTGCACAGGTAACACTCCATTGCCTGTATGAACAGCCTCCCTGATCACCATACATGGTCTGGTCACAGATACACAGTTCTTCTCTTTTCTTGCCAATCAGAAAGGAACCAGTTAGCGAGAACTCACTGTTTATTGCTTTGTGCAGGGTCCAGCTTGCAATTAGTGCTGATGAAACCCAACTGCCAAAAGCACAATATGCAGCAGCTGGTTTATGAAAGTTGAGACCCCATCCAATTTATGGGGAAACGAGAGCTGGTTGTGAGTCCTTGATTTAGCGAACTTGTATTTTTTTGTGTTTTGTATTTTTTGTTTTGCTTTGTTTCCAGGAAAACACCAGAAGTTACTCCAGAACTGCAGAAGCACTAAAACCATCTGAAAGCAGTAAGGCAGGCTTCCCTTCCTCCAGCCTTTCCTCATTTCTAGGCCTGTGATCTCCCACTAATATCTCCCTGGGATCTTTCAGCAAGGCAGGCAACACACAGTGTCTGGTTCATCACCAGCGTGGTGGGAGCGGAAACTTGTGTTTCCTCATCCCAATCTCCACCCTTACGAAATGGAAATACAGGGATAAAAGGCTTTAATTCAGGTGAAATCTCACAGGGGCACAGAGCAAATAATTTAACTCTAACCTTCAGAGCTACCTCTTAAATAGCTTTCCTAGGAACATTTAATAAAACCAACAAAAGGCACAAAAATCCATAAGCACCGCTTTAAGCTCCCAACTGGGATTTTCCACTGCCAATATCCAATATCCTTCCTGGATAGATAGGATAGGGGTAGCAGGATTGTGCCCAAGTGCCAGGCCACCACCAGATCTATTTAAGCGCCTCACTTGTACAACACATGAGGAACTGGACCACAGACCCCTGTGAAATGCTGGGACATCATGGCACACCACAAGTCAGCAGCCCCCAGGCAGCAGGACAGAAAAGTCCTTTGTATTTGAGGCAATCAGCTCTGGTGAACCAGAAGCCACTTAGTTCATGCTTAAACATCCTCTGTGGAGGGGACCCAACCACTGAACACACTTTGAAAAGAAAATACATGAATCCTTCTTACACAGCTGGCACTGACCTCAGAAACAGCCTTATTACGTTAAGATTAATATGCACCACCTTAATAGCAACCCTTACATCATTCACCCTGAGAAAACAATAAACTACAAAAAATGAGGTAACTGCTCCATTAAAAAGAATGAATAAAAATAATAGTAATAATAATAAAAATCTGAAAACACAAATATGTGAAGCTTTTTTTCTTAGCAAAGGGAGAAACCTCTGAGACTAGCAAGGAATTTAGGTGCTGTGGAAATGGGAATACGTAATGCTCAAAGACAATCATTGTATATGTAGGTGAGCAGCCAGTTCCCAACATATTACTTAGTTCCTTTTACTTATTAGAAGATCAATAAACATTGTGGCTGTTTATCTGCCCATGACTTGGCCTGGATAAAGGCACTAAGAGCTTTAGAGGTGGGAGAATAAATTGCCCTGGAATCCTAAAAGCACACATTGAGAAGCCCTGGTCAAACATGAAGGCTCTTATTCAAACACTTAATGGGAGTTTTTAACCTCAGACCAAGACTGGAATAGCCACGGAAAAGTGCCTACCACCATTCTCTTCACATCGAGGATTTAGTTAAGTACTTCATTTTGCTTCAGTTTGCTATTTTCAATGCAGTCTGAGATGTTAAAACATTTCAGCCCCACAACACAGTTAAGAAGGTTGAAAGTCAGATTTGTCAGAATCTTAAAAACGCTCGAGAATATTATGCATGTTTGGAAAATGGGCAAGCCTCTGGGCTGAAAACTGCCAGTACAGATAGGAAAAGATTTATTGGAAGAAAAAGGACAAGCACAGAGTATTTTCTATTGTTAAAATTTTCCTTTTTTTTCCTCTGACAAGTCTTTGTTTCTCTGTATTTTAAATATTTTAAGCATTAACTTTTTTCCTCTTTACTTTATGATCAAACATGCCTACGAGCACGCCTGTTTTCCTCCTAGCTCTTCATGAGGCTACAAAAACACCACCTCACTCCCTGCGTCTCCCAGTTAGGCTTTGTCCAACCCTCCCTACGGTCTAATTAACGAGAGATCTGCAGAGAGCACGGAGTTAGGAGCCAGCCAGCAGGAAGAGGGCAGGACCTCAGCAGTCACGACTCACCTGTCTTCTATCCGAACCCAGAGGTCATTGAACTGCCTCTGGCGATGGTGCTTGTGCTGCTTCTTGTGCCACTTCTTCTGCCTGCCAAACTCCTCCAGCTGGCTGATGCTGTCGGGCAGCAAGAGGTGAGGAGACAGGCTGTCTTCTTCCTCCATCTGCTGTGGCTTCAGGGAGGGAGAGGCCAGTGGGATCTGCTCAGAAAGCTGGACAGGGGGCAGGGCTGTCACTGAGGGTCCTTCCAAGGCTGGGCTTGACTTTGTCGTCCTTGAACTGCAAGACACAACGTTTAAATATGAGCAAAGGAAGAACGGTGCCAAAACAAAGGTGGAAGCAGAAGACTGCGCTGCTTGGTGAGTGCCCCTGACTGCTGAGAAGGTGCACAAGGCTTTTGCTCTGGGGCAGGAAGTAAAGGCAGCACTGGCATTTCCTAGGAAGCTTTCAAGTAAACACTTAACTGAAAAATGGGGAAAAGGCAACAGATACTCTATTGCTGTTTTCTGGGATTTTAATGATTTCTTAGAGGCCGCAGAGTCTGTGTTAGAGGTCAATGTTGCCTCCCATGCTGGGCTGAAGGTCGAATGACAAAATTCTCTCCAAGCTGGCAAATGATTCTCTTTGAGGAAAACAGATACCTAAAGAGAAGCTGATCTTAAATTAACGAGATAACAGAATTTATCTCATTACCTCTTCTATTTTATTTTTTTTTCTGCCCAACTTTGGATATCATGTGTAGAAAAAAGTAATTGTTTTAACTGCAACAAGAATTATGTCTCCTCACCCAGTCAGGACTGGGGACAAGCAAGCCCAGGCTGATGACAGAAGCATGGAAGTTTGGCAGCTGGGATGGGATATGTGAGACCTGAACTTCAGGAGTCAATGAAGAAAAAAGGGATAAATGACCTGTCCAAAGCTTCCTTGAAACAATTCTGCCAGAACTCTTCAATCCTGTCTCAAGTATTACCACCTCTTGTACATGACTGGAATGAGGCAGAAAAAGACCTTTTATTTTCATCTTCTAGAGTTTCACTGATTTTAGAAGAAAGTCAATATAAACTCTCTCCTTTGGTATGCAGCCATGTGAACTTATTGTGAGCTAAGATAGCTGAAACAAAAATCTAATAAACCAGGACTGACATAAAGTTATTTTTCCCCCCTAACTTCAATAGAAGTTCATATTGAGTCTTAATTGCAAGAAATTTTCCTGTCCCTGGGATGGGCCAATGACTCGTATGTACAGAAAATGGGAGAGAATTAATAGGCAATATGAAGCTGTGGTCTGCAAAACTATTTCTATTACATGGATGCTATGACTTTTATGACAGAAACAATTAAAGCCACGTGAAAAATTTTGCCTCCTGAGTGAAACCAGTAAGACATTTTAATGAAAAAGTAATAAAAAATCCTAAACTTCATTGGTGACAATGTACAAAATGTGCCGCAAGTGAAACCACATGTTTCATTTATGGAACATTTTGTTCTCTTCCAAAAGAGTCACATCTACTGCTAATGGAAGCTTTTTTTTCTCTTTGACTTTCTCGAAGTCTGTTACAATACCAGTCTTGATGGTCACCTCTATTTCCACTGCATTGTGTTTCATCCAAAGTCCTTCCAATACCTACTGATAATTAATTACTGTTACTACGAGACTCACTGGCAAATACTACAGTAACTTTGTAGCCAACATTCATCACGTTCTTCAGAGGTCATACAACAGATAGAGAAATAAAGTTTGCTAAAACTAATTCTAAAATTTTTCATGGTTGGTTTTATTAATAAAGAACACAAGAAAATACCTCTTTTTTTTTTTTTTCCCCAAGCATTCAGACTCCCAGTGAGTCCTTTCCAAACTCATTCATACTCACTCCACGCTCTATTTTATATCACAGATAGATCTGCCGGTTCTGAATTTTTTTCCCTTTAAGATTTTCTTTCATGTGTCATATTGAGGGTGAATTTTCCCCAGTGCAGCAATTTCCTTTGAGAGTTCTCCCAAGCCTTTAAGAATTCCTTGGCTGCGGCACAGGCTCATGGCTGAAGCAAAGCCATGTCCAGACTCATGTAAATGAAGAGGTGCTCACAGGTTTGCACTGGGGAGGTCTCTCAGTGGAGAGTTCTTAATTTTTATCCAACCACGATGGCGGTTCAGCAAAGTACCAACATCCCAATGCAGCCATTTAGCAGTTTGGAGGATAACACCGTGTGAACTTGCACAGGAGAGTTTAGGCAGGTAGGAAGGACCTGGACCAAGCACCTACAGACACCACGTGTGTCCTGAGACGGCAGCAGAGACCTTTGGGGGGCAGGAAGCCACTGGAACTGAGCTGCAGCTGAGATTTCAGTTTCCACTGACCTCCTCCTCCTCTCCGTGCCTCTTGCTCTGATCAGTAGTCACTCCCTGAGATGCTGCAGGCAGGAGCAGCCCCCATGTGCCAGCTCGAGGCTGGGGCTGCCCTTTGATTCCTTGAGTGGTCTTAGGGATATCTGAACACGTACTTTCCACCTTTTAACACCTACTATTTTCTTACACGTGTTTACCTTGCTCTGAGCTCCCCGTAAACTGGAACCAGTAGAGAGGTGTTTTTATGGGTTGAGATTTTACAAACCACTTAAGACGACTGGCAGCTCCCTTCTTATTAAAATTAATGACTTTGGGCATCAAAATCCCAGTGGTGGCTTTGAAAGTTTCTGGCTTAATTGTTTCCACTACCATCACATGAGCCACAGGTTGTAAACTTGATATTTCAGAACATTCTTTGGGAAGAGAATAAATAAACACTGGAGAAACGTTAAAATGCTGTAACCTAAAGAGGGTTATAAACTAACCACCAGCATGTCAGAGTCGAGTCAGGGGGAACAGATCCACTGTGGCAACTGCACATTATATTTGGTTGATATTTGTTCCATTATGCCTGCACTAATATTTTTTAAATTATTAGTAACTGCTAATAATTACACCAAAATGTAAGATGGACTTTTGAAAGCTGTATGTTGATGCATGCTTGTACCTCTAAAAGAAAAAAAAGTTAATTTTAAACTGATTTAATAAACCAGTTACAATAATTATACTGTATTTTATATAAAAATAGTAATTACAATAAAACTAAACAACAAATATTCTGAAAATACAATTAATTATCAACCTGTTTTTTTCAAATATGACTGTTACTCTACCAGAAGGAAAATCAAAACAGAATATGGATATTTCATCCAAATATACTGCAAGAATATTTAAAGATGTTGATTTAATGTAAGAAAGATTTCCTATAAGACGATAATTTCCCCACTGATTTCAGTAAAGAATTTATTAATACAAAGGGCTCGAATTTATTAATATTCTGGATTTTTCCCCTAAAAAATGAAGGCAAAAACCTGCCATCTGCAATCGGATACCTGGGCTATCGATCTCTGCATTACATGAAGCTTTACTGTTAAATTCAACTGCTCGTTTCATGGACTATTTCGTGCCTTTCCCCTGGTCTCAGTCTCTGTGCACTCTGTTAGCACAGCTGCACCGTATGAAACCATGGGGATATAATGGACTTTTTTTTCCATTCCTTCACTACTGCTGAGACAGCTTTTCAAGATACATAGTTATTTTTAAAGTCGGGGGGGAAAAAGCAAGGCTAGTTTTCAGTTTGTGAGGCCACAGTGCCTTTTCTGAAGAAAGAGTGAGAAAGTACCACCCAAATATCTTGGTCCACACAAAGATCTCAGAGATTTTTCATGAATAACTTGATACAACTCCAGGCTTAGAGGTTCCACCCATTTTTAAATGTATCATTCCCACACAGGGTGGTCTTGGAGAAATGAAAATTATTTCAGGCCCTTAGGTGGGTTTTCCCCATCTCTGACCTTAATTTCCTTCCCTGGGATGTGCAGTCCTGCAAAACAAGTTCTCTTAAACAACCAAGTCCAAATAAGAAAAGTTGGGAGTCTCAACAAATTTCCTATGTAGCTTGGTCCTAAGGTACAGAAAACAGTGAAAACAGGAAAACTTTTATTCTTGCTAGTTCTTGAAAACACTTTGTCCACAGACAAAGACCTCTGTGGTTTTCTTTCACTTCTGGTGAAATTCACCATCCTTTTCTAATTCTTTTCAAGAATTAAAAGAACAAAAACAAAACATGGAAGTTTTTTGGACTGAGCTGGATGCTCCATTAGGCTGTCTCAGCATTTCTCTCTCTGCCTTGTGGTCTGCAGTGTCACTCTGTGCTGGCACTGACCATTGAAAATTGACTCATCGCTGGGATTTGTTAGGGCTATTGAGTGGATCTGGTCAGAAAAATGACATTAACACCATGATGTCCTGCAACATATTATTTTCATAATTCTCAGGCTTAAAACTGCACAGGTCAGGCAGGGCAGAGCCCAGAAACGCCTCTGCCCCTGACCTGGCAGGGTAACACCAGCAACGTTTGGATTGAGTCCCATCAAGCCTCCCCACGGGCTTCCACAGGGCCAGGGAGGGACTTGCCTTTGCTGATGATCCACATCTTCCAGACAACAAAATCATCAATCTCATTTTTTTCAGCAATCTTGCGGTAACATCTCTATTTCCTCAGATATGTGCAGAATCTTCTAAAATCCCAGCCTGCCAATTTGTTATTTGCATCCTGACTTTGCAGCACGAGCAATGGAAAAGTTCTGCTCAGAACACTGCCATGCTTTGCACGGGCTTCCAAGCACAGCAACATCACTGAGGTTTTCTTGCTTCAGTTCTGAGAACCGCCAGACAAGGGGAGATTTTATTTCACTAAGAGAGGAGCTGCGGTGATAGCGAGGAATGTGTGATGTGGCAACTTCATCCTCATGCCCCTGTTCCTGGGATGCAGCCGGCTGACGGCCAGACAGCGAGCTAAAAGCGTTTTATTGTGGATGGATTCTCATAAATTCCAGTTGGGGTGTCTTTGTGAAGGCAGGAATTTGTCAGCCCCTCGCACGCACCCTCGCTCCCCTCGCCACAGGCCATGGAGACATCTGCTCCTGGCTTTGCTTTCCCTACACATCTCTCTGAGAGAGTCATGCACACCCACAAGATGGGCACCACAACGTCCTGTCTCACAAGGAGTTTTGCTTTTTTTTTCACTCTTCCACACTAGGATGAAGCTCAGACTTTCAAAGCTCTTGGGAGAGAAGCAAACAAAAAGAACAGAAAAGCAGGCAGAAATCCTAACCCACCCCAGCACAGATTGCAGGGCCTCTTTGCAGTGATGGGAAGTGTGGATTGAGAGCACAGACTAACATATCCAGGTGACACCTGGACATAACTTCCTCCAAGATGAAAAGCATAAATATATTTTACTCCAAAATAGAGTATCTGTGAAACAGAGATCAGAGAGTTAGATTCTCCCCATATTTAAACTTTATCTGAATTGCTTCAGGCTAAGTGCTGTAAATTACTCAGGATGAGTTTGGGCTCAAGAGACAGCAAAAGAGAAATCCCTGATTCCTCCTGTGAAATCCCTGATTATTCACTCACCTGATCAGCTTAATTATAATGAGGTTATTTTATTTAGGATGTAGTTGCCTTAGGCCTGTACACTAAAGTTAAAACTTCTTAACAGAATTTGGAAACAAAGTTGTTTTTTCATTTTTTTGCACCATAGTCAACTACAACTCATGAGCACTTAAATTAGGTTAAGTAGTTAAATTAGATTACAGTCCCCCACCAAACTTGGATGGTATCTCTGTGCTCTGAATCCATGTCAGATTATTTCTCTGGGAAGAATCACTGTTGCTCAAGAGCTGTAACCTTAGTTTGAAAGCTAATTTAGTCCTCAGTATACATGCATATATATGCACAACTCTGTGCATAAATGAAATGAAAAGTTTGTGATGTGAAGATATTCACATGGACTTTAATGTTTTCCTTCCCAAATCTGAGAAACTATAAAGTAAGAGTAACAAGTAAAACTTCTGTTATCTGTTCTGTTTCATTTGAAGTGGAGCTGGTCTGAGGCACAGGAGAAGAAATGCAAGTTTTCTGCACTTGAGAGGCTGAATTTGCTGAAAAAAGAGAGGGCAGCTGTAACATTTGTAACGTGTCATTTCCACATTTTCATGTGAATTCTTTCAGAAAACTCAAAATGTTTCATTTCAGCATTTTCTGAACAAAGCTGCTAATTTTTTTTAGTCTTCTGTTTTCAAAGACTTACATGTTACAAAGTGCCCTTTTTTGTTCAGAGATTGATCTCAATTAAAAAGAAAAACCCAACTAATATATAAAATTGACAAAACCCAACAAAAGCCAATTCCTGCATTCAAAAGCATCCTCACATCGTTCCATTTCAAATTGCTCTGAACTTATTTTCCCTTCTTGATTTTTTGGTTCAGTTCTTGAACTGAATAATCCTTTGTTTATGCATCTTTCATGAAAACTCTGAGAGCTGCACACTCTAGCCCTAGAGGATGGGCTGTGCCCTCAGAGGAAGGATGGGTTGACCCTCCAGTCTCGTTTCTATTTTCCACATAAATAACAAATAAGAACCTTTTCTGCTCATGGCACACAAGCCTCACCTCAGGCTCCGTTCTCTAAATCTCCACAGTCAATTTATTACCACCATACCAATTTAGTGCTAAGCTATTTCTGCCTGGGTAGCTCAGCTTAAGCAAAATATTCACGCTATGGATACTTTGGTGCCTCGCTGTCTTATGGAAGTGTACTCAAAGCTCCTTGGATAGAATCCCTGTCCCACAGGTCTGGATGGGCTTTTTCCTGCTCAGGCCTCCTGGTAGAATATGGGAGCACAGAGAAATGCAGCTGTCCTGGGACACCTGGAAGTCTCCTTCACAGAGGAGAGAGAGCCCTTCACATTCAAATTCCAGCTCTGTATGTCCATGCAGCACCCAAAGGCCTGCTACATAAAGTTAACTAAAATGTTCTCCTGTCTCATAATAAAATTTTGATTGCTGAGTTTGCAATGAATTTTAAGAAGCTGTGTGACAAACCCCCCCCCCAAAAAACGAAACAATAAGCATGGCTGCTTGATTTGATTCCACAGTAGAATTACAGCTAATATACAACTGTCTGTATCTTCCTCATTTAAAATCCAAATTGAATTCCGCTCCCAGATTGTCTTCACTGGGAATTAGTTTCTGTTCTTTGCTGGATCTTCCAGAGAAAACAAATATCTGCAGAAGTCCATATTCTCTATCATATCTTAAAAACAAAAACTCTCCACAGAGCCACTGAGCAAGGCACCAAATGCTTAGCTTGAGGGACTACAACACTTTCACTGACTTCAGACTGAAACTAAGGGCCAGCAAACAGATTATTCTGTTTGCCTGGTGTTGTTTCCTGCACTTCCCTCTGATGCTCTGGAGGTTGAGTCCTGGCCAAGTGAGGCACTGGGTGGATCACAGATCTGTGCAAGCACAGCAAGTTGTGTTCCTGGAGCACCTTGTTCAGTCGAGGCCCTTACAATTGCAAGATAACAAACACAGATAACATGGGCTCATAAGTAGCTGCTATCACCAGAAGGGGAGAGACACAGACCACTTAAATCCAGCAGCAGGCAGAAGTGTGGAACCAAAGAGCCATAAGAAGACCATGTCTGCAAGAGACTCCACATTTCTGTGACACTAAATCCACTTTCCTCTGTGTAGCCAACACTGCAAAACATCTGATCTGCTCAGCCACTGATGGCTGCTGAGCTAAAAAAAGGAACCCAGAGACATTCTGACTTTCTCCAAAATGTTGTTGGAGCCCATTGGCCTTGCCCATATCACAGTGCCTGAGTGTTTCCAAGAAAAGAACAAGACAGTTGTCAGAATCCCTATTCAGGCAACACTTCATCCTGTCTGTGGGCATTGTCACTGCACAGTAATGGACAAAGCCCTCAAAATGTGATGAAGGCAGAAGAGTTCTCCCTCCAAACCCCACTTGCTTTAATGTCTAATGCTGTTCTGTCAGCTCCTATTGCTAATGGACTTCACATAATGTCTCTCTGTGTATTAGCCTCATGTCACAGAGGGTTGCTTCCCTGTATCGTGTTATGCTGATGAAACTGCTTGTATCAAATGCTCATTTCTGTCTGGCAAAGCCATCCTTCACTAAAATTCTTCATTAACAAAGTATGCACATTGCTGATGAAACCTAAAGGAGGAAAAGAAGGATTTATATTCTCTTTTTGAATTTGCTAATTGAAACTTATGAGACCAGACCTTGAATATCCAGGAGGCATCTGAGGCCATAGGAGAGCCTGATTTTTAATGAACTCAGGCAAATCTCACTGGCTAGTTATAAAGAACAGGCACCAGGTCTTCCTTCCTTAAAACAGGAAAACTTGCACTGACCCCAGAGAATACCTCTCCTTCACTGAAATGTCTATAATTATTGTTTTTATTGGTGCACTTAAGAATCCCAGAATTAAATTATGCATTCAGTAAAGAGCTCCACCTCAGCAAGCTGACAGGCAAAGGGTGTGAGACAATGACAGACAGTACAAAGGTGGCAGCGCCTGCAGCCTCCCCCCCTAACTCTGTTGGAGACCTCATTGCTCAGGAGCTCTAGGAGCTCACCTTCCTCCATCATGTGTGCATTTCTGTTTGTTTGTTTGCCTTGAAATGCTTTATCTAAGTGCCAGTTGTCCGAGAGGATATCACAGCTGAGTGCTTGTAGCACTGCCCAGCTATGGAAAAACATGTAATATAACAAGTGTAACAGACGTCAGAGACTCAGCAGAACCACGCCTGGCATGCAGCACAGGTTCCAGCAGTCACGTTAGCGTCTTATCACTACACAAAGCTGAGCACTGAGAGTGACCAAACTAGGACTTCTCATGAGGTGGTGCTGTAATACAGCCCAAACTGCAGGAAAGCCAATGCTGTTGAAATGATGCCCATGTGAGATGTTTTAATTAAAACTGCAGCGTGACTTATCTAGCTCTCTCTCTTCAAGGAGACTGAGTGCCTGTGGCTGCGCCACAGGCCTGTTAATTCTGGACAGAAGGGGAGGCTACTCTGTCCCTCTGTTGCCTTCCTTTTCTGCCAAGAATTCATCTGACAGCCAGTGGGAACAGAATTATCCCAAGTAGCACACAGATCAAAAAAGAGTGTATGCCCTTATTTACGTGAAAATAAGCATGATGGAGACAGGCTTTAGGAGGAAAGGTTCAGCCCTTTTCTGTACACCACAGCTGAACAATTAGCGAACCTACAGGACTCCTAGACCTCATCAGGTCTGTTGTTCACAGACTGATCAGGGTTTCTTGGAAAGGCAGGAGAGGTAAAGAAAGAGGCAAGTGGAAATTGCACCCCAGTAGTGAAAGAAGAAGAAAACAAAATCAGTCTCCAGCTCCATCACCCCATTTAAACCACATCTGGTTGCCTGTGGATTTCATTTGATGCTTTTCTCTGACATGAGTGGGAATTGCTGACCATTCATCAATGACTGCAATCAGTATGAATGCTTGAGTACATAGAAAATGCCCTAAATTCATGGCTGCATTTGTGAAACAAACAAATGAAACCCTTGTTACCTCAGCTTTCTTTCAAGTCCATGTCCTTTCTCCTTAAGGGAAATGTTTCTAAAATTGCCTCAGTGATTTCAAACCTCAGTGCCTGCTAAATGTCAATGGAAGCTGCAATTCCCACCTAAAGCTTAATCTACATACAAATTTGATATAACTGCAAAATTACCATTTAACATTAGCAAGAAACCCCATGACTCCAGGGAAGAAATATGACTCCTCTGTCACAAACTCAAAGCAAGGCTTGTTTTGACAAAATGGTGGCAAGAAGTGAATCTGTATCTACTGCATTCACTGACTGCGGGTCAGCAAGCGGAACCACACGCTGCTCCTGAGAAAAGGTCTTCAGCCTAGGAAGCACCATGGAGGAAGGGTGGAGGCACCCAGCAGAACCAAACTGGAGTCAGAGGTGAGGACACAATGCAGTCCTTCAGACCTACACCTGCCAGGACAAGAGAAGCAGAGGGAGAGCCACCCACTGACCTGCACCAAACCACCACCAGTACTACCCCAGTGTTGCACAGCCTTGGTTCTTAGCATTGACGATTTCAAAAATCAGCTTTTTCTCTCCAAAGTTCATGGATGGACTTTTGGATCTTCCTTGGGATGGAATATGATGCCTTGACTCTGTGGGTGTTAGGAATAATTCCCTAAAATTACTTAAAATGCCACAAATGCAGGCAATGTTACAACCAAAACCTGCTACAGCAGCAGAGATTTACTACTCTCTTTGTAGAATCACAGAATTGTTTAGGTTGGAAAAAACCTTTATGATCATTGAGTCCAACTGTTAACCCAGCACAGAAATGTTCACCTCTAAACCATGTCCCCCAGGTGCCACATGCACACACCCTTTAAATTCCTTTAGGGATGGTGACTCCACTGCTTCCCTGGGTAGCCTGGTTTCAATGTATGGTGACCATCTCTGTGAAGAAATTTTTCTAATATCCAATCTAAACCTCCCTGGCACAACTTGAGGTCCTTTCTTGTTCTCCTACTGCTAGTTATTTGGGTAAGACACTCCCACCTCAGTAAAACCCTTTCAGGTAGCTGTAGAAAGTCATAAGGTCCTCCCTGAGCCTGCTGTTCTCTGGGCTAAACAACTTCAGCGCGTTTATTTCTAGCAATGTTTTCTTTCCCTTTCAGAAATCAGGAGGAGACAACACCACAGAAGTATTTGAGATCCATGTGAACCTTGTTTATCCACTGTGGATTGGGATTTACATTCCAGGGGTATAATGAGCCCAGAGAAACAAAGATGTGGGTGCACAATGTTATTAAACCCTTGAAGATCATCCCAGTCTCGCTCAATAACACAACCTTTCCTTAATGACTCTGGCATGGATATGAACTGTAGCCTTTAACAGAGCTCAATGCCAACAGAAACCAGCAACTCTGCCGAGGCTTTATAATTTTTTTTTTCAGTGGAGAGGGAAAGTGTTTATCTGGGAAGCATTTCACATCACAGACAATAGGAAACTGTTCAGCTTTCCACAAATAGGCTGGTGTGCAACTTCCAAGCACTCTCCAAGGAAAACTTTGGAGCGCTGGCCACGTCCTTCCAGCAGGGACTTCATGTACAGTAGGTAATGCCCCTCATCTTTCATCCTGATTTATTCCTCTTCATCCTCATTTCAAAGTGCTGCGCTCACTTCAAACACAACACCAGACTCATCTCTGAACGTGCACTTTGATCACTGGGGACTCCAGATTGGTATCAGCCCTTCAAAGATAAACAGCAATGTGCTGTCCCAACAGAGCAATTTCTGCCTTTATTTTTGCAAGAGTAAATTGGAGAATATGAAGCTGGGGGTCATATGACAGGAGATACAAATCTAGTTGCCAGACAGGGCACTGGGTACTAAAGCACTTGGAGCCTGTCTATGCCTTTGCTGCAGAAGTGCTACAGGTTAGCAGGAAAATGTTACTGTTCCTGAGTTTACTGGAAATCAATGGAGAAAGACTTTGGTGTGCTCTCTCCCACAAATGAGAACACCAAATTGAGTCTCTTCCTCTGTAAGCTGCCACCAGCAGAGAGGGCCACTATGGAATTGTGAACTGCTCTGATGTCCCCTACAGCAGAAGGAACAGGAAATATCCTAAATTTACTCCTTCTATCAACTCTGGCTCCCAGTAGGACCAAATGTTTTCTTGCTGAAGTGACAAAACTTATGAACATGGTGGGTGTGAATTTACACTTAATTCTTGATGCTGATGAAAAATTCTGTACTATAGTGGGGCTGCGTAAGGCAGACAGATGGGCACAGCCAGGTCCACAGTGGCCACGAGGGGTGAATCCTCCAGATGCTTCTCCTGACCAACAAGAACCTCTCACGGCGGCAGCAGATCCAGTTTTCACAAGCAGAACAACTGCATTATGTGTAGCTGCCCGCCTAAGCAAGAGGTCACTGGGGAGGCCCACACAGTTCAGCTTCTGCCAGACACTCCCTGTGCCCCAAACTTTCTAAATCTGCACCTTTGAATCCCAAAACTGGATTACTGTAGTGGTATGGTTTTAGCAATCATGACTGCAAGAAACTATCTTTATTCAGAAAGTTCTTCCACCCTATCACTTGACAGCCACTGTACCTACATCCATCTACAGCATCTGATCCATTTTTCCTCCCTCCTGTTTCTGTTCACAGGTCCATTTTTCATTCTTCCTGGAATGTAGAGCATTTGGGAGTGTAGGTGGGAAACCAAAATCTTTCAACACCCACTAATAGAAATTTGTTTTATTAATTAACTTTGTGGGAAGAAAAATAAAAAAAAAAAAAAAAGAGAGCTGATCCTCTGCTCTGAAATCATGAATCACTGTGGAAGAGAAAACATGTCCTCTGAGATACCTGAGGGCACTTCAGACAGCATGAGTGACTGAGCTGCTTCCTTGAAAAGTCCTGAATCATCAAACACAGCAGTTTAATCCCCAGGAAATGGGAAACACATTGGCATGATGTTCACTTGCATGGAGCATGAGGTCCAGAGAAGGGTGAAACTCCAAAGATTCTGGAGATCAGTTTAGCTTGCGGAAGGATTTTAAAACCTAAATGCTTCTCTGAAGTATATCTGATCTGGATCTGGGTACTGTATTCCCAACACATGATTTCCTGGATGAATTAAACTCTTTACAAACTTTACAGATTGCATATGAATTTACTTTGACTTCTCATAAAAATGATTCAATGATCATGACACAAAAATGCATTCTGGCTTCTAAGGTATTTACTGTGACAAGTGCTTCATAAATTCACCATCCTTAATTTACTGTTATAAGAACTTACTCTTTTTGGCATTCCTGCTCCTTCTACCATCACCTAATTAGGAGGAGGGGCTGACAGACATGGATCTCAGCCTGGCTCCTCACCATGTTCTCCTACAGGGACACCTACACAGTCATTTTGGAACCAAAGATGGGTTGTGGCCAGCATGAAGTCACCTGGCCTGGCTGAGATACCGTGAGTTGTTAAAAGTGAGACTATTTTGCACCAAAATGGGCAAGAAAAGACACAAATTATATGTACATTAGGGTGACTTTCTACTTGTGGGGGCAATTAAAAAAAGTTTCAGTAAATTTCAGAGCTTGCCACAAAAAGATCCACCCACAGGGAGTCATTTGGTCATGCCACCAGTCACATAACAGTGTTCTGGAGGGATTCTAATCCCATTTAAACTCCAAAGAATGTCCTTATGAACACTTGATCATTCATGAAAGATGAAACATGTACTTCTCAGCAAAATTCTCTGTAGAACACTGTATCCTTGATTGGTTTTTTCTAAGGAACTGTTATTGAAGGAACATCAGGTGTCAGTGAGAAAGGTCATTGACTTACTTTATTCCTGCTCCTTTTTTAGGAACTTGTGCATTGTTAAGAGCTCCCTGCAAGATAAATTACTGCACTCATGCTGAATCAAGCAGCTCTATCGACTGCAGCACAGCCCACACCCCTGCTGCTGAAGGAAGTCAGCTCTGGATGTGGAAAAGCTCTCTGTCCTAATGTGTGAGGTCTCTTTGCCTGACAACGTGATAGTGAAGGTAAGGGAAGTCGGCACTGCAAAGACAGAGTGACAGCAAACAGACCACAAACTTCCTCAGATAAACGACATCTTTCTGACCACACAATACCACTTGATGCGTTTGTGCCCCTCGAGCTGTTACAAAGTGCAGCTGCACTTCAGCCCAGATTGATATCACCCGTGGTGGAGGCCATCAATCCACAGGACAAGTGCAGGCTGAATACACAAACAACGGCACAACCTCCCTGTTTCAATACAACACTGGGGAGAGGATGGTGCAGTTTTTCCAAAGGCCTAAATGAGCCCGGTGACACATCTGACAAAATGACTAACCGCCTAAAACTTGATTAGCCACCTCAAACCAGCCAGACACCTCCTGCAAGCAAGCTGGGCCAGTTGTCTAAAGATGC
Source organism: Bombycilla garrulus (assembly GCA_013400315.1). NCBI lineage: Eukaryota > Metazoa > Chordata > Aves > Passeriformes > Bombycillidae > Bombycilla > Bombycilla garrulus. Next base: position 415,187 of record VXBU01006955.1, on the reverse strand, counting down.
TCATGAGCACTGCTCTGGAAAAGCCAGGCTTTTTACTTGGATTATAGAAGGCATCTGCACAACTGTGTGAACATCCTCTGAGTCTTCCACCAATTCCCTTGCGGCTCCTCGCAACTGAAGATGGGAGAGGATCAGCAACCATCTCATATTAACAATGACCTCTAAAAGCTACTGGCACTGATGGAAGCCAACAACTTCAGCGCAAGCTGGATCAGCTTTATCTCTAATAACTAAAAACCAAAATTTTCATCTCGTACTCATGACCTGAGGTGAAAAGATCTGCGTTAGAGTTGGCTGGAAGCAGAAAGAGGATGAAAAATCAGCTTCTCCTGTGGAAACAAGAACTCTGAAATTTGGCTAGGAACTAAGGTAAGAACTAGCTCTGAACTTTTGAAGTCTCCAAGGCTCTGTAAGTTTACTATTAGAGAGTTTATGGAGTATGAGATACAGATCTCCTAAAACTGATAGGCTGCAGATCGGCAAAAAACCCGAGAAACCTTAGCACTGGCTTCAGGACAGCTCAGTGAGCAAGCTGCCCTTGAGCAAAAAGAAGCAAGCCCAGTTTTCCCCAGAGGCCCCGTTCCCAAGGAACAGAATTATATGGAATATGAAACAATTTTTTCAAAAGAAACCAGAAATTTTGCCAAGGATAAAATCTGATTATACTGCAAAGTGAATGTCCCACTGGGAGAACTAGTCAAGCACGAAATTCCTGAGAAGTTCTGCTCTGTATTCTTACTCCAACACCATGAATTTCCTTGCTCTTTCCCATATTTTTTTTTGTAGCAAGTTGCTAAATTCCATTCTCTCAGAAGGTGTTCAGAGTCTAAAGGTGGCCTAAAGAACACTCAGATACACTCTCCCTTAGTAATGTGTTGCTCAGGAAATGACAGGATAATTAAATTGCTATGGCTGAGAATTTGTAAGTTGACTTTGCTTCTCTACCATGTTTTGGAGACCTTCTTCCACGTTTTCCCCCCTAAGAGTTACTTTGGCTGGCTCAGGCTCTGTGGCTGTAAGGTAGACACAGAGACAACTGAATGCGAAGGAGGATATTTTAAAGGCACACACGAACATGAAAACGTAATGTGCATATTTTCATAGCCAAGTATTTTAAGCACTGAGGAGTCATATTCTCCAATGTTAGATGAGACAATAAATTCACCAATGCATGCAGATGAACCCCATTTAATCCCTATGCACCTCTTGGTGCAAATTATGCTGTCAAAGAACCTCCCTAAAAAAACTGATTCACTTTTCTCCTCATGGAAGGGAGCTAGTGATGGGAGTATGATGTTCAGGCTCAGATCAAGTGAAAGATCCAAAGGTTTACAAGAAGTTTAAGAATAACTACTGCATCCCAGTGGGGAGATTATTCCACCCACATAAGGAAAAAGGGTGAATTTTTCCCTGTATCAGAAGATATGGGATCCAGAATCTAGCTCTCTCTTTTTTTCCTCAATTAATTCAGTTGTTTCCAATTAAAGCACCACAGCTCTTGTAATATTTTTTTCCCACTTATGTATTTTCTAAATGAACTTTTACTTATTTCACAATGACTTTAACAGTCTCCCTAACACGTCCGAAAAATTAGCAGCTATTCAGAGTGGAGCAACCCTGACTAGCAGGCACCAGAAAGCTGAAGCTGTGCAGGCATCCCAAGGAACCTGGCAACTACTGGGAGACTCCTGAGGGCATCTGTAATTTTCTGGGATCTCCTAAACTGGGTTTACCAAACTGGGGCTGTGAGGAATGTTATATCAAACATTTTTCCCGGTTCTGTCCATCACCTTGAGAGGGCTGGGGATGCTGATAGAGTGAAATGGGCGCATCACTGTGTGGATGGAGCGTGCTTTCATCCCAGGGGGAAGGAGAGAGCATTCCCAGGGGAGCAGACACTTCCATCCTGAGACAACAAGNCTTTCATCCCAGGGGGAAGGAGAGAGCAGACACTTCCACCCTGAGACAACAAAAAGTACCAGAGCCAGGGTCAAACCTGCAGGATGCTATAGGAGAAGGGAGGGAGGAAACTCTTTGCTTCAGACAGAAGGACAGGAATAAGTTACGACAGCAAAGACACATTGCTTCAACTGGGACAAGAAGTGCAAACATAAGGAGCAAGGGTAGTTAATTTCTCCAGCAGAGCTCTGGGAGTTTACAATAAACTCTCAAACGCTCAGAGAAGCAGACATAAAAACTTGTGCTGAATTCTTTGATTTGTCCTGAATTCCCTGATTCTGAAAGAAGGCAGCACTGATCCCATCCTCAGAGAGGATGATAAAAGTGAGCACTGCTGCATGTTCTTCTGGCCAAGAGGACGGTGTGTCAGGGTTTGGCACATGGCAGGAGGTCAGCGCTGACTCTGAGAACCCAGCAGCAGCAGAGTCATCACGGACACAGGTGCTTCCTGGACTGATCTTGCAGTTTGGCTCTTTCCAGTTAAATGTAAAGCAGCTGTGGCCCTTTATCTGCTCAAGTCACTGGAATCCATCTAAGGGGAAACTTTCTCCCATCTCCTCTCTCCAGCCCCAAGCATGCAGCTCTGTTTTCTGAAGACAGAGAAGAGCAGGGACAGCCAGTTGGCAGAACTCCACCAAAAAAA
>VXBU01006955.1:185594-412564 GCA_013400315.1 Bombycilla garrulus | reverse complement strand
AGTTGCCTTTCTTATCTCAGGGCAAAGCAATGAGATATTGATTCAGCCACTAATTTTCCAATGTCTTTATCTGGGGACGAGGATGACAGCCAGCAAAATAAGAAGCAAATATGAATGCTGCTGAAGGCTGTCACGCAAACGGATTCAAGACACTTCCCTCAGGCTACAAAATGAACAAATTAAGCCAATGTGAGAATAAGTTCTCAAGTGTTTATGGCACTGTTCTGCACGATGAATAGAACAGGGTTTCTTTTACAGAAAGGGACTGAGCTTTGAAGAAGGTGTTTTCAATAGTCAGCTGGTGGAATTCTGGACGAGGCACAGGAAGGTCAGCACTGGGCCACCAGGCAGATCAACAGGAGGAGCCAGGAGATTTCAGAAATCCAGTCAGTAAGAGTTCCCAAATAACTCCACACCAGCTAAATGTACTTTATATAAACTTTTCTTTGCCAGTTCATTGATTCTGGAGCCATCAGACCCTTCTATGTCTTGGCTATCTCTTCTAGCCAGACAAGATCTCACTTTATTTTCCCCCAGTACCTTAGCAAAGGGTGGATTTGGCTCAAATTTGTGCTAGTCACTAGACAACAGAAATGTGAAACTCTAGGTACTCAGTTTGGTTGGCTTAAAGAGCAGCCATTTCACAACCCATGCTTAACATTTTGGACAGAGGAAGCCAACAACCTTCTGGCTTTACCCAGTCTGTATGCAACTGAAAGCATAAACAGCTTTGCTCTTGGTCCTGTATCACTCTTCCCAAGGCTTTTCTTTTTCTGATACATAGGAACAGTGCTACTTATTTTCTGCAAAAGGGATTCTCTTGTCTTTTCTAAAGCCAAAATGGATGGCAGAGTTTAGACATCATACCGGACTACACTCCATCTATTTATGGTAATGCTGCTGAATTATTATTGAACAATAAAGATCAGACTACTCATCATGTCAATAATAGTAATAATCATACTGTTCTGGGAACAGAGAGATTAAAGAAAATGTCCATTTGCTTTTTTGGCAAGGCAGCACTGGTAGTAAGGAGGACATGGCATGAGTGTTTTGCTAAAGTTACTTCCACGTAATGGGGCTTCTTAACCTGCGAAAAATTGTCCTGCAAATCACTGTCAAGGAATCATTGATATTCATCCAAAACCACCCTCAAATTCAATCTGATATACTTTCAAACATTCCTATGTGCCAGCTCGAACTGTTCCTCTTCATTCTTCTGCACAGTCTGTCCACAACACTTTTTTTTAATTCCCTTCACCAAAACATAAGCATGCAGCTGCTTCAGGTTTTTTTCCAACCCTTGCATTTTTTCCATGTTCTGTCCACCCCCCCAAACTCCACATTAGAATCCAGCTGATCTTCGCTGAACACTATCCAATTTTTCAATTGTCAATGCCAGAATGCAATGAAGTGGGCTTGACTCCCTTATACAACTTATTTGGAAGTAAAGCAGAAATGGCTCTTTTGAGCTTGAGCACAGGAGAGAAATACCTCTTCACAAGATTCAAGATGAAAACACCTGCACCTCTGCAACCTCTGTATCCCACAAAACAATTTCTGCTTCACAAGCAGCTCAAAATTTGTTGAGCTTCTATTTTTTTACTATTTGTATATGTTTTGTTACTACGGTCACTATAGCACAATGGTTCCTATTCTGGACTTTTCAATTGTTTTTATTTCATCTTCTAAAAAGTAAAGAGAAGAGCAAAAAAAAAAAAGGAAGGCTAGGCAAAAAAAAAGGAAGGCTAGGCAAAAAAAAGGGAAGGCTAGACAAAAATGCAATGCTCTTTAAGACACTCAATTACAGCAACATGACAATATAACACAAACAACACAGCAACTATTAAGTTGTCGTGCTATCACAATGTCATACTGGGTTTGGCTAGACCGTCTTTTGCAGCTAACTCAGAAATCAAAAAACACAAGCTACTCTACAAAAAAAGAGACAAAATGGTTTGCAGCAGCCTCCCCATTTCTAAGAGGGAGCCCCAACTTCTGACAGCTACAGCCCCAGTTACAGGAAAATGACAATACAGTCCCTGATGTGCAGTTTTGAGAGGGTTTTTTTTTCTTCTAAAAGCAGAAAGCTGTTTCCTGTGAATAGATTTAAATGCTCTTTATTCATAATCTCTGTAGTTTTCTGATGTTTCTGCACCTTGAGTAATTCAGTCTAGTGGCAACTCCGGACTTTTTTGCCATGCATTTTATTTTTCTTTCTTTTTTCTCATCTAGAACTGGCAGATTTCCCTTATCATAAGACCACAGGAAAATTCACAGAGCATCTAATCCTTATGGGCAGCAGCCATGTGTTCTCTCTCAACTCCATCCAGTATTCCTGCACAACCATTTAACCTTTAATAAAGTTTTGTAAAAGAAAATTCAGAGCAAACCCCACTGGAATTAGGGTTCCAGTCTGGGTAAACCTGCCCAACACGATGTTCTGGAGCTGGGAACAGAAGTCACCCAGTGTGGGATCATTCAGCTGAGGACACATACATCGATCTAGGCAGAATCCCTCTTGCTTTCAGGTGCATATTCCCCAGGGATTGAGAATTTTAGGGAAGACATCATGAACAGGAGACCCTGCTGCCAAGGTAGGGGAATGTGCACACAGAGGTGCCCCACTCTGCAAATAAGTCAACATTAAGCACTGGCTTTGAGTCAAGTTTCCCGCCCCATCCTTTATTTCCAGTCTGTGATGATGTGTACAGACAGAGCCCAACACCAGAGAGCAGAGACTTTTCTTGGACTTCTCTCACACTACTGCATCTTTAGTTCTTCTCAAGGGCTTGCAACAGCCAATAAATTAATAGCTTCACAATTTCCAATTGAAACACTTTTCAAGGGAAGATGATACTTTCAACTAAGTGAAAATTGCTGAAGAAAGTGTCTCCTTCCCTGAGTGGAAAGTTTCTTTGTCAGAAACCTAGGAAGGGCACACCTCGACTGTTCTGCTACAGTTTGCTTGGTTTTTCTGTTTTGCTATTTTTTTGTTAGTTTATTTTAGTCAAAAATTTCCAACTCCAGACTCTTACAGTGTTTACTGCTCTTCCCTGCACCATGTTGACTTTTCTCCCCCTGCCAAAGTGCTTCTTAAATCTCCTCTGAATACATGCTCTTACTGGTGGTGTTTAACAGCCTTTTCTTCCTTCTTCCCCCCATTGTTATTTAAGACGATGCTTTTATTGCTCAACAGATTCCAAGACGCATTTAGGATAAATGCTCTGTCAAAGAACACTTATGTACAGTTGAGCCATATTATATTCTATATGAATCACTGCGGATGTTTCCCAAACAAGGTTAGATCAGCCAGATTTTCCAACCAGATTACACACAGCTTTTTCAGACACGGTCTGCTACCTCTGCCATTAATCCTCCTCATTGAGGCTCACCTCGGTTTTGGACCGTGTCATGTCTGCCCACCAGGGACAGGAGCATGCTGCTAACACTTTCTCCTAATGAGGATAACAATCCTATGACAGAGTAGCTTCGGCCAAATTTTATCTGCAGAATGTAGGGGAAAAGCTGATTTTGCAAAGCTAGATGGTCTCTCACCAGCCCTCATGGTTTTATTGTCTGTGATTTCTTCAGACAGAGACCTCATTTAAACGGCCAGGAAAAAGAAAAGTCTGTGGGATGAAGGAAGTCTGTTTCGCCAGCTAAGGACAATTTTGTGCCATATTTTATATAATACTAATGAAGATTGCCAAGAGCCTGTTGATCAGTCCTTCTTGCTTGCTTTACTTGACCAGATAGATGGAGAAGCTCAGGGAATACTGAATTGCTCTCTACCTGCCCAACACATTTTCAAAGGTGCATCTGCTACATTAAACGTGGTCCTTCAGGAAAATCTGAAATTCCACCTGAAGAACAGCAGCCTGACAGAGAGGTCTGCAATGGAGAAGCAACAAAAACCCCACGGAGAGCAAAAGGAAAAACAGCTCTGGGGGGAAATGAGTTGAATAAGATGTTTCTTTAAAGAAATCATGGCACTTCTGAGCTGGTATAATGAAGCAGCTGTGATATAAATAATGTCCCCAAGTGGAAAAAACCCGCAAAAACACCAGCCATTCAGTCTCCATATGTTTCCAGACTCACACAATGGATGCTTTACAATGAACTTTTTGTCTGGAAATTGGGTGGGAAAGGGAGGTTCCTCACCCACCTCCTATACTAATGCAAGAATCTTGCTTAGTCACAGAAAAAGGGAGAGAAAAAAGGAGAGAAAGTGATTAATAATCTGTGGGCAGCTGCTTACTTTCCAATTGGTTGTCCAGGAGGGGTGTGCTCCACTTCAAATCCTGCTTGTCTCAGTACATCAATCACAGTGTTGTTACCCAGGAAGTGACCTAAAATACAGGTAGAAAATAGCACTGTCAATCAAACACTACTCTCACTCACTTGAGTTTCTCCTGTTGGAACAGCGGCTTTGGGAGGCAAGGGTACCAAACACTGGACCAGAGGAAGGGACAGCATACACCCAAACACTTTCTTCTTCCATCTCTACTTATCCCTCCCTCCCCTCACATGGCCAAGGGGTGGCTAGTCTTGCCTTCCACTGTGACCATTTTTAACATGTACACTGATTAAACAGATTTCCAACACAGACAGCAGAATGACCCTGCAGTGGCAAAATGACTGTTGGGGCTTTGGCTCATGAAATGGAACAACTTACAACCCTGACCATCAGTGTTCATGGACATCTGCTAATGAAGAGACTCCGAAGCTGCTGTACTGCACATTCAGCACTTGTATGACTAAAACCACAGCGATTCAGGAATTGCCTCATCAGCCATTCAGCCACCTGCACAGCAGGGCTGGGAGGAGCTGGGATGGTAACCTTATCTCTCCCAAATCATGAAGATTTAGTCCTGTAATTCAGGGCTCTTTGTTAGAAGTGTAAAGGTCACATTCCTATTCACAGAAGTAACAAGGAGCCCAGTAAGCACCGCAGTGTGTGCAGCCCTGAAAGAGTTTACTGAAGGGAGCCCGTATACTTGAAGTCTGAACCAAATCCCACTGGAGTCACTGGGAGCCCTGAAAGGGCTTTGGGCACAGACTCAATAGGGCAGTGTAATCCAACCAAAGCTTTCAATTTATTGTCAGAGTCCCACACTGCTTGCAGGATATGTAAAGTAAGGAAGCAAGAAGTCCACAAACAGGTTTATTAAAATCCACATAGCACTGTAACTGCAGCCATCACTGACACTGAGGAAGGACAGAACAATCCTCCTCCACTATATCCATCAGCTTCCAGCTCTGCAGGCCCCCATTTAAGCCAGGTCACTGATCTCACTGCCAGCTCTGAACACACCAGCTCACCAGCAAGGTGCTCAAGCCTCCGTGTGCTCTGTGCCATCTCGGAGGAGGGAGTTCCACCACGGTGGGGCGTGTAAGAACTCACTCCTCTGGTTTGCTGCTGCTGCTTGGAGAGCGTGTGCTTTCCTGAAGCACAGTGAAAGTGTTTGCAGGAGGTGTCTCTGACTGCCTGGCTCCACAGCACAGCCAAATGCTCTGCACTGGAAAACCAAGGCAGCTAAGAGGTGCCTGAGTTCCCCTCCTAGGACACCGCTGTGCACGCCACCAGCAGAGTCACCCCCGGGATTCTTCGCCCACGCTGCACAAAGTCCTGATGAATTTGAGAGCATTCAGCCCCCAGGATTCGCTCAGCCTGACCCCCTCTGCTCCCCTGCCAACAAGGGCGCTAACTCGCCTCAGTTGTTGGAACGATGTAGCTGTATGGCTTTGAGAGCAACTTGCAAGCGCTGGTAAGAGCTTTTAGCCAAAAGACATTTCTTTAAATGATTAAATGTACATTTGCAGAGCGCTAGTGTGTTCCAGGATTCCTCCACTTCCTTTTAAGAAAACTCAAAATTTGATTTTCCCCTTTCTAACTTACTTATAACAAAAGCCAAAGCAGCAAAGAACAGTCCCAAAAATGTGTTATACACCCTCAGAGATTCAAGAAATGAGACATTTGTGAATGATTAACTGGATTTGATCATATCCTGTTTTTTTATGCAGTGGCCAAGGCAAACAAAGGTCCCCACTCTGTCACTGGCAAAGTGACACTGAGGAACCAAAGTCAAAGTATCAGAGTCTGAGATGTTTCTGAGTCCACTTTATTTTCCCTGAGCCAGAGTCTTAAATGCCAAAAGATTTCTTATTGTAAATAATTGTCCTGAATCCAGCAAATCTTTGACAACATGACAGCACAAGAGAAACCAATTTTAACTCTTTTAAACCCAGGGAAAAAAAGTAACTATGCAAAAGCTCTGACTCCTCATCCACACAATGGTAGGTTGGTCAACAACGTCAGCTCCTCAGTAGAGCCTGCAAGTCCTTCAGGTGATGGATGAAGACCAAAAGATGGCACTTCCTGGACTTCCCATTCCTGCCCTCTGTGTGGATACCATGCTGAAAGCAGCCAGGGACTGGTGATCTGCTGTGCAGCATTTTCATTATGCCTTTCCTAACTGGAAGGAATGCCACCTTCCATTAAAAACCCCTCAACTTCGAATTCCCAAATAAATTAAAGTCTTAATTACAAATATCCATGCGAACATCATAGTTATTTAACTGTACACCCACAATCCAACACATACTAAAATATTTTCAACGCTCCAGTTCAACCAAGAGAACAGAAATAAAAAGAAATTAAAAAATCCCAAAATCCAACTTCGAGCTGATCCCCAAATAATTCTCCGTTCCACATACATCAACAGAGCCTGAAACTCTAACAACTACTAGAAAATGGCAAGAGCAAGTCTTCAGAAAACTTAACATTTAGATTCTGCTTAAAATTTACCTGTATTATCCTATGTACATATGGGTAAATCTCACCACCTGCTTGCCCTGTTAATACATCCTCTCCACCTGATTGCAAATTTCTGACTTCAGTTTGTCTTCACTTCTCTGTCCAGTCAGAATCCAGATATTAAGGTTGGCTTTGTATCCATCTATTCATTTTACATCATGCTAACGCTGTTGTAGCCAACTCGTGCACAGCACAAGCAACCTGAAATCATGTTCTACTCCAGTGGCTGCAAACATCAAATTATGCATACTCAGACCAGCAGTCTTTCCCACCCAACACAGACATTTCCCAACAGTGATCCATGTTATTCCATGGCACAGAGTTCCTCAGGATCAGAGATGTGCAAGAGGAAGGTTTAAGGAGGAAGGCGGCGCTTGAGAGATGATGCAGTGTAGGTAGGTAACGTGAAACAAGAATGATTAAAGAATTCCTGGAAGAATTGGCTTGGCCCGCCTCCTGCTGTGAAGTCCATAATAATTATCCTTTCTGGTTTTAAAATTCAGGAAAATCTTCTGTGTGAGAAATACTTTACATAAAATAACTCCCTAGTCACCCACAGCTTGAGATAAGGACTCACTTGTCAGACATTGACAAAAACAGAATACTTTGACAGAATACGGCATGTGATGAAAACAAAGTAACCTGCTCATTAGAGACAATTAAGCTCAGCATCAGTGAAAAACATCAAATTGCTGCCTCTGGCTGCTCATATGTGCAAACAGAGTATGCAGGAACTGTCATATTCTTTATAACATCAGTGGATTTAATTTTTATTTATAGATATAAAATAAATGAAAATAATAAAATAATAAAATATGTGTGTGTGTGTGTATGTATGCTTCTGCTTAAATATTTTAAAAATTTCTCTTTCTAGCCTGGGAAAAACCTCAAGAAAGTATAACTACTTAAAATTTAGTGCATCTAGAGACATATCAGACAGGTTAGAGAGGCAAGGGAATGATCTTGCATTTCCATCACTATTCCCTCTTCAGTCTAAACCTGAATAAACCATTCCTGGAGTATTACCCAAATTTGTCTTGACAGCTGATGAAAACTGGATCCAAGAGGTCAGAGCATCAGCTGCCTTGGGAAATCCATGGAAGTGGAAAATGAGAGAAAGCAGACATAAAAGATTTTCTACATAGGGACCTGAAGAGAAAGTCTGTACTTGGGCATGGAGATATTAAGATTAAAAATGTCCAGGTGTGGATGCAATCCTTCCACCCTCTGAGGATAAGGAGATACTGATGGGATTTGCTTGAGGACAAAACCCAGTGCTAAACAGAGTCATTCTGTAGTTTGAACACAAACACAAACACAGTGTAGTGGTCAATGTGGCCGCTGCACTTAAGAGGGGGTTTCTTACTAAATGTGATAAGGCCAAGATTATTCTCCTTTCAGTCATGTCTTGTTTTTTTGAGACAAGGATCTGGAGACAGTGGAGGAACACATTATACAGCATGGTTGCTAACATTAATCATAGACCTTCCATCCCTGGTTTGTTTTTTTATTTTTAATTAAGAACTCTGCTTTGGACTACACAAAGCAGATCCGTGTAATGTGTTTCCTTATCTCCCCAAGGTTTCATTTTTCACTGGAAGAAAGAAAGAATAAACCATCAATTAGGGTTTTTTTTACTCAAAATAATGTAAAAAAATACGTGAAATATTCATGGTTTCCTTAAAGCACATCCATGCACAAACACACTGCTGAAAGAATTCACTTTCTTCCTTTCTTAGTGGAATATCCTGAGGCAGAGAGAAAGACACTTCTCAGCCAACTCTTGACAGTCATGTATTTTCTAATTGACCACATAAACTAAAGCTCTCCTTTTCCATTTCAGACATCCTATGACCCTCATCAATAACCCAAGCATCAGGTTGCATCCCTCAAAAGTTAGATGAACTTGGGTGTTCCTACACAGAAAAATTATAACCTCGTTTTGATGACAGAAGCAGAAAAATGTTTTTAAGCAAATGTTATGTACTTTATCTAGGTTTAGAGATCTACTACAAATTACTTTGTCTATTCGTTTTGCAATTCTTTGTTCCACGGCTTAGAAGGATAACAGGGTACAAAGGAGCAGGAGATAATTCCCTCACAAAGGACCTCCATTGCCAGAGCCTTTGAAGTTGTGCTAAAAAAGCCTTGCTAGCCATTAGCTGACACACAGCAGAAATCTGAACTGTTTCCATGCACACTACAAGCAGAGCTATTTTCTGCACAATTAGTCATAAAAAGGGCCAATGTAAACTGTGTCGGGAGGTCTCAATTCTTTACATTCTCCACACAGTGAATCAGACATTATGTATAACGTTTTGTTGCCATTTAGACCTTGGGCTGCTCTGCAATCAGGAGGCGGCAGCCTCTATTCCTCCTTCTCCCTCGACGCAGATTCTCAAGGCCCTTGGCAGCACCACAGTGTTTATGGCAGGAAGGCTTCACGAGAATTAGGGTAGGGAAAAATGCAAAGGGCTGAGAGCTGCCCCTTCACAGATGGGGTAAATACTTCGTGGTTCCTTTGCCTGCTGCCTCCAAAACTGCATTTCCATTTCTCTTATCCTACAACGGTCAAAGCTGAGTATTTTGGAAGCTGAAAGATGAATTTGTCAAGATGGGGCTACAGTAAGAAGCTACAGCAAACACTCCAGGCAATGACTTTTATCTGAATTTGCTGATTTCTCCACTATGGCATTCCAGTCTGACCCAGAGGTCTCTGGGTAACAGCAGGAATTCACTGGGAACCACAAGCCATCCCACATTACGCTCTTCTGACATGACAGATGTTCCAGACCCTTGTTGGGGAATCAGTTTTGTGGACAAATCCTCCAAATTTTTAATTCCCTTTCACTCCTTGTCCAGCATCTTTCTTTGCTAATGAATAATGTGCTTTAAAAACCGGAGGCTCTTCAGCCCTCCTCATGATGACCCTCACTTCCAAACAATTGCTTCTTTTTGTTCTTGAACCAGTTTCTTCCTTGAAATCTCACTCTACTGGTAAGTATGGTCTTGAATAAGCATCTTGAATGCACTTTGACAAGGAACCAATGCTGGATTTGTGCAGATCTTGCTTTTGCAAGTTGGATTTAGATGTACCTGAAGATTCCCCCAGCACGAGTGCCCCTGTGATGTGAAGTGTCTTATGAGGAAATGACACCAGGTAATGGATTAGGTGGGTGATATGCAGCACCTAGGCATGAGTATGATGTTAGGACAGCCTGAATATTTTAAATTTTACTGATAATATGAACAAAATTCATTCTTGTGGGGATCCAACAGGGGAATCTTCTGGAAATCGTTTGAAGGACCCCCAGTCTACCCCAGTTAGTATGAAATAATGTGAGCCATACCATGCCAGAGGATGAGACACGCAGCCCTACCTCACCAGACCAGATGTAACAAAAGCTTCCTGATGTTCTTGTTTGAAACAAGAGCTCTGTGGGCTTTCCCAAGAGAAAGGGACTATGAAAAGCCCCACCTTCTAGAAAAGTCTGTCACCCCAGGTTGCTGGCTTTTGCTGTGCTTCAGGACACGGTTTTGCACTTGGAAATTGCAGCATTATGCACAAAGCTGTGAAGGAGAGCTGGAGATGGAGGGAATGAGCTTTCCTCCTCCCCTGCTTGGCAGGAGTGTCCGAGCCCAAAGCATGCCTTAAAAAATACTTTGCACAAGCCATGTGCAATGCTCTTGTAAAGCAGGCTTTCATCATAGACTCCTTACATCATGCCACCCGTTCTCCAAGCAGATGGAGAAATCATTTTCCCTCTCGTTTGATGTTGTTATTCTATGCAGTCGTGAGGAACTGACTCATAGCCACTTTTGGACAGTCACGGGAATCAGAGCAATAACACATAAAAAGCCAAAGCGTGCAGCATTTCCAACGTCCAGCAATCCTCCCATGGCTCCCCTTCATTCTTTTCTTGCATGTAATCACCTCTCTCCCCTCTCACCCGAGTGCACTCACAGAACAAGCTCTGGAGAAAGGCCACACCGTAGCCGGAGGGAGAAGGCAGAGATGAGGGGCCAGGAGTTGAGGGGGTTATTCCAGATTGACGCCAGGCTAATAGAGCACAGATTTGTGCTTCCCTGGGGTGTCTCTGAGATCTGCAGTGCAATTCTATACTTGGAGCATCTCAATCTGAAGGATAGACAGATTCCCACAGACTTCTATTTCCTCGCTGCCCCCAAGTACAATAAACTCCTGCCACATCTCTTCATTTCCATCTTCCTTTCTGAGCAGCCCTTCTGTTAAGGGTATGGAGCTGTTGTTGAGGCACTCAAATGTCACACCACAGAAATCCTTCTCCAGAAGTGCAACGCACACTCCTGGAGTGCAATGCACACTCCTCAACAGGCTCACCATGAGGTGGGACAGAGTTTACCAGTTTGGAACTGGTTCCTTGCTGGTACAGCCCTCTGTTTCCAGTCTCAATGCAGTGCCATAACGTGAGCTCAGCAACTCAGTTCTCGGCTGTCTTCAAAGTCTTGGAGCACTTTCCCTAGCAGACTCACCCTAAACATATGTGGTAAACAATAAAATAACTTTTTTTTGGGAAAAAAAAGAGCAGCTCCATTTTCTTCCAAGTCTAAACCAGCTGTTTCACTTGGGTTAAGAAAAACAACACAAGCAAGAACTGAAGTGAGGTCACCTCCTAAGCATCTCCTCTGGCCTCTATGTCAGTTTGTAGCTGCCTCAGACATTTCCAAATGCAGTGACTGATCTGTGCTAGTGATTCTCACTGGAGAGGATGGCACCTCCACAGAGCAATTCATTCCAACGCCTCAAATACTAGGTTTGGGAAGAACACGAGCCCTCTGTGCAAGTCTCCTTCCATCGACCATGTGAGCTTAAGGAGCTCCTTTAGCCTCGATGTCTATCAGACACGGCATGGTGGCCCACCAAGCCACCCTGCTACTGCCCAGAAGCTCCTGAACCCTGCACAGAGCCCATCCTTCACAGCCCATCATTCCCTTCTCTGCCCTGTCCCCCACCTTTCTTGTCATTGCCATAGTTTGCACAGGACAGGGAGACTGTTTGATTACAAGGCTACTTGGGCTATTTCAGATTCTTGCTTCACTTATGCGTCATTAGAGGAGTTTTCCACAGAGAGAAGGTCCAACACAGGATGACTATTTCAGCATGTATTCTTAAAGAAAACACAGGATCCCCTGAGTGTCAAACAACAAATCCTGAATATTTGAAGTGTTTATTCTATAAAATGCATTGGTTGTGTTTGCTGGTATAACCTGCACCAACTTACCAGGGCAAAAAATATGGAGGAGGAAAAGGGCTGAAACACAAGTTTGATTTACCTTGTCCCCAGGTTTTACTGGGAGTAAAAGCAGGGCTTACTCAGTCTGAGATACTGTACTGGGAATGGCTATTGGTGTTTTCCCTCAAGCAGAATACCACAACTAGAAGGGATTTTCTTTTTTTCGTTGTTTTTGTGCTTTGTTTTTTTGGGTTTTTTTTAAGGTGTGTGCTTCTCACTGAATCGTATTGTTGGGAATATACATTTCTACACAAGGGTGTGACTGGAGGTGTGTGCCAGTCATGCAGCTGTGTGACAGGGAACATGTCTCTGTGTCCCTCAGGGAACCCTCTCCAATGGACATGGTCAGTGTACAAAACTCCTAACACTGCAGCAGAAGAGAAAGAGACGAGTCTGAGGAAAATCTAGAGAAAACCCAGCATCTCTAAGAGTCTTCCCAGGGTGCTGGAGGCATCTCTGGGACCATCAGATCCCCCAAGTGTAGACAGTCTGGTGTGAAATGCACTGTCTTAACATTCTTTACCAGTTGTCATCAACGCCTCAAGCAGTGAGGAAATTGGTGAGGAAATGCAGCCTCTTTTTTTACCCCAGGTGCCTTGTTAGTGCACGTACAGCCTTGCTGAAATGGACAACCCTCTCCCACCTGAACTGCAGTTATCAGCTCTTTCCACGGAAGCTGCTGGCCCCCTGGACAGCCAGGGCAGGGCAAGCAGCCTCTGAGAGAAGTGTTTCATATCCCATTGCAAATCCCCCGAGCCATCCCCAGCTAGTCTGGAATGCACACGGACCTGCTTGCCAAAGCCAGGCAAAGGTCGGCGTAGGGGGGAGAAACTAGATTCCCTAAATCCTGCCTTTTTTGCAAAGGAGGTAACTGAACGTGGTACTAAAACACATCAAGGACTTGGTGGAGTCTGAGCTCAGCTTTGGGCCTTGGAAAGCTCCTCAGTGAGGAAAACGGCTTTTTGCAAGCAGAGTATCACACTGAACTTGTGGAGGCATCTCTGAGGCTTAGCAAGGACCAGAGCATGTGGGACCTGAGCTGTTCTCAGCACACAGCCAGGGTTTTGGAATGCTGCACCTTTGCTTGGCTCTGACAGAGGCTTCTGGCAGGTAATAAGGATGGACTAAATGGCTTCTCATAGGAAATAAACAGGGGTGAGGGCCGTGGTCTACATAGTGAGCTGGCTGTTGAGTCTGTCCTTTTTTGGCCTCACAGATGCATTTGGCTCCTACAATACACTGTGTCCACAATGCAATCAAGCCTGGTGTGAAACTGCACTTCACTGTGTTTGCTCTAAACCTGCTTCCCCCAGTTCCTCTAGTTACTACAAGACAGCTCTAAAGTGAATTAAACAAAACTGTAATGTGCTCTAGTGTGAGATCAAACCATTCCAAGAAAGTTGGGGGCAATGTCTGCCGAATCTGTGAAATTACTTCAAAAGACTACAAGATGAGCTGTCATTTTCTGTTTGAAAAGCAGTTTGAAAACCACAAATCAAAGCTCCCAGTTGGCAGGACACGGATCCTTGCTTGTTCTTTCTGGTTTTGACCTCTCAGTCAATTATTCTACAGACTACACTGCTTTCTTCATCTATTCCAGGAGCCCCTTTCTGGTGGTTTATTTGGATTGTGGATGTCTCATAAGTGAAAAACGTGGTGATGCCTTAGCACAAAACCGAGTGATTCCTCAGCAAATTGCAAGCCCCCTGGAGTTTATGGACACAGGACAAACTCCTTGCTGCAGCAGAGAGTATTGATGCTTTCTACCCCACGGACATAGAAAAACAAAAACCATTTCACCAGACTTTTTTTAAAAAGGAAAACTCTTCAAGGAAACCAAAACTGAGCCTACTTAGGAATTTTTTTATCTATAAAAACTTCACATTGTTAAGGCTATGGCTCGTTCTTTTCCCAGAAAAATCCAGCTGGCCACTGGGTGTCACTGTTGTTGCAGAAAAACAGCCCCGAAAGTTCACAAACGAGGCTGTGAATAAGGTGAGGTGTCACCCCAGCCTGGAAACGGCCTTTTCTTCCAGGTTAATCAGCACAACCCTGGTAGCATCTGGAAGCTGCCCAGCCAGTGCAACACCTGGAGGCAGGACACCCTCGATGGTCTCCATCAGCAAGTGGACCCTGATTCACCTGTGCCCAGGTGTGTGTCCCCTCCTCTTGCTGGAGGTTTAGCTGAGACATGTCCCTGCTGAGCACAACAAATCCGACCTGGTCTCAGCTTGGACTCAACCCTTTCTCTATCTTTTGCCATTCAGAGGAGCACACCGCAGCAGGCACGATTCCAAGCTTGTCCTTGATCATGGATTAAAGGCAATTGCACGTGGTGCTGCTCTGCGGTTTTAGCTGGCGCTGCTCTAAAGGCAGCTGCACCCATTGCAAGGGCTGAGCCAATTGCTCCATTGAAAACTGCTCTGTGCTATGTAGATCATTTGCCACCTCACAAGCTACACCAGGCATCTCCAAATCCATTCAATCACACACAGTGGAAATCTGCCCTAAAAGACCATCCTCAGCCTTATAATTCAGCTCAGGATTCCTTTGCAGCATCACAGTGAGCCTCGCCAGGCAAGGGGCTCTTTCAAGGAGTGCTCTGAGGCCCTAGGCTGAGGTCCTTTCCACAGAGGGAAAGCAGGAGAAATGAGCCTCAGGAGTCCACAAAACACTCTCAGACTGGGGTCAGATTTTGGCATTGCAGGAACTGCGAACTCAGACTTGTTTCCCATCCTACACTGTGGGCTCAAGACTTGCTGCTTGATTCATGCCTGTTCTGACATTGGGAAGCAAACCCCCAAAACAGAGCAGATCACACTAACAAACTCTTGCCCCTGAGGAGAAAAGGAAGGCAGGAACACACTACAGATATTTGTGAAGCTCCTGAAATTGGTATTACAAGACCCTGAGATACACGTGGTGTTGGAAGAGATCTGGAGCGCCTACATCTACAGCTCTGTCTCCTTTGAAATGCAAAGCATGCCAAAGATGTGGAATAATAGAACACTGGGCTCCTAAAGTACCCATTTTAGTGCATCTAAATGTCATAAACCAGGATCAGCTCTGCCTGGACATGATGGATCAGATCAGCTTTGACAGTAAGGATGCTGTTATAAATTAGAAAAAGCACCTCCAGAGGACAGCATTAGGAGATTCCATGGCTGTGTATTTTCTTAATTATCTTTTCTTTCTTTAAAAGTAAAACAGGAGAAAGAAATGCTTTGTGAAGGACAGACAATCCTTTGGCTAAAGGTCCTGTGGTGGAAGGACGTGGAGCTTCCAGCCAGCAATGGCAAATGCTCTACCAGAAGGGTCAGTAAATCTTATCTGTCAGAGAGACCATCTGTGTAGTGGGAAAAGAACAGAACACAGTCCTGCAGTAGTTAGAGATTCTCAGCTGCAAAGGTGCTGCATGAATAACTATCACAACCCAGCAGAGATGAGCTTCAAACTGCAAATGCTTCCATTTGTGAGCTACTCTGTGCATGCAAACAGTTGTATCAAGCCCCCACAGCCCCATGGGCAAAGGATATCTTGCTCACAGTTTTAAAATTTAATTGACTAAAACTCTCAGAAAGCTGTATTCCTCAAGTACTAATTTGTATATGCTGTGTCTATGGAGAAGTTCTTCTTATTATAAATCTATTCCCTATTAGACTATCATATGTGTCTCTGCATTCCCCTCATTACTAGTTATTTTTGTGAGTTTTACCTACACAGATCTATTCTCAGCCACATGGCCAAACATCCTGACTTAGTTTCAATTTAGGGTTTTTTCTATATAAATACACAGAATTTCTATATACATCCATGTTTTGAGCAAGCAGAAATATTTGATTTGAGTCCCCACTGCAGTACTCTGGTTTTACACTGGTATAAACAGTAGTGGTTTCCACTGTTATCTCCTGCTGCCCAGCTGTTAACACTAGGGAAAAGGAGCAACAATGAAGGCAAGCACAATTTATCTGAACATCCCCTCATAATACTGGCCCAGGGAGCAGACTTCTAGTGAAACCAAAAAGAGGGAGATTCAGCGTGAAGGTTTCCTGACACAGCTGTCCACTCTGACACATGGTCACATTCAAAAGCTGACTAAGTTATTATGGAAGTTCAGAAACCTCAAAATATACACAACGGATTTTGAAAAACATTGTGGTTGTGTGGGTTCGAGCATGCTTGAGGAACATGTCAAAATCCAAACAAATAATCCCCGCCTTCACCCCTCTCTGTTAACACACGAGTGTGTGAGCACATCACCCAACTTGCAATTTGTAGCTCTGCTATTCACAGCCTTCATTAAAGAATAACAGCCCCTGTTTGAGTATCACGAGGCAAAATTGTTCGCACATGTGGACCAAACAGATACACCAAGGTTGCACCCTTATGGTTTGTGAGTGACAAGCTTAATAAGATTACGCTTGATCTTTCTCTTAATAAAGCTGGAAGACATTCAAGCAAAGCCTGGGGTTTTTTTTAATGGTACATTAAGGGAACCCAGAGTTTGGCACAGCTGGAGGCCTGAACCATCGAACAAAACTTGGCACTGCCAGCATTCCCTTACGATCTCAGACCTCACATAATGAATATTTATATCTATATATACAGACACGCACATATATTAAATACCTATCATTAGCTGGTCAAGGTCAATGCTCTGGGTAACAGAGCTGGATGTAATACCAAGAATGATGATGGCTCTTTTTTCTCCTGCGTTATGAATCACACAAATTAAGCAACCCACAGTTTATAGAGCCTGCAACATGATGGACTGCTTTTAAACCACACATACCGAAGGGAAGGAGAACAACTCCAAGAAATTACAAAAGCAAAAGAGAAGTGTCATCACCTTACTGTTTAAACTTGAACACAGCAGAACACAGAGACTCCTGCTTAACTTTAATAACACCAGCAGCCTCAGCCGGCTCCAGGGAAGCAGTCATTTGCTTGAGATAAGTCAGGGCTCGTGTGTTTTGAAGCTTTATGGGTTAGAAGCTAAATAGTGTTAGCTGAGTCACACTGATTTAAACCATCACTGCAACTGGCCGAAAGATTACAAAAGACAGTTCACGAAGAAATCACTCAGAGGAAGTGGAATTACAGAATTTTTATTGGGAAAAACAAAATATATATATAAAGGAAAAATAATCCCTCCCCAAGTAAGACTTTGTATTTGGAAAAAGGACAAACTGAACATTCCCATCTTCTCCTTCCCTCATCCCTATTGGCTATGCCCTCAAGCTGAGTGTGTGTATTAAGTCTCAGCTCTAAGATAAGTCAGTGGGTCTCAGGATTAAACAGAGAGCTCATGACGGAGCTGGTATCTAGATGCACACAGGGTGGGGATGCTCTAGACTGCAATTCATCTGCCAAAAAGTCTTTTCTTTGCTAGCCAAAATTTTTCCCAAATTACATTAGGAATACTGATGAGGAATTTAAGAGTACTAGAATACTGTCCTTTGTTGTTTCAAAAAAATCCCCAAAAATAAAAAAAAAAAATCACAGTTTTATTTCAAAGCATGCAGCAATGATTTACTGAAATGGAATATGTGTACATTTAATTTCAAAAAGAACACAAACACGGACATTAAATTAAACACTTTGCAGAGCCGGAATTTTCTTCCAGGCTTTTGTTTTGGTGAGAAAATGAAAACATTTTTGTTCAGCATTGACCCGATATAACTTTTCTTTCAATCATCTGGTTCAGCCGACAAAACAAGACATAAATCATTTCCACTGCTCTAGACTGAGTCCAGGTCTTTTTAATGTCGATGAATTCCTGATCCTCGGCATCTCTGTTTTACTTGAGATCTACCTGCAGTACCTTAAAGCCTGAACATGGTGGTGGGACCTTCCCTGGCTGTTAAAGTCATGGACAAAAGGTTCAGAGTCCCGGACTTTGCAGAGTCCCATCTTCGTCCCTTAAAGCCAATACCGAGACTCCCATGGAATCCAAGGGAGCTGATCAGAGATTTACACTACAGAAAAGTACATGAGCAAACTGCTACCTTCTGTCTTCAACTCACAGCACTCAATTTGCTTCTGGGGCTGCAAACCTGTCCAATCTACCTGTTTACTTTCATTTACAATGCTTCAAAGTTTCTCCTTGTGGGTAATCTGACCAGAAGCTCATTGAATTCAGTGAAAAATGCCTAGAAGGCATCTCCAGGGCAGTGTGGGGCCCTTACTTCCAGTTGGTTTGAACACACCAGAGCTCCAGAGCACTGAGCACTCGCAATTACAGGTGAGCAGAATGTGAACAGCAGACAAGATCCTCTTACCTAAAGAGTGGCCACTTGCCACTTGCCTCTTGTAGCAGAAGTGTGTCTTCTTAAAGGAACCCAGCCCATAATTATCCAGTTAAATAATTATCTGCTCCTTTCAGTGGATGGAACTGAGATAATCCTGACTGAAGTAAGAAATTCATTGCTGGCCCTACTGGCATTTTTGTGCCCAAACCCTGCAGAAGTTTTCATTCAACCGAACTCCACCTATGATGCTCTCACACTATATTTTGGCTGACTGTTCTGGGCTATTATATAAGCCCTTTGGCACTGGCCTATCCCAGATTTCTCCCAATCTCCACACTTTTTGTCACAGCCAAGTTTCTGCAGGAAACAAACCACTTTTCATTGAGGCCAATTAGCTCAAGAAAAAAAAAATCAAAAGGCTTTGGGTCAGTGACAAGAGCAATAGAGAGGCCAAAAAAATGAAAGGGACTCATTCTGAAAATGTTTTTGACCATGTCAGAGCCAATTCCCAGTGGAGCGAAACAAGAAAAACATTCCTGGAGAGATTCGAGATCTGTCATGAATTCCCAAGGCACTTTAAGAAGTCTCACTCTGTCTCTCATTCCTTTCTAAGCTACATCATGGGCTCCAGAAGGAGGATGGTAAGTTTGTACATCACCCACCCATTATCACACAGAGGATGATAAGAGATCTGTACAATGGCCCCAGACATTTGATGTCACAATGAACCAAGAGTTAGGGAATTCTAAAGTAATGTTCCACAGTTTCTCATACTTTTTGGGAAAAACAATAGAAATCAAATCCTATTTGATAGTATTTTCTTTGTGGATGAGATACTGGGACTCCTTCTCTCAAGAAACACTCACTTGGATTCCTTGCAAAGTAACTGGTTTGTGCCCCTGCTGCTCCATCCTTAAAAGCAGCATAATCTGTTTTCCTCCCTGAAGGACATATTTGTCCCATTACGTGCCTATATGTTGATAAATTTGGTGATGAGTGAACCTTGGAATGAACTTCAGGATACTGCAACCTCTGTCTTTCCCACCATCAGCACAACGCTCATCACTGACTCCACGTCCAGGGTGTGGAGGAGTCCCACCAGAGCAGCAGACACCTCTTTTTTCCAGCCTTGGAGACATCAGACTCACAGACGTGTCGGTATTAGAACCAAAGCTCACCTTTCAAGTTGTTTGAAGTATGAATTCAAAGGATTACTAATATCAGTCTTAGAAGGAATAAGGCTTCTATAGGGGGGAAAAACATCACTGGTTTCCAGCAGAGCTTTATTTAATGACAGACTTCGCACTTCCTAATCTGTTTGGAAAATAAATGCCACATGGCATGTTAATATACTGAGCAAGGGACAGTCAGGCTCCCAGCAAATAATTCATAATGACATCTTTTGGGTTAGATTTTATGACGCTCTTTGTAGGACAATGCCACGAGTTGGTCTTGAGTATTTCACCATGAGAACAAAATATTCCTCCTGACATCTAGCTCTGTGTTCATGGGTTCATTTTTTCTGATGATTAATTCTGAGTTCACGTAGAGTGTGTTCAAGATTACACGGATTCATATTCAGTTGACCATATCTGAGAGGATTATTTTAGTGTGCCCCAGTTTATGGCCCATGAAACATGATCCCTCTTGTCTCTCCATGTCTCTCACTCTGCCAGCAGTATTATTCTAACAGCCACTGCTGGGAACTTGTATTATCAGCCTAAAAGCAGAAAACAGCTATTTTTCCCTATGAAAACCAGCTCTCATTCAGTGCCTTACACTTGCTTTGCTCTCAGAGCCAACAGCCAAGCGGAAGACATCAAAATACCAAAACGTTTTGAAGGAAATGCCCTTAAGAAGAAATCTGCGTTTTGGGTTTGCCAGAGTCTTGATCACTGTTGGTGCATCTGGCACGTAATTCTGCTGTTACTATGGATACTAACCTGAACAAGATGAAACACAGTGGAAATACCCTGATGCCACCTGAAGCAGTTGTTTGTGTCTCTGAGGAGCTGTGACACATGGATTACACTGGAAGGTGTTTCCATTTTTACCCAAGAGACTGGTGCTGGCAGCTCAGTGCTGATCCTGGCAGCCAGCAGGCAGATGTGCTGTCTAATAGTTTTGGCAACTTCTGACTATCTTTCCTATCATGGCATCATTATCTTGAGCCGGCTGCCAGCTGGCCTGAACAGTGCTGGATACATGAAACACAGAGAAGCTTTCAACTGACAACACCCTGTAAATTATACATAGCACTGCTATTTCATGTGCAGCCCCCAAAGATCTCAGAGCAGTTTAAGGACAGAAATCAGGTCCAAAGCTGTGACCCTTACTTAACAAGTGTTAGCTAATTAGAAAACTGTCCCGTTGAAATAAGCAGGGTTCCTTGAAGAAGGCTGTTTAATGTGCAGCTGCACAATTTAAAAAATGAAAATAAAAGTATTACTTACACTGGGGTTGTTTCTCAAAGCCACAGTTCTACTATATCCCCTTGGTGCTGTACCAAAGTAACAGAAATATGGAGCATTCCTATGCAAGAAAACCCCATTTCTGGTCAGTAACACAGTTACTTTGGAACCAACAAATAATTGTTTCTCCAGATCTTCAGGCAATCTACAATATACTTATGTTTTGGTAAATGGCCTAAGTTCCCACAACTCAATAGCTGCACCAGAACTTCTGATGCACACAACCTCGCCTGAACCAACAGGCAGTGCAACTTGCTCATGAAAAAGAGATGGATTTGAACTAAAACTGTTTAAGTAAAATCCCTACAATGAGCTGTAGTGAGCTATTGTTGTTCAGTATCATTACTGCTGTGACCAGAGCTGCTGGGATCTTCTGTTGGCATTATTGTGCATCTCTCCCCTCACGTGTGACCAGAGCATCTGGGATTTGCTGTTGGTATTCTTGTGCATCCATCCCCTCACATGTGATCGGAGCTGCTGGGATTTGCTGTTGGCATTATCGTGCATCCATCCCCTCACGTGTCACTGCGAGTGCTCGCAGAAAGCAGAGGTTACATACACCATTCTGTTGGAACAGAGAGCGCCTTTCACGGCCCCTCAGTAATTTTATTTTCCTTTGACTGATGCTGTCAACACGTTATCTGAAGCCTGCCTCGAGAGCAAGGGCTCGGTGAGAGTGTTTGCATTGCACTTGTGCATTACACTGCACCCTGCCCGGGCACCCTCTGCCCATCACTCACCGAGCCCACTTTCTCATCACTTGACTGCCTTTTGGACAAAGCCCAACGCCAGCCCTCTCCGAGCACACAGCACAGTCAAAGAAGGAATGACAGTCTTTTTCAGTTCCATTTTCAGCTGAAAGTCAATGAGTTGTATGGTTATTGGTCCTCTTGAAAATAGAGCTTTTCTGTAAATACTGAGCTTGCAGGAAGGATCAGAACCCACTTTTCTTTTTTTTTTCCCCATCCATTTCAGGGAACTTCAATATGCAGGCTGCACAATGCTTCTTTTGCAGACAGGAGTGAGACTATCTTTTGGTAACTAATAAATACAACACATGCACTTTATCAAAAGATCCTGAGTTTCTCACTGCTGTGCAGTAGCGAATCAAGCTTCCTTTTTGTTCTTGTCTCTGAACATTACTACTGTAGTTGTCATATTGATGGAATTCCTTAGCTGATCACAGAAAAGAAAGCACACCTTAACGCTGACTAGCTGACAGTCTATGACAGTGAACAGCAAGGAATACTCAGTGCATCTGGAATCGCAGTGGAAATGCATCTCATCCAATTTTCCAGGCAAGAATTTGGCCAGGACATCAGAGCACAGGGTCTCTTTGCTAAGTGTGCTACTGGAGCATTACTCACAGCAACTCCTGCCCAAGGTTTGTGAGTCACCACCAGAGAGAGAAGGGACCTCACTGTCCCCTGACAGCGCGGGGGGACAGCCAGTGCAGATGTACAAGGTAAAGAATTACTCCCGAGCTGCCAAGAGCTCCACCGGCACTTGGTTCTCCCTGCCGTGGCTTGTGCCAACTGAGAGCAGTTAACCAACAGCATGAAAGGGATTTGCCAGTCCACGGCACTGGAGTGGCAGAAGTGAGAAGCAAGGACAGGACTGCCACGACAAAGATTTGTTTCCTTTCCATTGCTGAGCTCCTTTTCCTGGGTAGCAAAACACTGTTTTGCTTTATTCAGCATCCAATACCTGGATCCTGAAAACTAGTAATACTAACAATTCCACATCCATTATACATACAGATAGAAAAAGCATGTATATATTTTCCTGTAGAGGAAATATGGTATTTATGCTTTATAAGATGAACAAGGAGAAGAGAAAACCAAGAATTCTGGGCTATTGCCCAAACCACACAGCTTTGAAATCAGCGGTGCATTGAAAAAAAAACCCACACAACAAAAAAACCCTACGCTTCCTTCCAAGAAAAGTGTCTAAGTTTTCCAATTTGTTTATGACTGATGTCTACCCACAAGAGACTAAATTCCGGGCTGGATGAGACTGGACTGGCATACAACACCAAAAGCCTCTCCTTCCTGAACTGGGGAACAATATCTTAAGTGTTTGTACATGGAGACAGACCTGGTGTTGCAGAACTTTTTCCCCAAACTGCTCTATCTGCTTTTAATTTCCAATGAATCAGCAAGCACATCTGTAGGCTACTCCTCTTCCAGACCAATGCACTTTATATTTTTATTCTCAGAACTCATCTCTCTTTTCCTGACACCTGCTCACTGCTCCCTCTGAAATACAGTCCAGAAGTATTCAAGTACTCAGAAGTATTCAAGTTTCTTTCTCTGGAAGTCTCTTCTTAGCTCTGACTTTAATTAAATTGTATTATATGTGATGTAGAAATGAGTGAAGTTAAAAATATAGTAATTTAAGTAACTTGACTCTCTAACAAAGACAGGATCTACAGCAGTCTCTAAATGCTTAACATAGGTGAGGAATGTGATCCAGTTCTGCACAGAAACAATATCCAGATGATACAAATACAACTGCAATTTATCCCTAATTGCCCAATCCTTAAGTAGTACCTAACTCTAAGAGCCTGTACTAGTATTAGTGTCATTTCTCTGGAAAGCTCAGTTTTTGTCTACCACAATGGAAACAATCCTTAGGATCAGCTACATCTTTGCCCAGCTTTGAGCCGAAGAATCACTTTGGTGAATCCTCCCCTAAGTCCCTGATCTGAAAATAGACCTAAATTGCAAACACTATCACTTCCCACTTCCAGACTGCAGGCGCCAGCCCCGAGGCTGGGTTTGGAAAAAAGCCTGGTCTGTACCCCAGGAGCTCTGAGGGAAAATCACCTACTCCTCACATCCCACTACTGTTTTCACCTGGAAGCCATCAGGGAGTTGTTTTTCCTCTGAGCCAACGCCAGAGGTGTGCTGGGGTGTCAGGGCCGAGACCAGCTCCTGCTAATGGCTTGTTCTTCCACCTGGGTTTGGCTGACGATGCTACTGCAAACTCTTCTTTGGTCAGGAGGCCAGGGCCAGGCTGCATCTGAAGAAATGACTTGGTCTTTCACCTGCCAGTCATTGCTGGGGTCATTGCCCAAGACCTTGCATCCTCCAGATCAGAGTGGGGACGTGATGGTGGGGCGATGTCCATAGCAGGACAGCAGCATTACATAGCTCCCTGCACCCTCCTTATTGCAGTCTACAAACATTACTGTGTCACTCATGTGGGGCTTTTTTGTTTTGCTGGGTTTTTTTGTTTTGTTTTTCTTTTTTAATAGCAGAGGAGGGAACTGAACTATCCTCATTTACCCAGGGCATAAAAAAGCTAAAAACTTGGCCCAGGAGCCAGTAGCAGAGTAGGAATAGGAATACAGTTCTCCTGAGACTGATGTCCTGGGCTCTCAGAGGATGCTCTGCACACTCCGATGAAGCATGGTCTGATAACATTATGTATGACCATTTCCCTGCTTATGCTGGGGCCTTTCATCTCTGAGACTTCACAGCTCTTGCTGTCCTGTGTTTAACCTTGAGCTAAGCAGATAATTTATGGCTATACCAATTCCAAAAAAGAAAAGCAAAAGCTGCAGTACTATATTTGAAGTGAAGTCTGGCAAGACGTCCTGCTCTCTCTCCACAAGTACTTTATGGCAAAGCCTGAAATGGTTTCCCGGGATGTCGTATATCTGGCATGAATCCCTGCCAGGCAAAAATCTTGTCTTGTTTAATTAGCTCTCACAAATTTTCACCATCCAGCTTTCTCACTGAGGTCTGAACCACAGCTCCTGCTGTCCAGACACCATGGGGAGCGAGACACCACGTCCAAGGCCACTGCTGGTGGCCCGGCTGTGAAAACGCCTGATGGAAACTCATCTCATTAAACTTTCGAAAGATGGATGCTCTGGCATTGGACCAGCTCCGAGCCCTCAGCTGGAGTTTCTGCTGGCCTCCAACTCTCTCTTTGTAATGTTTTAGGGTTTGCCTGCTGGAAAATGACTTGTAAGAATGCTCTCAAGTGCCAGCGTTTGGAACCAGAGCTGTTTCCAGCATTCCCGAATCCTGGGATGCTCAGAGCTGATGTGCTGACTCAGATCACTCGAGACAAGCAAGTTAGTGAAAAGTTCAATCCACTGGTAATGAGATCTGGTGGAATTAGACATCTGTATGATTTATTCTGTGTTTTGTAATCAGTGCAGAGTGTTAATGTCATCCATTTGCTCCCAAACCCCGGTTTAGAAAAGAGCAAGGCTAGTCAAAGCAAATGGCTCCAAACCTTCTAACGTCAGCCTCTTCTCTTTGTGAAATGAGTGGTTCCAGATCTCTGCAGAGTTGCCTGGCAGTTTAATCCTATCCTCTCAATAGATATTTCTTATTCACATTGATTACTAATTGGTTCAGCCACATGATGTTTCCCAGCTCCCTGCTAGAGAGACTGACATTTTTTATCGAGCATATCAGCCAAACTTAACCCAACAGGTGTTGAGATGAAAGTTATGATCAGGAAATACGGACGTTTTGTGAAAAATTCACCAAGTTGAAAGGGCTGATGTTGAATCTTTTTTTCAAAGATTCACTGACAGTAAATGACAGGATCGGTGAATCAAAAAATAATCAGGATTTTCCAGGGCCCCCTGCCTTCTCAGTTGACTTCTACACACCACAGAATCTTCACCAATAATTCCTGGAAAACACGTTCTTGTCTCCTGAGCTCTGTGGTCTCCATTACACAGCTCTTTCAAGGCCCAATCTGTCATGTTTATAACCTAGAGAGAATATGTGATGCAGCAAGAAAGCTTATGGCTCTGGTAATCTGGAAAGCCCTCTGGCACACAGCAAAACACCAGGGGAGTAACACAACACCAGGGCTTGCCACAAGCGTACAAGGAG
This sequence comes from Bombycilla garrulus, assembly GCA_013400315.1. Lineage (NCBI taxonomy): Eukaryota > Metazoa > Chordata > Aves > Passeriformes > Bombycillidae > Bombycilla > Bombycilla garrulus. The sequence goes on along the minus strand of VXBU01006955.1, from coordinate 386,884 downwards.
CTGGATGTGTCTGTGCATCAGAGAGAGGAGACTTTGCTTTGTTTCCTGCAACTCAACTGGGACAAGAACTCTTTAAAGCACATCTTTCTCTTCAGTTTTCATAGCAAGGCAAAGTTAACACTGAATGACAATCACTCCAACTACTCAACAGGCTTGTCTTCTCCATCAAGGTAAATAGCTGGGGCTTCTGAGGTGATTTATCTTATTTCTTTAACTAAATCCTACATATCATGCCCCAATTTTTGATACAAATATTTTTATTTTTCCCCCATACTCCTTGTAATCAAATGGAATCTTTCATTATTCCTGCCTGTGCTGTTAGATACTTCCCTTGGATTTTTTTTTTTAACCATGTCCAGCACTTTCATAGGAAAAGAATGACTGCTAAAAAATCCATTAGCATGGTTTGGCCATAGTCCAAAATTTCAGCTACCAAGAATGTTAAATCCTCCATCTGTTTGCTAGTTAGATAATGTTACCTTTGAGCTTTCCTTTGGCTGCTAAAGACACTTTATCTGCCTTAAATGTTGCAGAAAATTACACTTCAGGTCAAAGCCTGTGTGCCATTAAATAAGGTGGGGGAGGGAAAGGTTCTTGCCATAAATTTCCACCTTTAGTTCCTCCTAGCTCTTGGTACATTCAGACAGAGAAGAGTCCCGAGCTGAGTGTAATCATACTAATGACCTGGGTAATTGATGGTGAATGATGGATATGTTGAGCTAGACTCTAATCCACTCTTAAATATTTGCTTGACTTTTTAAAAATCAAGGGAATACCCCAAAGGGAAGGAAGTTCTTTTGCACAGGAGAAGCTAAGCAGCCACGGTGTGCTCAAGCGAACATTTGGCTAAGACATTACTTCGTGCCTCAGCTGGGGATGCAGCCTGGGCAGTGAGGCCCAGCTTGCTCCTCAGTGCCAAGTGCTGGCTGTAACATCCATCAGACACCTCCAGGGAGAGGTGACTCAACTGCTCTCACTGACGTGATCCCTCTGAGGGCAGGCCAGGAGGTGAGCCTGCACAACCCCTGCCTCCACCATTTATCTGCTCACTTCTCATTACAGCTGACGGGACACACAGCCAGCCACCTTCTCCCTGAGGAACGTGCTGGATGTGGAACTCACACGATTGACACGCATAGGAGTTTTCCTTATGCCTGCAACCACGACCTCTCTCCACCCACTCTTTCACCACAGGACAGGGGTTGTTCCCAAATCACATCATAACTTTCCATGACCCCGCTCCGGCTCTCCGGCCTGGCGCGTCAGGTGCCTTCCAGATGAGCACTGGAGATTGTCCAAGCTGCCTCCTGTGCTCCCCAAGGAGGCAGCAGCCCCTGCTGAGAAAAGCTAACAAGGAGCCACTAAGCACAACTGTGTGGGACACTGACAGCTTGTTATCAGGAAGGATTAAAACACGACCCCTAACCCACAGAAATTCAGGCACGGCTTGTAGCAGATCCAGCGCATATCTTGCCTCTGGTTAAGTCACCAGGCTCTCCAGAGGTGGGTGGCTGGACAGGATTGGTCAAAAACATGAATAAATGGCTGAGCAGAACATAAAAACTTGAGATGTAGTTGATCAAGACCAGAGGCAACTGTTTTAGGCCAGCACATGTTCCTTGCATCCCATGGCTGAGAGGACAGCAGTGTGAGGCTGGTCTTGCCAGTCAGGAACTCCTCCTGGGCAGGAAGAGGAGCAGGGATGGGACTCCATGTCTGAAACAGGAGGTACAGACCAGCCTGCTGCCTCTCTGCAGCTGGGAGAGAGGTTTCCATCCAGCCCTGACAGGAGTTTCCCACCATCCAGCCAAGTTTCCTTAGCAGCAGCTGTGGGACTTAACTTTTAGGGCTAGAAAGAGATTTCTAGGCACAGAGCCCCATCTGCAGCAAAGTCAAAGTGACCCTGACAGCCACTGTGGGAGGTCAAGAGAAAAATGTCTGGAATACATGGAGTTGTCACTCCATCTTCCCCATCAAAGAACGAGCTGGCAGGGAAGAAGACTGGCCTGGCTGAACAGTGAGCTTTGGCTGGAATTCAGGAAAAAAAAGAAGAGTTTATGACCTTTGGAAGAAGGGACATGTAACTCAGAACTACAAGAATATTGTGAGGTTATGCAGAGAGAAAATTAGAAGCGCCAAAGCCTAACTAGAAATTAATCCGGCTACTGCAATAAAAGACAATTAAAAAGCTTTCTATAAATACATTTGCAGCAACAGGAGGGCTAAGGAAAATCTCCAGCCTTTATTGAATGTGAGGGGAAATGTAGTGAGTGAGGAAAAAGCTGATGTACTCAAAGCCTTCTTTGCCTCAGTCTTTAATGGCACTATCAATGGTTCTGTACGTACCCAGACCCCTGGGCTGGAAGACAGTGACGGGGAGCAGAATGAAGCCTCCTTAATGCAAGGGGAATGGTCAGTGACCTGCTACACCACTTTAAACACACAAGTGCTAAAATGGCCTTATCCCTCCCTACAGCTCCCTGGAAGAAGGCTGAAGTCTGGTGGAGACCAAGCCTTTCTCTAAGCAGCAAGGGATAGAACAAGAACAAATGGCCTCAAATTGTGCCAGGGGAGGCTTAGATTGGATATTGGAAAAAAATTCTTCACCAAAAGAATTGTAAAGCCCTGGCACAGGCTGCTCAGGGCAGTGATGGAGTTACCATCCTGAACGTATTTAAAAGACGTGTAGAGTGGCCCTCGGGGACATGGTTTAGTAGTGGACTTAGCACCAATGGATTAACAGGTACACTGGTTGATTTCAAAGGTCTTTTCCAACTAAAATTCTAAGATTCATTAAGGAATAAAGAAAGCACAAATATAAGCACAAAAGGCATAGAGGTGCAAGGACTGGGGAGATACTTAAAAGGTCACCCTGCAATAAAGAGTCACAGCTCCAAATCTGGCCTTATCCAGAGCAACCACAATTCATTGGCCATTGCTGCAGTTGTGAGTGCCTTAGGGAAAAATCCCTGAATAATTTGTAGTGGAGAAACATCTGCAGAACGGTTGTGCAAGAAAGGCAGCTCCCCAGTCTGCACAATTCCCAGGTATACACAGGGTCTCGGGGATCACCAGTCCTCTTGAACATATCAAATGCATGAAAAGAGGAGCAAAGATAACATGTGCCTGGACTGTGAAAATCCTTTCTGCAGTAAGACACCAACACTGTGTCAATGACCACAGCCAGTCCTGCTCCTTCCATGGAGAAACCAAGCCCTAGGTTGCTAGCACTGACCTAGGAAGTGTGAATGAACCGTTTGTTTGGAGAGAGATGAAAGGAAGTGTGCAAATGAAGCTTGTCTCCATCACCAAGACAGATTTACTTCTTCAAGTGGCCTCAAGTAGCCTTGGAAAGGAAATCTGGAATGTTGTAACATTCATAAATATTTGACTGTTCTGTCTTACCTTGAAAACAGGCAGAAACTCTATCCTAAAGAAAGCACTCCCAGATTGAACAGTCATTTTGTTAAGCAGGCCATGACCTGGGGAACTAGGTATTGGTGACATTTAATCTGTACCTATATCTATGCACATGTACAAACACACACAATAAAATGCAGTGGTTGTCCCAAGGAAAGCCTGGCAAGCACTTGAAAACGGAGCTAAATCTAAGCTCGGCTACTTAGACTTACAAATGAAGTCTTGTAAGTTCTAGGAACAAATCAGAAACATTTTAAACATGTTAAGAGGCAATAAATCATTATTTCTCCTCTATTTTAGTTACCCCCAGAAATCTGAAATATTTTATTTTTTTCATTAGAGCACAATATCCAGTGTTTGAGGTGTCTCTATCTGATCAAACACCGATCAGTTATGGCAGACTCCCACCTTTCATTCAGACTTCCCACCTCGTCACCACAGCTGAATTTGAGAAGAAACAAACAAGAAGTGCTTGTGGAGAGAATAGTGAATGGGTATTCTAAGATGCACCATGTAACGTGATCTACAATTTAAAATTTGCACCACTGAGCAGATCCAACACAAACCCCTTCTGCTCCTGTTGAGATGGAGTAATTCAGTACCTGTGGTGCTGCTGGCAGCTACAGAAAAGGAGAAAAAAAATAAATAAACTCAAGGAGTTTCCTTCTTGAGATACTAAAGAATCTGAACACACTCACCCAATGCAAACGACCCGACTTTCAATGGGTGTGAACTGTATTTAAATCCATTTGATTCCTCAGCTAATGAAAGATGCTGATTCTTTAACTGAAAAAGACGTAATTTGGATCCACAGGAGATTTCCCCTACCAGCTGGTTTTGAATGCTGTGGTACTCTCTCCTCTGGGTATAATTAGACTGCTGTAACCTAAACAGCCCTTCCACTCCCATCACTTTAATGTCCCCCAAGATGATAAACAGCACTAAGGCCTCATTTCTGCAGCCTCTAGATCAAGAAATACGTATGATTACATGTATATCCTAAATGCTTTTCCTTGTGACCACAGAATGAGCAACAATTATTTCACTAAAATGAATTGCAAAATCTGACACACTCTGCTTTAAGTCTTTCAAAACCATATTAACACAGGAGCCACATCTTATTCAACATAGTGTGATACCCAGCTCAATGGAGCCAGGAACCAGTCTAGCCTTCATGTCAATCAATAAGAATAATAAAGAGGAAAGCCAAAAAGGAAAAACATTTCTCATGTGCTAATTGCTTCTTTTACAAAAAAATATACTCTGCATTGAGTAGCCTGAGAGATATACAGATACTGATTCTGCTTTGTACACAAACATTTCAGTAAATCAATTAAAAAACCTAAATAGGCAAACAATTACAAAAGGAAATAAAACAGAAAACTGGTTTTGTTTGTCCTGGACAAATGTTTTGAAATGTATTTGCAAAATTATTTTTCATCAGTTAAATCACAGATTTAATACTTTGTTCTTGAGTTTCTATATTCTTCTAAATTTTCTTCTAAAAATCAAAGTCCCTTACTTTTAATACATCATAAGGCATATTTCAATTTTCTGAGACACAGAAAACACTGGAGAAGGAAGAAACTTCCACAATTTTTTTCCAAATGTGACCCAAATTGCTATGGCATTGCAAACCGATATTTTTAGGCAAGAGAGCTAATTCTACTTTTAGCATAATTATGTTGATTGAGTAGCACTGCAATTGAATCTGGTTGCTTTCAGGAATTCTCTCTGGAACAAAGGGAAAATATAAATTACCTAAAATACTGACATTGTGTATCAAGAATAAAACATAATGAGCACCTTAAATCTGTAACTGATGGGAATCATTTAAAGACACTACAGAACAAAATCCCCATCATATTAAAAATTGAACAAGCACACTACTACATTAGGAACTTCCCCTGAAAATTTTAGGATTATGTTTTGCTGTTCTGTAGAAAAGCTTTGCTACTGCTTTCTGTTTGAAAGGCAGCAAACTCTTCAGATGCTTTTAAAAAGGAGCAAAATAGGAAAGGAGTAGCAAGAGCAGGAACTATGAACTTGTTCTTTTGGACTTCTTTTGGGGAGGGGTGAGATAATTGCCAAGGTTGAAATATATGAATTTGGGAAGATGTATATTCTACAAATGGTTTTGCATGGACATATATTTTACACAATTTATGGGTAAAGACACATATTTTATATACATCTATGTGCAAACCCACAGTTTATAGAAAGGGTGTCTCTGAATTTTAACAGCTATTTTTTTCAGATATTTTCTTTTGCTATAATTTCACTAATGAAAGAGAAAACCATCTGTAAACAATCTCTCTTTTCTGTTACTTCTAAGATACAAAGGCATCAAAGGCAGGGGAGGAGTCTGAAGAAGAGATGGAAAAGTTTGAGATGAAGATTAGAGAATACCCTAAGATTCTTCCATTTGAGCAGGAAAACCTTTAAAAATGGGCTTCATTTCAAGGGGAAGAAGCCTTTCAGATTAGCAAATCCATTTTTTTACCATTGAAGAATTGCTTTAGTGGTCTTTTAGGTCTTCAGAGTGCACTCCATCAGAACACACAGTTGGACTGAGTGTTTGAACCCTTCACAAACACTGGACGTACAACAGAGGCTACACTGCAGGGCTGCAGAGATGAAGTGCAAGTTCTCCAGCAAGCTGCAAAGATTATTCTGAGAAAGAGCAAAGACAGATGAAGATGGAAATTTGCTCCAGCCAGAGCTCCAGCCCATCACAGAGATGTTGTTTCTTATTAACTAGGAGGGAACATAAGATTCAAGAACAATGCTATTGATGGGACATACAGTAAATTTCACTTGAGATTAAAGGAAGTCGGTTCATTAACCGATTTAGGTAGAGAGAGAACCAAAATGATTAATCAGTGGAAAACAAAAAGGAAATCACAATTCCTTAAGTAAGCTCACTTAAGTAAAACACTAAAAAAATTTAATTGAACAAATGGAAGATTCTGCAATAAATTAGGCATGGAATCAGAAAAGAAGATTAAATCAGGACCTGAGAAAAGGAAATGCATTTAAGTTTCAGTTTCCTTCTGCTGTTAAAATACCTGCCATGGCAAACACTCTTTTTTTTCCAGTGCTATCTATGGCACTATCGAGTGCTGAGGATACAGGGGAAACATAGTAAAAGTTAAAGTCAGTTTTTTTTATCAGGTTAGGTGACTTTGGCTGAAAGACCTAATTTGGAATAAATTCTCATAGAAAAACAGGATATGTTATAGAACACTCACTGAGTAGAGAAGATCCTTAGGAAAGGAGTAAGATAATTTGTGGTGGTCATTATGACATCAGAGAAAATAATCATGTCAAAAAAGAGTTGTTTCCTTTCTGACGTTATATAGCATTAGCTGGTAAAATGACCATTTACAGTAGTAAGCCATGGCAGATTAAGTTTCTACTTCTAGAACTAGAAATATGTAATATTAATAGAAAACACCTCAAACAGTTTGAAAACTGACTATACTGAAAGATGTCAAAAAGTAGCCATGAAAATGGAGAACTATCTGTGATTGGAGTTTTTCTAGCAAAAAAAAAAATTATAGGGATTGGTAATGAGCCCAACGCTAGTCAACATTTTTATCCATGATTTGGGAGTTCCCAAAATGCTGCCAATAAAATCCACATGCACGAGACAGACTGTCAGCATGATGAATTCTGAAGACATGGAGCCATCTGAACAGATTTGCCTCTTGAAACAAAGCAGGCAGGAACACACCAACACCCAGAGAGACGTTTGCAGGTGGGAGACACCAGGCAGAGCTGGATCTTCTGTGGACCTGAAGGCACCCAGCACCCTCCACATTTGGTCTTTGACACTTTCCCAAGTCTTTCTGTCCTTCCCCCTTCACCCTCAACACAACCTGACCAGTGAAGCACCAGCCTGGGGCGGAAGGCAGCTGAGAAACACCCCCACTCCCATACACAAAGCCCTGCTAATACTCAGTGCTGCTCCTGTCAATACCATTACCTCTTCTTCTGATGTTTCACAGGGAGGAAGATCGACTCTACATTTTTCCAGAGTAACTTTGCGGAAACACCACTCTGCTAAAGAATGGCTCTGATTTGTTGCAGAAAAGGTCTCACAAACTGTCAGTTTTTGTCTGATTTTCTCCGGGCAGTGGGGGAAGGAACATATTTCCTCCTCCAAAAGCATTCAGCAAATTTGTACTGCGGTCAGCTAATTTTATTACTTCTCATAAATGTCTGTTCCTGTAATGCTCTCAAGGTATTTTCATAATTCTACCCTGGGAATTACAAATCAACTTTCTCTTTGATAAAGTAACCTGCAGTATTTTATTTTATTTTTTATGTTATGAACAGCTGAAAATGTATGACATCCCATAAAATGTCTGGGTTAGGCCTTTGAATATTGCTTCTTTTAAGGAGTCTTTTAGCATTGAAGCAGAGAAATACAGTCCTAGGATTGGAGTCTATTAAGCAAAAAGAGGAAAGGAAATCCTTAAAGCCCATGTCTAGAGTGTCTTTAAAGTTGCTTTTCTGTATTCCAAAGGGATCTAACTTCCATTTAATTAAATTCTTGTTTAAGAAAAAGGAACCTGGATTATTTTATTTATTTATACATTTTTGCAGAAAGTTTATGATGAAGTATATGAGGGAGGGGAGAGGAGAGACGTGCTCCCCAAAGACAATACATATTTAAGTAATGAAGTATTTTACTGGAGAACCTAAAATTTGGCCTCATGGCCTCAGAGGCAGAGCCACAGCGTCTCTCACATAGCAACAACTGCAAGCAGAGGAAAGAGCCCTCTACACTTAAACAAGCCAGGCTGCATTTTCATTTAATCACCTCTGAAATCACAGGCTGGGGAGCACTGCTGAGGTACTTGGCCAGTTTTCTGTCATGCAATTGTTATGAGAATTTTACAAGGCTAATTCTGACCTTTTTGATCATTTTATATCAAATTCTGACTTCAGGCAGTACCACATCTGTTTGTAAACAGAAGAGGCTGTATACAGAGATAGCCAGCATTTCTTTTACTACATTTAGGGATATAAATGTCACCCAAAGGATTTTATATTTCAAATTCAACAAGCAAGCTCTTTTCCCCAGTAGTAACTCCGGCTCATGACTGACTCGGTATCTCTGCTCTTAGAGAAATAATAGAAAAAAAGACATATGTCGCAGAGGAGCATTTCTCAGCATATCCTTCCACTCTCCCTGCTTCAGGGAATTGCTGAACGAGGGGTTACACCTCAGTCATAACTTTAATGAGCCACTGGTGAACTTTTCTTCTGTTCATGTGTCAGAACTTTCTGTGGAACCACTAGAAAGAGCAATTAACAGAAGAGGGCTCACCAGCTCCCTCCTTTCTTGACACAACTGTCCCAAAGCAGCAGTGGTCTGTGACTGCACGTTCTCCTCTTTTGCTGAGGTTTGCATAAACAGTGTAAGAGGTAAAACTTCTTCAGGCTCCCCTAAAAGATTATTCTCTCCTGTTTAAGACTCAAGATGTTTCATGATATCAGATCTAACAACAGCTCCCTCTGCCACCTACATTTAGAGGGATGGTGGTCACCTGGGTCCTCACAACACGGTCCCACAACTCTAGTAAAGTCCAAGGATGCTTCACCACCCTGACCCCTTGCCCAACCCTAATCAATGTACTACAGACACAAATTTTCAAATATAAATACCTTAATGGTATCATTTCTTTTGCAGGACGTACTAAAGATTCACAATTCCATGAGAATAATTTCCTTTAAAAATGCCACAGATCCAACCAAGCCTCCTTGGTTTGACATCATCACCATCAGTTGCATCGACCATACCAAAAGAGAAAAAAAAAACAACCCCATTTGTCAAATGCTGAGAGTAGAGACACTCTGCCATGAAGCACATCTTTGACTGAGGGATGACTGGAAAATTTCTGAAAGCAGCCTTTGGACTAAACGGAAAACTAAGGATACCCACACACACTGAGCTTTGAGAACAGACAGGGACTGCTTTCAGCACCCCGGTTCGGAGGTGCCTCTCCGGGGCTGCAGACACGCCTGCACATGCCAGGCAGGTTAACGGGGCAGTTAACAGGACATCAGGTACTCGCACCACTCCTGCTCGGCCAGACCTCAGGGAGACTGAGAAGCCAACATGCTCCCCACTGCCCTCAGCTTGCTTTTTAAGAGTGATGTAGACATTTCCTATAAATCTGAGTTAACCCTATAAGCCTGGGGAGCCAGAGTCCCAGACTCGGCTCGGGACTAAGAAGGTCTTTGCAGCATTAGCTCATTCTAAACAATCAAACCTGCTTCTTGAAACATTTGTGTAGATTTATGAGGCTCTGGTGGGTGGGAACCTGAAATAGATACCGTGCTCTTCTCTTCAGTGCAAGGATGATTTATGCTGCCAGGCAGCTCCTTGGCACGAAGCCAGAACAGATCTATCAGACACGACTGACAAATGTTGTAAAAATGAGTAAACCAACTGCAACATGAGCATCGTGAGCACGTGGGCCCCAATGGGGAACAACAGGTGCATAACATAATTACAAGCAAGGAGGAAAACAAGAGGTATGTACACAGACAAACCTCCCAAAGTTGCATTCATTCCCATAAATCACTGTGACAACTACAATACCAACCAGGAAAAAGAAAAAAGGAAAGGAAAAAAAAGTTTTAAAAAATGGAAAAGAGGGAGATACATGCATGGAAAAAATGTCATAGCAGATCGAACAACAGAACAACAGAATTGGAAGCAGCCGTGTTAATCCCTCATGGACTATCTCACCATAATGATTATTTATTCCTTACAAATGGGAATTCTAATCTGCTGATTTTGTGGTTGCATTTTTGTGGCTTAACATTCCACATGTCAGAAGAAACATCGGCCTCCCCACCCTGCCTAAATCCTCCCCTGGTTAAATTGATCACATGTGTGGCACACAAACTGAATAGCCACATGCAAACATCTCATCTCTGATGGGCTGAATCCTGTTTATCCTTAAAATAAAAGGGAGTCTAATTATCCTATCCTCACTTCTGCAATGTGAATTTCTCTCTAAAATGCCACTGGAATAATTTTGTCCACCACACAAAATCCCACAGAAAAAAACCAAAGAAAACACCATAACATTATCCTGGATCACACTGGCTATTTACTAAACATTCCTTTATCTAACCAAACAAAAAACCCCAAAAACCACTCCCTCCCTGAACACACACATGTAAGAGATTTGGATGTGATTTGAGTTGGAGTGGTGTTCAACTACCCATTGGTTTGCAGCCAGGACATCACCCTGGAGCTCAATCCCTCAATGAATCCAGAATTTGCCTGTCTACAATTAGACAACAGGATTATTTGATTCCAAAATGAGGAGAATCAGAGGATCAGAACCATTCAAAACCTTTCTTACAACTCATGATACCAAGACCCACCAACCTTGCCAAGACCTACAACACCACAGACTTGTAATTTCTGGAATAACATTAATTTCTCCTACCAGGAGTAGCCAGGCTTGTCTCAGCATAGGCTGGAGGATGCTCAGTACCCTGAGAGAAACTCAGACAAATTAACTTTCTGTGGAGCTTGTTTGGGTGGGGAAGGCTTCCATACATTTGCTGTTGATCATGCACAGCAAAGCTCTCACAGGTATCCTGCTGCTGGACAGTGTCTTGCCCTTCTGGGATGAGCAACGCAATGCCCAGCTCTGCTTTTTCACACCCTCTGAAGCGTGAAAGAAAAGATATCTCTATTGCTCTCAGGTTTGGCAATGTAGCATAATAAAAACCATTTTAATAGAAAGCAGCCTCCCAAGAATCACAGAAGATCCATGAACTGACTTCCCCACACACGCTGCTCGCACTTCTGGTCTTTACCACGCAGTCTGGTGGCTTTTCCTGAGCTTTGAGCCACACCAACTGCACAAAAGCCACAGAAAAGCTCCAGCTCTGCACTTCCCTGGTGTCAGCTTGTGAACCTGCCTTCCCCAAAACAAAAGGCTGCCAAACTGATGGAGAGGTCTGACAAAACTGACACCAGATGCCTCCTGGGCCCAGGTCAGCCAGGACAGGCTGATGGGATCGCTGTCCTGTGAGGTCTTACAGCTGGAGGCTCCGACAGCATGTGACATTAAAGGACATCTGATGGTACAGAAGGCTGTGCCAAACAGCTGAATTGTAGCTTTCCCCTAACATACCAAATAACAAGGCAAACTCAAACTAAATTAGAAGGCAAACGGTGGATTAAGTAATGTAACAATCGTCATATGTATTAAATTTGGTATTTTACTACCCCAGGATGTCAGTAATGAAAACAAGCCTTTCACTGCTCAGCCTCGTAAACCCACAAAAGAGTGTGCTCGTCAGATCCCTCTGTCCTGTCATCCAGGGGATGCTTTGTAGCAGGAGGCCACATGAAAATGAGAGTAAAGATAAACACAAACACAAAGTAGGTTAAAACACTTCCAAATTAGCTGTCTGCATCCAGTTATATAAATGAGAGCATTTCCAGCCCAGCTGGTACTCAGCTGCTGGGGACATGGAGAAAGATGGTGAATCAGAATAACAGTAATTTATTGATTAGAAGTTGCACTTCATTAGAATGATTTGCTATTAAATTACACAGTGCTTTTCTCTTGCAGACCTAAATAGCTATTAATTTTCACAATGCACATTGAATCTGCCTAATTAAAGCAATTTTAAAGCAATATTTTTCTTCTGGAAAATGCCGTCACATCTCCAAAACATTTTGCAGATGATGTTGGTTTTGACAAAATTATTGAGAGGGAAAATTCACTTTCAATCAATTGGACACCATAATGTCACTGTTAAAATTTTCATAGCTTCTAACATCATTCATTTACTTTTTGAATAGCACTCACTTTTGAATGACATGTTATTTTAAAATATTAATAACAGTGATAAAATGATTCCACTGATCATATTACTGCATGACGGCAAATCTGCTGTCTTCAGTGCTTGGCAGTATTTGGTCATCCTCAAAAGCAAAACAAGTCAGGTTTCCATTGAGGTTCATTTCGAAGCAGGCTGGAATTTCTGTTCCAAAATCTTTTAAGAATTGCTTTTTTTGGTTCATCTTAGAGTACAAACACATTTCTTTCCTGGGAAAAAGCAGGAATAGAAATCCCACTTTTCAACATCCTGCGTGTGTGGTGATGATAACAACATTCATTTCCACTGATTTTTCAACCACTGTTTTGGAAGGAGTTGGAAAAAAAACCACAAGGAGAATTCTCCTCTGGTGCCACAGCTACTGAGATTCCTACAGAATACACAGCACAGTAGTGGACACCTGCAGCTTTAGCTCCCTTAACAGGCATGGCCTGTTTGGGGGTTTGCCCAAAACACAGGAACCTTTCCTACATCTCCTGTTGACTAAACCATCCCTCCACAGAGGAGCATCCCCCTCAGGTCATGCTTCTGCAGCTGGGCACAGGGATCCCAGCACCAGGCATGTGGGAATTCTGGCTGCTTCTTCTCACTGTATTTTTGCATCATATCTTACATGTTTCAAAGTGAGATTCCCCAGGCTTTGCAGCCCCTGAAGGAGAGTTCAGCCATGGGCAGCCCTGGCGGACAGGCCCAGCTACAGGCAGTGAAAAGGTCTGTGAGTGAATCTGAAAGCTGCTACCTGAGTGTCAGGAGATGAGTAAACTCCGGAGCAGTTCCAAGAAAACTTTCTGTAATGTTCCCTTCATATTGCAACTGAATCAATCGTAGAAATTATGCTGTGACATGTCACCTGCTTTATTCTCTTTATAGTGCTTCTCCTATCATATTGCTTCTCTTTTCAATAATTTGTATCATTGGTGGGAAAGAAATGCCCCTGAACAACCTACCCACTGCAAAAAATCACACTGCTCGACTACGCAGGAGGAAAATACCTGTGGTAATACAGCAAAAGTAAGGACCTTTTTACAAACGGCCTCTTTGAGAGGTAAAAGGGTGATAAAATTTACTATCAGCCATAGCACTACAGGAAAAAACTCAGTATGATGCCGATGCTTCAAAATGGGAACTGTGAAAAGGAACTGGTGCAGAATCAGTACTGAGCAAGTTATGAGGCTGGGTTACAAATGAAGACTAGATACTTGCAGAGGGTAATTTAATACAGCTACAGTCAGCTATCTGCCAGAGACTCAAAGCTCAATAAACAACCCTATCTGGTTTATTGTTAACTTCTTTTCTTTTTTTTTTTTTTTTTGACCAGGTGTTTTTGTTCACTCAGCCTCCAGCAATCAGGCAAGAAAAGACTTCACACAAACCTAGTCACAAAATCCCATCTAAAACTGCCAAAAGAAAAAAAAAAAAAAAGGCCCAGGGAGTTCACTGGGTTCGTGGGAAAAAGGTGAAACACATGTAGGACACCGTGGAGATCTGCAGGAGTAAACTGGCCATCACCCTACAAAATTAGATCCAGGCAGCTCCCACTGCAGGCCCTTTGGTCTGAGTGTGGAGCAGATGTTGGGAGGAACTCAACTGGTGCGGCGCAGCAGTGAGGGAGAAGCTGCAGAAAGGAAAATAAGTCTACAGCAAAGAAACAACAATGCTATGAGGGAAAAACCACAAACAACTAAACCCCAAATCCCAACCTTTAATCCGTAGTTGGCCTGAAAAATGATTTTTCCAAGCGTTCTTTAAACAAACAAATATTCGTTTTTAGTTCCAGGCACAGGTGTTACAGAGTAGACCATTTCTTAGGAAAAGATTTTAGAGATATTCCCTGTTCCCTCATGAAAGCTTCCCCAAGAATCACCCTCCAAGTTTCTGTTTAATGAGTTATTGGACTTTCCATTTTCAGAAAGGGGAGTGAGGAAAAAAATTGAAATTATTTGTAAAAAGAGGTTTTTGTTACTCATTCAGAAAAAAAACCACTTCTGTTTTAAAAAAATTAAAAAAGCGTCTTTCTCTTTGCGTTTCCTGATATTGCAGGTTGCGAACATCAACTGACAGGACAGAAAAGCTGCTGTATGATTTCCAGAGAAAGCTTTGATTTTATACTAATGGGGCCACAGGATCTGGAAGAGCAGAAGCAGGAACCCCAGAGCAAGACCAGGTATCTGCTCAGTGTCTTACATTCCCATGACGGGCTGCCTGGCAGGTTAAGTGGCTTCCTTAAGCAAATTGTGCACAAACACCTGTTAGCAAGAAAATAAAACCAAAAGGATCTTCATGAGGCCTGAAAAAATTGCTTTAAAGCTCTTCTTTTCTAGGATTTCCAAGCACTCATCTCTCGTATATTGGACTGTGAGAGGCTGGAGTCACTCACGGCACGCTCCATTAAAGGCCATCAAGGCAGACTCACTGGTTCGGGCCAGTGACCGTCAGCGCAAGGGCAGTAACACAGGGCTGGAATTTTGTGGCCAAGTCATAAAATGAGAACTGCAGTCACTGTTCAGGACGCGACCCCGCGCCTGATCCGGCCGTCAGCGCCCTGACGGGAATTGGGAGGCTTTGGGAAACCCTGCCAAGCACAGAGCACGGTGCTGCAGACCCTGCAGAGCTCCCCACTCCCTCCAGGAGGAGCTTCCAAACACACCCCAAGAAGTCCCCGTGGCCCCGGGATGTCTGTGCCCAGCAGAGCTGTGGTTATGCCCCCATCACACCACAGCCCGCTGAAAAGGGAGCCCTCAGCTGCTGCCACAGATAAGAACATAATCCACGGTCAAGTGTGGGTAAGACATTTCTTCCTGGCAGGATTTGCTCCGTGATTTTCACTCAACAGGACAGACCAACTCGGAGAGGCTTGAGGCGCTGCTGATGTGCACGATGAAGGTGAAAAACCCAAATGCAATGAACACCACGTGTGCCTACAGTGACATTAGGACATCTTCCCCTCTGGCAAAGGCTCATACAGCGGGGCCTGCTCCCTGGGGAGAGGGAACACCTTCCTGCACCACTACACCTGGGTCAGGGTCCACAAACAGAAGACAGCACAGCAGGTCCAAAATGCAGCTGAGAAAGTTTTCAGCCTCACAGCCCAAATCCCTGATTTTCACCAAACGCTCATTTGCAATGGTAAGAAAGGATTAAAAACAAGCAAGAACTCTATTAACACATGCAAATGTTGGTAAACTAATGAGATTCCAAAACTACCTCTCTCCCAGAAAGAAATTACCCAAATCAGGTCAATCTGAATAATAATGAGATGACATTTTCTCCTCATGGGAGGCTAAGCCTACGCATGTGAAGCCGTTTACAGCCCTCTTGTCTAAATGACCACATCAACCTAATAAACTTCTGTTACATCAATATTGTTCCTGTCACTGCACTTAGCATAATTAATGCAGATGCAATCAGGATGGAGAGCAAAACACTCTCTGCAAGCTCCCCCCCAGTGCTGCAGTCAGGGTGGCATTTCAAAAGTGGATTTAATCAAATGTTAATCAGGAGAGAAAAAGTTCAGGCAGGTGCAGTTGCAAATAATCCAACAGGATTAAGGATGTCTGGGTGGCTGATTACCCTGCAGCACAGGAAATGCACATCGTGAGGAGGATGACAATATGTTTCCATCTCCTCCTTTAACAAGGGGCATGGTAATTATCTGAATATTTATTTTTCCAACTGGAAGCATTTGAAACATTTTGCAACATGTGACCTACCACCTCTCTTCTCCTTGCCTGTGCAAAACAACCTGAAGTTGGATTGACCTGGTCAAAATGAATTTGTATGAGTATTTTCTCCTGTAGTCACCTGTTTGTATTATCATTTAATGAAATTCTATTATTAAATGCGTGTTATTTCCCCCTTCACTAACTTACTATCAGTAATGTAAACATTCAAGAGTTTCTCTGCAAGTCTGGTGCTCCAGGGAACATCCTGGATGCTGCCACAGTTTGGTTGGCACCCAGGGAGGAGTTTTTAACAAGTCTGAGCTCCTGCAGAGACCAGGGTGAGTGGAGGGGTATGTGCAAAGCCCAACGTGCAGGTTTGGGGCAGCCCTGGGTCCCTGCCCAGCGTTATCTGCTGCACAAGACAGGGCTTGGGGACCTTTGAGCTCCTGGACCACTGGGGCTGGTCTATGTCAGCAGCTTTCCAGCCTGCTCCTTCGGCTCGTTATCAGTCCAGGAGGGAAATGCCAATGGAATAACTCGGCTGGAGCTGAAACTGAGCAAGAAAAGCTCATTTAGCAAAAGCGCCAAGGGAGGGAGGGAGCAGGGCTGGTGGGGGTACACAGACAAGTGTTCCCATTCAGATGCCAAAACACATCTGAACAGACAATTTATTTACATTAGCCATTTTTTGGAAGAAGAAATTGGAAGGGGGAGAGGCTGGTTCCACTGGGCATTCTCATGTTCTGACTCAGCAGATGGAAGCTGCTGGGCCCCGTGCTGTATCCCCCTGGCACCACACCACTGCCTGATGGCGAGGGGCCAGAGCATCCTGAACAAAACATCTCAGCTCCACGGAGCCCTTCCTATCCCAGGCCACTTTCCTGTGGGTCCAACCAGTCCCATCCATTTCCTTTCACTCCCAGCCCCACCACGGGCCTCTCCACAGCCAGGCAGGCTGCTGCTGGAGGAGCAGCACTGCCTTCAGCTCAGGTGGAGCTTGGCCTGCAGCCTCTATTTGCAGGATGGGATACAAAGCTACCAGGCTTCATCCCAGAAGGCTTCTAGACGCCTCCAGTGCAACTCTCCAGGCCATTGACAAAGGGAGATGAAAGGAAGCCCTGCAATTGGAGGATGTAGCACTTACTGAATGGGAAATCACAGACCCGTGAGGGTGTCAGCAACTCCCCCAGTCACACAGCTGGCACCTGAACCTGCAAATGGCCCCAAAACCACACCTGGGCCTCCATTTCAGACACTTCTCCCAGGGCAAGGAGACACTGTACAATAAAGTTACAACCTGGAGTACTCACTGCATCCCTCAAGGACCTCCTATGGAAATGGGACTTGGCTCTAGAGCTCGGCTTCCAGCTTCTCTCAGCTTGAGGGTGCTCAGGTTTGCAGCTCCAAGCTTAGGACTGTTTAGTTAGCTGAGCTAACTAAAGCAAAGGCAAGGCACAGATCATCCTGTTAGAGCCCATACAACTGGCATGCAGATGAGTCTTTAAAAGGGAAAAAAGAGCCAGAAAGCTCTCAGTGTGATGTGGACAGACGTGCAGTGGCTACACTTATGGAAAAACTCCTTACGCAAACTTTGAGGACACTGCGCAGTAGACCCAAGACAAGTTCAGACTAAAAAAACAAGCTACATTTCAAAGATGGTGGGAATTCATGCTATTTCACCTCTCCAAGGCACGAGTTTATCTTGGATGTATCACAGAAGGGAACAGCTCAACAGTGCCATGTGGCTGATAATGAAGAGCCAAGAAACCAGACTGATGTCTGGATGCCAAGCAGCTCACAGGCCCAAAAGGATGAAAAATGGCTTTTCCTGTGGACTCGTAAGCAATTTTTTATATGCAATATTGTAAAATTGAAGTTTAAGATAAAAAACATCATTATACAGTTATAAACCAGGCCTGCTCATGTTGGTATTCTGGTAAAGGAATGTGAAACTTTTAACTGAACTTCCTTCAAAAAATACATTTTTTGCCTATAAATAATTTTAATTTTAAACAAATGAAATTTTCCTAAAGAAAATTATTACCTGAAATTTTATGCATCAGGTCTTGTTTTCAGTTTGCAAAAAATAATTTTTTAGAAGAAAAAACATAAAATGACCGAAAACTCCCAAGTTCCCCATTAGACTTTAAATTTAGTATCTGAAACAAATTCAGGACTTAGTGCTCCCTGTCTGATCTCACAAACTGCTGAACTCAGCTCCATAAAAACCAGGATGTCTGTTCCTGGGAGAGCTCCTTGTAAATCCTTAAACCTACTGGGGACTGGACAGGTGAGGTAAGTAATGAGCATGGTGCTTTCTTCATGTAATTTTTCTTCATGTTTCCCAAACTCAAAATACCTCAGGGTTCCCAATCTTCTCAGTTAGCTCAGGCACACACAAAGGTGCAGAAACAGCAGACTGGAGAGAATGGGAACCAGAACAAACCGAACTGGAAACTGATGCCATGAGGAGTCCCACGATCCATGGCTGTGCTGAACCCTGTGAGCACTCCCTGGGCCAATGCTGGCTCACACCAAGCTGCCCCACAGAGCCAACAGCAAAAGTTCTGGCTCAGAACCTGGTCCCTGGAAATAATGCACATCAAAAATGTGATATATTTACTAGGATGACCAGGCTGAAATGGGGCTAAACTTCCAGCACACTCAGCCCCGTATAAAATCAAGATCAGCAAGTCTGATAGCAGCAGGTCTCTCACCAGTCATACAGAAAACCATTTAAAATTGCAATTTAAGGAAGTTTTAGTTGCACAACTACATGCATGCCTGGAGGTGGTCAAGGCCAGGTTGGATGGGGCTCTGAGCACCTGGTCTATTGAAAGGTGTCCCTGCCCATGGCAGGGGAGCTGGGGACAAGATCATCTGCAAGGTTCCTTTCAACCTGAACCACCCTGTGGTTCCATGATCCATCTTATCCAGCAAAGCACATGAGCACATGTTAAACTTTGAGTGATGTTCATGTCAAAATGAAGCCATGTTGAAGGTAAGCATATGTCTAACGTGCAGCAGGTGTTGAGGAGAGTCACAAAGGGGAAGGACATCTGTCCTGGGAGTAGAATGTTTCTCATTTTATAATCCCTCCCAACATCCAGAGTTGTAGGTCTTGCCTCTGATTTTAGCTACTTCTCTACACTACCTAGCTACAGTTTATAAATGAGTAATTGCTACTAAAATAGAACTGCTGATTTTTTTTTTTTTTTGCCACAGCTGCATCTATTACCCAAGTGTACAAATATTGTGCTAACAAGATCACCTGACTCAGGTCTGTTTTTTATCACAGCAAACATGTTACAGATCTATAATCACAACCATGCCTCTCAACATGATTTGTGGGAACTGTTAACTGTTCATGCTAAAAATAGTCTTATTCTTTTAAATTTAGCAGCATCACAATATCCCATGAGATTGTCAATGCTGGATTCCTGAGCATTCAGGGCACTGCAGTCACTGGGAAGTTGAATGGAAGTTTGGGTTCATATTCCTTGATACACTGCCAGAGCCCACCCAAGCTCTCCTCTCTCTTTCTGGGCTAAGTTGTGTTGTCAGCTTGTAGCTGATTTTGGGTACGTGGGAAGGGTCCATTAGGAATAGGCTGAGCCCACCAGACAAACACCAGGGCAGCTCTGTAGGGATCCTTTCCCTTGATGCCTTTTGCAGCTCAGTGGATTCCTGAGCCAAGTGAAATCTCTGGATCCAGTAATTCTCAGTGGATTTACTTCCAGTCCAACACCCGTCAAAGCTGTACTGGACTTTACAGCCTTTTTTTTTTTTTTTGTGTGTGTGTGTGAGAAATTGTGCAGTTCCATAACACCTGGTAACTGTGGCATTAGGAAATGCAGGTGTATTGTAGTTTTTATGTAGATGCATCCACACACACAGAGAAAGATCAATACAATATGTCAGAAACATGTGTTTTGTTTGGAGGGGTGCAAGTCCTCAGCAGTGAGCAGTAGCAATGGCAGGGAAACTGTTAAGGCCATAACTGGACTTCAGAACACCCACAATCAGTTCCTAAATCTGCCACAGATTTTCTGGTTTGCTTTGGGCATATTGAGTCTCTTATCTGTCAACTAGGAAAAATTATGCTGGTTTGTTCCCCTTGTAAGGTCCACCGGGTGTACCAATTCCCAGCCCAGATTTTGCCAAATTTCAGGTATTTAACCACAGCACTTCACCTAAGACTCCATTAAAGTCCATGCAGAGGACAGATGCTGTGAGAGGGAGACCAAACTCCTAAGAGAGCTGTAGCTTTCTCTAGAGAGGTTTACCTCCTACCTGACCTGTTCAGGAGAAACCCTATAACGTCTCAATAACTAATATAATTTGCTGAAGTACCTAGAGTCAGCTACCATGAATATCCAGGCCTCAGCATTTAAAACAATGAGCTGATATAAAGAAAATTTCCAGTAACAGCATGGAACAACTGCATCCCACCTGCTGAGCCACGGCCCAGGGTAGCAATCACTTGGATATGCACTCATGGCAGTGCCTGAGGACAGCAGATGTGAAACCCACAGGCCAAATGCATCCAGATGCAAAGCACTGGCCTTTCCAGCATCACACTGACTTTCCCATCGACAATCCCATCAAACTTTTGCCCTGCAAGCAGGTTATAACCTGCAGCTTCCACATCAGTTATATTCATATTACAGTAACTCAACTTCTGCAAGATTATTGTTGTTTTAATAATTCCTCTAAAAAAGCCCTTTGGTGCAGCTTAGGTTCATTCCAGCTTATGTACACAGTCAAATACTATACACACTATTTGTTTGTTTTTTTTTGAATTCTCTTACACATTCACACTCATCCTTGCACACCCTTACACACAGAAAGTGTGTGTACAAAGTGCACATACACACTCTCGCACACTCTCTTGCTCTAACAAGAGCCCAGCTACTTTCTGCGAAGCCCACGGCTAAGGCACAGATTGATGTTACATTCTCTGCTCTGCTGTTCATCTGTAGCATAGCTTGTTTATCTCCCCCAGCACGTTTTGCAACGACCATAAACCTCACCCCAGCAAGAAGCATCTGAGCAATGCTTGGACAGGGAATTGTAAGCAGCCATGGCAAACAGCAGCCACCTGGCTCACGTCCCAGTGCTCTTCCATTCGAGCAGCTCAGTTCTTTGGTGGCCACTTAGAGTTGTATTTTATTTATATAGTGCTGCTAAACCTCATCTTTATTTGTTCATGTAAATTGCCTGAGTAGCCCTGGACTTGGAAGGGAAACACGTTTTCTTCCCCGACAAAGAAACAGATGATCTCACTGGCGAGTGGGACACATACGGCATTGTGTTTACTTTAGAGTAAGCTCGCTTACCAATCAAGCCACTTGACTTATCAAGCTCTTTTGTCCCCTTCTCTATTATGGGCGAGTCTCCCGTCAATGAGAAGAGGATGTCCCTTCTCCACCTCGTGCCATTTCCCATTCCCCTGCAGGAGCGCTGCTGCCCTGGTTGCCATGGCAGAGCCTTTAAGCATGGTGCTGACAGGTCACACGCTGAAGAGCTCTGATCCCGCCAGAATGCACATGGAAACCAACAGGATTCAGTTCCTCCTAATGAAGGCGTGAACTTACGAGACAGACTGTCCCTTTGTGCTCAGCAAACATATAAAAGGTCTCTAAAGCCTGGCTTGCACTGAAATTCAGCCAGGTTTTCCAAACTGCTGTCTAAGGGCTCAGGTCTTTTGAAAATCCAGCCTTCAGCACAGCCTCTGGTTACAGAGCACTTAACATCTACTTGATCAAAGGGTCAAACTGTCTCAAGATTTTGGGTACGTGGAAATCTGTCCCTTGGTAGTACATGTACTGAATCCTACTGAGTGAAGCCCTCAGTTACTTTTGCTGCACTAGATAATGCACAGTAATCTGCTGTTGGAGAATGATTCTGGAATAACTCTGCCTGGGCATGCTCCATCCTCCTGCAGAAAGTACTCCAAAAGTAAGTCATTCACTCAGCTCCCTGTGTTAACCTGGGAATCAGAAGTGGGCACGAGCTTCTGTTTTCCACATCCCAAATTAATCTAGCCACCACCAGGCAAATAGCTATTTGCAAAGGAAAAAGTGTAAAGTCTCATGGCATAAAATACTGATATTACTGTGTTGTGTTAGGCACTGGAACGGGCTGCCCTGGCAGGTGTTGGAGTCACTGTCTCTGGAAGGTGACTTAAGGAAGGACTGGCTGCTCTGGTTGACAAGGTGGTGTTAGGTCATAGCTTGGACTTGATGATCCCAAAGGTCTTTCCCAACCTAGTTAATTCCATGATTTTCTTTATAAGGAACATGTCCCTTATATTCCCACAAAAAGACACCATGGATTGGCATTCTGGAGTGAAGAACAATCTTGTCACAACGTTGTCTTTCAGCTCTTCCCAGGAGACTCTGGTCCTTAATGGACAAGTGGCCACCCATGACTTCCCAAATTGTGGAAGGTTTATCCTGCCATTGAACTACACAACTTTTCTCAGCAACTCCTTTTAAGTTTGGACAATCTTTTCAGTGCACAGAACATAAGGTAACCTTACACACCCTCTTTGCTGAATTTTCTCTCTTGCAGCTGATAGCTATCTGACTTAAAAAGGACTGTAAGTCAACTGAATGACAGAGTGGAAGAAATCATGGAATCATCGCTAGTCTGAGCCCTGATTGTCCAAAATGCATAATCACACATGGGGAATAATTTCAAATACAGTTCTCGGTTTACAGAACACGTGACCACAAGTGCTCCTCTCCTAATTCATGACCTGTTGCTGTGACACTCCACACAACCTCTGTTCCTTGCTGTTATTAATTAGCAGGACAGTTTTCAGCCCGGGGACTGCTGCCATGAGTGTTACCACAGCTATGAGCTAACACATTTGGAGACTCACAGTTAAATGAACTGTACATGCTACCTGGTAGTGCCATTAGAGTCCAGGGCTTTTTACAGCTTTTTCTCCCTTTTACTTCCTCTTCTCAAGAACAGACTTTCTGGCAGTTGTAGACCTGTTGATAAAATCATGCGAAGCCTGTTCATGTGGAGGAGTGCAGAAAGGCTCCTTTTGTAAGAGCTTGCTCACTTGTGTACACAGTGTTATCTCTATCCATGTGCTGATTCACTTTTTATCTGGGTTATCCCAGCCATAAAAATATCTGTGAACACACAGGAATCTTGTTTAAATTACAAAAAATCTACTGGAGAGGGGACAGGACCCACAGGTCTCCAAAGCACACAGTGCATGCCAGCTCTCCTGAAGGCACTGAAAATAATTCTGCAGATCTAAACAAACCCCATCACAAAATCTCCACTGCAGCTGTTGTTCTGCAACACTGGGAAGCATCACCCCCAAATATCTTTCTGACAGGCAATGTTACGGTCCCTGAAATTCATCCCGCTGTCCTTTATTATGCTGCAGTACTCAACAGAAAAGGTAAAGAGCAGAACTCCCCCCTCTGCACATGAGTTATTGTGCAATGTCTCGAGGCAGAGCTCATAACATTCCTTTTATACATCCGCCTTGTTTTAACCTGTTCCTGGGGTTATCTGCGCAGTGCAGGGAGGAGCAGTGTGAAAACAGCTGTGGGATAGGGTTGGGTGCAGAGGAATGAAGGGTTTCCTTCCCTGGTGTCACAACCAGTTGTGCTGTACACGCACGTGAGCCCTGGACAGAGCTCACTGAAGCCACCAGCCAAGTCTTCTCAGCCACACAGTTCACTCACAATATCAAAAGAGCAATCGACTGAGAACACATTCTGCTGCACTATTTCGGCTGCATGCTTCAGCTATCCTGACTGATCTTCCACCCTGGGGAAAAGGAAGGAAAAAAATGGAGTAAAATTCCTACAACATCTGAACTGAATATATAGCTGCTGGCAGCTTTTGGTTTTGTGTTTTACCCCGAGCTTTCACTGGCAAGAGACAGTAAATTCACGAGCTTTTTCCAAGGAACCCAAGAGAGGAGGGAGCCTGCTTGACAGAGTTATATCTCTGGCAAGGAGCAGTGCTGATAATCACTTTCACTGGAGATGCTGTAAAGTGGCTCATAACTCATTTCTTTTGTACAATAAATGCAGGACAATTAAATCCAGCACTCTTCGATACTGTGGGACAATCCATCACTGTCTGCTTGTACACAACAGCATAGAATGAACCCACCCAAAACAAGAAGAAAAAAGCAAATGTGCTTGGGTAAACTGCCTCATCACATTTTCCCACAGTCACAGTGATCCAAGGCTGTAACTAGACTGCACTTAGCACAGCTCCTTCCCTTTTAAGACTCAGATTTTATTTGCCTGTGTTCATTTCCCTTTCTCACCCAGCAGGAAGAGATTTTGAACACAACTGTGTTTGTATTACGTTAATACAAGGCCTGTGCCCGTGCCATGCTGGACTGGTACCCAGCCTGCTCCCTGCTGACCTCTGCTGAGACCCAATCAGGAACCTCCTTTGTTTCAGCCAAATTTTGGCAAAGCTTCCTGGTTTTGTCCTCCATATCCAGTGGAAGCAGATGAGGAGCCGAGAGCCAGCCTGGCCTGAGAATCCTAACCACTTAACTTTAGTAGAAAATATCATTAAAATCCAAGTCTTTCTTTCCTGATCAGTGTAACCAGAAAAGTGTGTTTTTCCTACAGATCCGTGCTTGGAGAACAAACTCCTTTTCCAACACCTAGGAAAGAGTGAGTTTCAGTTTATATTACAGTATTTTCCTGAATGGCAACATTACCAGAAGTCTCCTCCTCTTGCCAAAGCCACCTCTTTCCAAGTAGGAACACAACCACAGGAACTTCCACCTTCCATCAAAATTCCAGGGAAACCAGCCTATGGGTTGGAGAACTCCAAGCAAAGATGAGTAGAACTGGGCTAGTGCTTCTGATGGAAACTGGAACCGAGTTTCCTCCCTGACTTTGAGGGCTCTCACCCCCTTGCTGTTACTTCCCAGCCTGTCATCGCTGAGATCCCCTGAAGCTGCCCAGGGCACTTTGGTATCCAGATCTGTGCAAGAAAGCTCCCAAAATTAACACATGGTCCTTAATGGCTTTTTGAGGAGATTTTAACAAAAAGTCAGTCTCAGGCAGCAGCCCTTATCCAGGATAAGAGCTTGTTGAGACCTCAGCCAACACCGCCATAGGCAATGGTCTTCAAACAGATCTCAGACCTGACCTTTTCAAGTGGGACATTTCTGCCAGATCCAAGGAGGAGAAATAAATGATTCAGGGCCACACAAGGCTCTGTCACACTGGTCTGAAACCAGGCTGACAGGATACGATAACATGGAAATGAAAAACAGGAATGGGAAACTTAGAGCATTCCTGCTTGCAAGAATTAAAAAAAGAGAAGAAAAAGTTTATGCAAACATATTTCAGCCTGCCTTGTTCGCAAGCTGTTGGCTTTGTGCCGTTCGCCATTCTTGGGATGCAATTAGACATTAGCATCCCTTGGCTTGTTCATACAGTGACTAAGAGTAAAAACAAAATCAAAAAGAATAACAAATAGGAAAACAACTAATGAGCAATAAAAGCACATCCACAAGCCAGTATCTTTGTGTTCTGACTGATATTGAAGAATAATTGCCTTCCCCTGAAGTGACATAATCACACTCTCTTTATGGATGGCAAGGACCAGAAGAAGAAAAAATAAATTTTTTAAATGTTATTTTTACACAAAATAAATTCCTCAAGATTGTTTCCATGTATAATCTATAAAAATGAAAAGAAAAAAAAAAAGACATTTGAGAAAGATTTGTTAAATTAAATATTCTACAGGAAGAAATTACTAAAGAAATGATCAAAACCATTTGGTATCCTCAAGTTGTGCAATATTTACACTGCATAAATATGGCAATTTCATTTTAACTTTGCTTCCAAAACCCATGATGCTTACAGGATCCTGCTGTCTCTTTGAGTCTATGTTTTTGTTTTTATGATCTCCCTTGAAATATTCTGAACCCACGGGCAAATTTCAAATCTATTAGACAGAAGAGCAGCTGTCTTCAAGAGAGCCCTTTCTTATATATTTTATGAATACAAATGGCTGGATAGAGACTCACTGATCTCTCCCGTGGAAAGAAAAGTTGCAGAGTGAGACTTTTTAGGGACATCAGGGACCCATAAAGATAATACAAATGCCCTAATTAATCGAAATGACTCAGCTACAGTTCAACCTTATTAGACTGCCGGGAATCCAAGCAAATGACCTAAATCCATAGGAAACCAGGCTTCATTAATGCTGCTCCTCACAGTAAGTGTTTGAGAATCAGAGGTTTAAGTCCAAGCGGCTTCATGTGAACTAAAGTTTAGGTAGTTAATGCCCTCAGCCCGGGATCTCACTCAGTCTGCTCCATCCAACCCAGCTAAGCCCTCTTGGGGCTTCTCCAACCTGATGTGTGACACCACCCCAACAAGATGCAACCTTGGGTGAGTTGTGTGAAGGTTCTGAGCCCCATGGGCAGTACAGCACCACTTATTTCAAGCAATTTATTAGGACTGTCCTGCAAACTGAGCTTTAAAATAAATGTTCAAGGCAAAACTGGGGGCTTTCTTGCAAGAGGAAAAATGGATTCCTCTGGCCATCTTCAGCCTTCAGTAAAACCCAACTTATACAAGTAAAAGCTACTCTTTCATTATCTAATTTTTTTACTGTTTTATGTTCTAGTTCATTATTTCTCATGCCCACACTCAATACTGAAGGAGTTAAAAACTAGTAATTGTGGCCCATGGTTTGATGTTCACAGTTAAACACATGGTTTTCGGACCCACAAAAGAACAGGATGAAACTTCAGGAGACCAAACCAATTAATCTAACACTCTCTTCTGGCATTAAAAGTTTTGAGGCTATCTCTTGAGGGTTTTAATTGATTGTTTCACTTTTTCAAATACTTACAACCATCTAAAATATTATTTTTTTTTCTCCTTTTACTAAATAAAAAAGCAAGTGAATATAAGAATAAGAAAATGAATCCTGGATTCTACTAAAATATCAAGAGGAATTTTACCAAATGTCAGCCTCCTCAAGCTGCGTGTATTTATTTAAACCATTTTGGTTAACAGCAGACCGAGGGGGTAACTTTCAGGCGAGGAGTTTTGCAAATATTTTAAGTAGAGTTTTAATTGACCCAGTTTGACATTAAAAGCACTTTTTAAACTCTTGATATTGTTAGCCATTTAAGATAAGTGGCAATAAATACAGATTAATTGTAGCACATGAAATGAAATCTTGGGGCTGTGGTGGGCCAGTGAAAAGGTCCTTTGTGAGGCAGGGAGGTGCAGGATCGCGTGCTGGGGTTAGGCTGACAGAATCCCCCGTCAGGCTCAGCCAGGCTTTTGGTAGCTCACGCTGGGACCAACTGCAAAGACAACAAACTTTGGGCAAAGGCAGGCGGGGTGATTGGCAGGTCTGAAGGAAAACAAAAGCGCCAGGACCAAGGGCTCCCTTCTGACGGGAGCGCTGCGCAGAGCGGGGCTTAAAATGGAGCCAACACTGGGGCTTTCATTGTGTGGGACATGGCCGAACTGGTAATGTAAATTCGGGAAGACAATTTCTGAGATGCTGGTGTTTCAGAGAAATGCTGAGTAAATACTACAGACTCAGTGAGTGACCCCCACAGGGGAGGCTATCTGGTGAGTCTCTCCATAATGCCAAAATAACAAAATACAAAACCCACCCGCACGCCTTCTTATTTGTCTCTAAGTCTTGCATGCAAAAAAACCAAGAGACATCAGAAGGCTTTTTCAAAGGGTCTCCAGGTCTGAAACACTCCTCACTGACAGCATTTACACAGATTTGGCCTGGCTGTAAGAGATCAGCAAGAAAATCAGACACATGGGGCATCAATTTTTTTTTTGTTTTGTTTTTTTTCTTTTTGTTTTGACTGTTTGCTTCTTCCCTTGCAAAAGGGACAACCATGCCTGATGAACAGAAATGAGAGCTCGCTCTCCTGTCTGCAGTTCTGTCTCCAGGCAGACCAGGCTGTGAATGACTGTGCTGGCACTGAAGTGGCTTTTGTTCCCTCAAGCCAAGAGGAGAGGAAAGATGGAAACTCTTTACACTTCTGCATGTCCAAATCCAGCTCTTCCACGCAACCACAGAGATGGAGAGTTTACCCTGAGCACTGGGGTTCACAGGGACATCTGCACAGTGCACAGAATGTTTGGTGAACTTTGGGCTCCAAAAATACCACACAACAAGATTCTAAAATTGAGTGCGGTCAGGTGTTACAGCTCCTTCTCCCACCCCAAAGAAACCTTGCCCTGGATGGGTTCTCCAGAGCTGGTGGCAGAAGATTTTCTTCTCCCCTAGAGACCACAGGAAGATGCTCTCCAAGGCATGACAGAAAGCAATCCTGTGTCAGTCTTCTGCTGGCAGATTTGCCTCAGGACTAACAGTGTTCTACCATTGGCAGCAATGCAAAACACGGCTCAGGGAGCGCTCAGCGCACCGAGCAGCTTGTCCAAGGTCAGGTAGAGGTAAGGACAGAACACCCTGAATTCTTGACTCCTGCTCTCAGGGTTCAGTAAATCCCACTCATCTGAAAGTCAGGCATCTGTTGGAGGCCAGTTTGCTAGGTTTCCTCTGTGGTCAGTGGAAAGATATCTCCAGAGGGTAATTCCTTCCATCTTAAAACATGCATCTGAGGTAAGTGGGAGGATTTATCCTCTGAGGGTTTCAAAGGAACTGGTGGTCTTATACAGAACACACACTGAACTTTCAGACACCTAGAGTTCAAGAAGGAGAGTCCCACCCCAACAGCTGCCACTGTTACCAAGACATTAATACATAATTTTCAATCTCAAGCAAAAAAGAGTAAAATTAAGCACTAACCCTGGCTTGGCTTTTCTGATCCCCATCTGTATTTTTCTTTGGGAAGGTTTCAAGTATTCTCCTCATCACAATGTTTTCAGAGCATCTTCTACAACTGCTGTAGAAGCTTATCCCCTTAAGTTTAGCTTATCCCCTTGTCTGATAAGCTAAAGTTGCAAACCCCTTTCCTCCTGGTCATGCTTTACCATTTCCTTTGTTTCTTAGTTTTGTTCCCCACTTCCAGTGAGCTGCTCCAGCTCTTAAGGGAATGACCTTGGTTCTGGGGAACGTGTTCCTGAACTCTGCACACAGGAATGCTGCCCCAGGCTGCCTCCTGGACTCACAGGAGTTTCTGATGCTCTTTTCACCCCTTGTCCACTTAAGAACATTTTTGGGCATGGTTGATGGCACACTTGGCCAGTTAGCAGTAGTGAGGCTGCACAGTTTGAGTGCCCACGACTCATTAGGTTTATAGAGTCCTGGAGCCATGCCTCGGTCACATTTATTAACTTGCTCCCTGCTACTGCTCAGGCCTTGAGAATGAGCCCCTCATTAGAGGGCAGCCCAGAGGTAATGGGGCTCCTCAGATACTCTAAATAATTACTATTTGTCATAAACATCATCATTACATTTAAACCATGCCATGTCTGATCGGTTTACGACACACCAAACCCTCCCCTGTGCAGAGGAACCAGAAAAATGCTGCTGTCTATGGGGATGTGGCTCACCTCCCTCTCCCACTGGGATTTTCCGAGCTCCCATCAAAGTTGAGCTCATGCTTTGTCCTTTCAGTGGACACACATTATGAATGTCTTTTTCTTCTGTCCAATCACTTATTTTCATGAAGCATGCAAGAACTTATTATCTTGGAGACTCAGCCATCTGTCAGGTTTGGTTATAATCAGCCAACAGATGAAAAATTTACGAGGGCGAAGGACACAGTCACACACACCTATATATACACACAGCATACTCACAAACACTGCCATTGCCTAAGCCTCATTTCCTTAGGAAACCAGATTAAAAATAGCATTGATGTCAATAATGAAGTCTTTATTTCTTTGGCAGATCTCTGTTCCTTTTAAACCAATCCTCCCAGTGAGAGGTACTGCAGAATTTTCAACTGGAACCAGACCAGATCGCTAAGTGATAAGAACCTCACAGCAGTTTCACTGTACCTCAAACACCTCAAGGAAAAACACAAAGTGAATGTGAATTCTGTATAAATACTGAAAACTGGTGCTGAATTTCATACCAAGTTAACCCAGTGGTGGCATTTGATTTTTCTCTCCATTTACCTTCAGTGTATAAATACTATTTTTAAAAGTTTGCAAACCTCAGTATTTAAGGTATTTCCCATAATAAAGTACAGAAAAATACTAAAAAAGACTTAAGTTATTAATTTAAATACAAGTCACATAGGTTTCACATTATTCCAGGAAAATGATGGGAGATTTTACTTTTCTGACAGAGAGTTCCAAAGCTGAACTCAACCAAGATGTTGTGTTTAGATTAAAAAGGTGTTTGGAAGTTTTCTGGCAGAATAACTGTCAGGTGAGGAGCAAAATTTTATCAAAATCTAAGCATTTGGTAGGTCTCATTGATGATCTCTTGCAAACTAGAAATTCCAAGGCAGATTAATCTGGCTTTCTATTTATTCACTACCTCTTCATTCCCACTGCCTGCCTGGAGGATGACTGGGAGCAAAGCCTGGTAGCTCTGAAATCATATTTTGCCATATTTCAGTTCACAACTCTTTAGCAAACTTTTCTAGGAAGAAAGGTTTGTCTACCTCCAAATCAGCCCATTTTTTGCCATGAATTACCATATTTTCCAATTTTGTGAGTAAGCTCTTCAAAAACCAATTTGAAACAGCAAACTTTTCCACAGATTGAAGTTTCTTCTCACTCCCCATCAGTCCAGTCCACATTCAGGGTTTCTACTGAAGAGAGCAGAAAGGGAGCTGAGATTCAGGCACAAACCTGAATGTTTTTCAATTTCAGATGGCAACTCAGCTATTGGACTTGGGCTTGAGCCCAGTTTCAGTTGCCACTAGAGCAATTTTGTCCAAGAGACCTCTGTTGCTTTCTGCAGGCCTCTATAAAATGCCTGAACGGTGGCAGAGTTTGTGTTTTGATTGTCTAAGTGAGGTGAATAACTGAAGTTTACGACATCTCGTCTTGCCGGCTGGAGCTTTAATTATTTCCCTTCTGCCCCTCTAAGTAATTCTACC
The DNA here is from genome assembly GCA_013400315.1 of Bombycilla garrulus. Taxonomy (NCBI): domain Eukaryota; kingdom Metazoa; phylum Chordata; class Aves; order Passeriformes; family Bombycillidae; genus Bombycilla; species Bombycilla garrulus. The sequence continues at coordinate 355,885 of VXBU01006955.1, read as the reverse complement.
TTCACTTTATATTTCTGATGTTTAAATATTGTTCTTGGGCAGAGGTATACTGAGCATACATTTTCTTTTCCTTGACACATCTCTTCTGATCTACCAGAGAAAATAACAATGGAACTGGGATTTAATAAGCTTATAAAGAGGGTATTGATGTGAAAGTAGCAGCCTAGATTAAAGACGTAGAATGACAAATAAATAATGTCTCATCCAGGTGCACATGCCAGTCACCTTGATGTCAGCTACAGAACTACCATTAATTCAGTGAGAATAGGATCTGATCCCAAATCCATAAATCCTTTCTCAGCAAGTTTTCTCTGATGATATTCCTGGCACAACCATGACTAAGAAAACCTGAAACTCTCACAAGAACGCCCAGTTTAATGAGATTTCCAGTCCCAGTTTCCATACCAGTAAAAATCCTCAAGAAAGCCACATAAATTACAGCCAGGCTTTCTAAAGCTTTCAGTTTCAAATCCACTTTTGCAAAACAACTGACTCCAGCCAACAGTTGTGCCCTGCCTTTGCAGGGCACCAAGACTACCACTGGTTCTTCTCCATATGCTGTCCCCCTGCAGCTTGGCTCTGAAACTGGTCAGAAATGGCGTGAACCTCTGAGAGACCAACACCACAAGCAGTACAAACTGGTTCCTTAATATCTGGCTTTTCTAAATTCCCTTTCCAGCTTCTGCTCCAACAGCTGGAGGCTCCAAGAGTGGAGCTGCAGGGAATTCAGCTATGGTGGTCCAGGATGCCTTGGGACATCCCTGCTCCTCCTCCGCAGTACGCACCCAGGCAGGAGGGGCAGAAGAAAGGAACGTGAACTCAGGCCAACCCCATTAACTTGCGTTAATTTGAAACACCACTAAAGGATCTTTGCTTGCAGTCCAGGCTCTGAATTCAAGGAAAAGGAGTAACCAGATTTCCTTCTGCTCTGGGACAACACCAGACAGCAGGGGGACTAAAAGTCCACTTGGGTGCAGGGACATTTTAATCAGTGCAGGCAGAACACAAAGGTATCCCAGCTGAGACAAGACCCTTGGATCCTTTGCAATCCGCTTGCCTTTCACAGGAGCATCCCACAGAAACCTCAGTGGTAGAGGAAGGTTGCCAGTCCTTGGGTTCACCTCACTGCTCTTTTAAAATCTTCCCAACAGCACTGTTATAGCTGGATGGGAATTTCCAGCTGTTTTGGGATGGGAAGTGATGAATTGTCTGGCATCCATATATTGATTTCAACACTCCCATTATGAAATCTAGAGTTATATGGGAGCTCTGCCTGGTCTCCTGAGAGCTTACAGGGTGGCCTGTGGATCCACAGCAAGCTCTTGCATGTGTGGGTGGGTGAAAAAGGATTTCATCCCATGCTTAAGCCCATTCCTGCTCAGCAGAGTGCTTAAGCCTCTCATGCCTCCTCAGTTATGAAGAGAAAATTTCCCAAATTATGTCTACATTTTTACATCTCAGATGTTGAAGAGAAACACCATAAGGACACAGCCAAAATCCCTATATTATGGGGCAGGAGGGGCCAGTAGAGTTTTCTTTCCTTTGAGAACAGAGAGGCAGAATTAGACTTACACAGTAGAACTTGGCACAGGCATAATAATAAATATGATATGAAAATGTCAGAGACCCAAAGGAGCTGACATTAATATATGTGCTTCTTTAAACCCAAATCCTACAGCGCACAGGCAACCTTCCCCATTCATCATGGGCAAAATTACACCAGACATGGTGAATGCACACACTGCAGTTTGCAAGGCCCATTTTAGTTGCTTTCAGCATTTGTTTGAATATCTGCAACTTGCAAACAAAGATCTGGATTTGGGGTTGCACAAACTTTCAGTGGGGGAACAATGGAAGCAAAGGTGGGGAGCGGCCAGGCAGGACTCCCTGCTGAGCACAATGAATTCTCCACCAGACCAAACACAGTCCAGGGCTTGTCCAGCTTATCTCAAGAGTTCAGGCAACAACATACCAAGGGAAAAAAGCAAATTACAGCCTCAAATACTGGAGTCTTTTCTTTCACCTGCTACGTGCCTTGCCTTCCTTGCTTGGTACAGGTGATGGAGGCCTCAAGACAGCTCTCACCACTGCACAGGCTATGCTGTGTTTCTACAATTAATATCTTGTTATACAACAGGAGTTTCTCAAATCAGAGTTACAGGAATCGGCCTTCAGGACAGAAGTTCCCTTTTCACAAAAGGGTAGTGCAGGCAGGTTTATTTTGGCCTCCCTAACTGAGGTGCTTTTTGCCGATTTCAGCTTCAGGTGAAAAGCAAATATTCAGGGACTTCAAAATCCCTGTATTATACAAGACCAATGTACATAAAAAAAGTTCCCTTGAATTTTAAAAGTTTTTTTTAAAAGGCTGCCGGATGGATTTGCACTTGGAACAAGCTTTTCCCCAATGGAGTATCTCCTGATTTACAACAGTGTCTGAAAAGAGAATCAGGCATTGCCTGTTTAATGAAGACTTTTAAATGAATCAGTTGCATGGTTTTGGTCAAAATTAGCATGCAAGTCTATTTCTAAAAGCAAAGTGATACTTTGCCTTAAAAACTAATAGTAAAAGAAGCCCATACACAAAAACAGGCTGACCTCACTACATGCATCTGGATGCCCAAATAAACACGAGCAGAGGGAATTCTAGCATCTGCAAGCTGTTAATTCACCCTTTTCTTCTCTTTTGTAGGCTGGCCAAGTTCAATCTCCTGGTCGCCAACTTCTTGCTCCGCTGAGACAACCCCGTTGATGAACTGTGCTGGTGATGTCAGTAGCACCACTAATCAGCATTGGATCAGGACGCCTGACCAGGGGGATAAAGTCTCTTTATATTCCAGCCTGCAAGTGCTTTCTTTGTTCTTTTTTTCCCCCTCCTATTATTCCTTTTGTGTTCCACACAGGATCTGAGATGACGAGTGAAAATCGTAAGGAGCTCCACAGTGCTGGTGCAGAGAGGACTGGACTTCCAATGACTTGTTTCCCAGTGACACAACAGTGGTGTTGGTGCCTGATTTGCACTCAGTACTGCCTCAGTTGGGAGTGCAAAGCAGCTATTTGCATATTCAACATCTGTAAATCCCCATCCCTCGGTGTGCAGTTGGACAGCGGCCTCAAGGCACTTCCCTCCTGAAAAAACACTTCCAAGGAACACATGTGAGCCCCAGTGCCAGATCCCATGGCAGGTGCTAATGGCTTTCACAAAGGCTCTACGGATTTTAATTAGCTGAGTTTCAGTTGCTCATAGTATCCATCACTTCCTTTCCTTTTCCAAACTACTGAGCAGAAATATGGTTCTCCAACTGCCCAAACCCCACTGCCACCTCTCCTCTGGCCCCTTCCCCCAAAATTCAGCATCCAGAATGTTCCAGCTCAGTTGTGGTCAGCTCGCATGATGAAGCATGTTTGATGAAGCATGTTCAAGCTACAGCATCTGGATATCTCCTCAGGCACATGCTTTAGCTTTCAGAGAAAAATGAGAACATCTCAGTGGTGATCAAGACCATTGCAGGCTTGAGCACCTTGGAGTCTGTAACTTCTGCTCATTGCACAAGGTGAAAGGTGAACCTGCCTCTGTCTTTGGTACACCGAGTATCTAAAATGGTGTGTGCTGAAATTCCCTTGGGAATCCTCTGCACAGAGGAGAAAAGGGAAAGAGCTGGAGGACTACAAGGAGGAGATTTTATATTCTTGTATATTCTGGTACCAACCCCATCCTATAGAAAAGTTGCACAATTCTCTCCCTATTGAAAACAGAGTGCAACTCGCTTCTGAGCCCCATTATGCAGAACCACCAGAGAACATTTGCTTCGGATGCAAGAAACTGCTGTTTGAGAGCTTGGACTAGGTGACCTTGAAAGGTTTCTTTCAAACCGAACTATTCAATGATTCCTGCTAACAGTCTAATTTATGATGATCAGAATCATTCCTGGTGTTGCTGCCCATCCAGTGAAGGCTCAGAGAACTCTGAAGGATGGCAGGGAATTTACCTGTTCTGAGCATGGAAATGATCAAATTTTCCTGTTGCTATTTTGGGATGGATTCTTGTGCTTTCATGGCAGTACACAGGCACCTATAGCAGAGCCTGTACTTGTTTTCTTGCAGAACGTCTCACAGATTTAAACCTTATCCATCAACAAATACCTAAACTCAGCCACCTAAGCCTGCAGATGAGCAAGAGTGCTTTTGTTTCACACCAACAGATCTCTGTTGTCACCAGCTTCATCAGGAGCTGTGGGCAACCTGGCCTCCACCACACCACAGACAACAGCTGGGTTTTCTCTCTGACCTCTCAGATGCTGTGGGGGCTGTTGGGATGGTTTAATATTTCCTTTCCTCCACCCCAGAACCACGGTCCAGAGACAATTTGCTTCCCCTCTTGCCGTGGGAAATGCTATGATACTTGCATTTCAACCCTGTCTCAGTAAAAGAATATTCTCTATGATATATTTATTATTTTAAGAAACAAAACCCACTGCCTTAAAGCCTACTGATTTGGCTGCTAATAAACATTGTGAACTGGAGCAGCATCTGAATTTCTGAAGCAGTAAATCCAGCTCTCAGCTACAAAACTGACAGCTCTCATAAAAGAAAGAAAGAAAAAAAATGCAAGTAAAACATCCTAAGGAAATTATCATTCAAATTAACTGCAGACATAAATTTATCCATCTGTTATCATAAGTGTTACTTGAAAATTATTTGCCCATAAAAATGAAATAAACCAGAGTGGGTTTTTTCTTAAACACTGACTTCATGTGTATGGTCTTAGCTGCCAAAATGTTAACTCTTTTTAACAGCCCGTGTGCTCTTGGCCGTGTGTCTCCTTCTTGGCTGTAAATGGACCTTTATAAATTGTCTGTAGAAATGATGTCTAATGCACTTCACTGGTATTACAGATCAATAATTCCAAGTAAACCAAACACAAAACCCAAGCAAACGCCCAAATTTTACCTGGAAGTACTCTATTTAGCTACCTTTATTCATTCAAAGGGAAAAGTTACCCTGCCCATCAAATGAAAAATATCCTTTAACTGCACAGACAATAAGTGCTGTTTCATTCCTAGGGTACACTAACGGTGCAAGATTTTCACATTAAGTCTGAACATGGTAAATGCTGGCAGGAGTGGAATAAAGTCTACAGAACTGGGTACAGAGCTGGGTCTCTTTTACCCAGAGCCTGTGTTTTTCTTGGAGAAGAGAAAGAAATGAAAGTAGAAAGAATAAATGGCTATTTTCACTTCTACGTGTTTTAAAAAGGAATAAATTAAAAGTCTGAATTACTCCAACACATTTAAATAGTAAGTAAAGTCATGGAAGACGGAAAAGGTGGAAATCTATTGAAAAGTCTATTTTTCATTTTTTAGAATTACAGAAAACTGAAAAGTTTCTTTTAGACTTGTGTAATTTTTGTTTGTTTGTTTTAATACTTTTGACCGGAACAAACCCCCCCCCCCCAATCTTTCAACAGCACAATGAAACTTTGCTTCACTTTATGAAAAACTGTTTTATCTCAGCTTGCTTGGATATTCAAATGCCTGTCCCCTGCCCACTCCTTTGTCCCCAGGATTTGCTGGATGTTCCACAGCCCCATGCTGTTACAGGCCAGAATCAGAACCAGCTCTCCTATGATGCACCCCAAGGCCTTTGCAGCACAGCTCTAGGCGGAATATAATGAAACTTTTAGTGGGAATCCCACTTTACAGGAGAGCAATGACACCCAAGCACCTGGGATTTGATTGACATCTTCAAAATGGAATTGTTTTTCCAGAAGAAAACAAAAATTCTGTTTTTTCCACAGATGCCCAAAAACCTCTCAGCTGAAAGATTTTGATCAGCCTTCTTTTTAACAGGAAGGCAGGACGAGGAAGGGAGAAAAACCTCTGTATAAAATAGGTAATAATAACCAGCCCATAAACATGCAGAGTTGCTCAACTAAATTAATTTGCCTGCTGTACTCCAATCAGTTCAATGGCCACATCTGCCAGCTGAGAGCTGAGTCGGTGTTTCCAGTGGTGACCTGACCTCCAGATCTGCTGGGACCAGGGTGTGGAATCTGTCCCTGCAGGAAGATTATTCAGATCTGGTCCGGGGGGTTGCCACATCTCCCTCCACCTGGGTGAACTGTGGTTTATTCTGATAGTAAAGTGTATTTTTTGTTATGGGGACAGGGCTTTACACTGTGCCATGTTTCAGCCCAGGAGGGATTTCTGGCCACACCACTTTCTGCTGACAGACACCTGCACCGTCCTGCTCAGATGCACCAGGATCCTGCACCACCAGGCTGCCACGATATTATCATCCTGTTTTCCATTTGAAACCACTCACTGGATTTGTTGGGGGTTTTTTTGTGAGTTATTTTTGTTCTACAGTCATGTGGCAGGATAAACTGAGCCAAACAAAACTGCAGTTTGCAAAGACACAAGACACCTGTGTGGTGCCTTCTGCCTTAGCCAAGCTTTTCAGACTTCCATTATTAGACGCTACAGAAGTACCCACCCATGGCACTGGAACCTTAAAATAAGCTGAGGATGATGCCCCAAGAGAACGAGAGAGCCTCAGTTGCTGCATGCAGCCACGCAAAAGCCAGGTAAAATTCCCTACAGCAGCATCCCCAAGGTACAGCTCCCTGCAGGGAGGCACCAGAAGGGCTGTTTGTTGGGAGAGATCCTATTTCCCAGCCCCTGGGCTCCAGTTATACCTGGGAGTAACAGGATACCTCTGAGTCCATATGAATCATCCTGCAGGGCTTGGGGCTCCTTCATAGAGCAGCCCTGGTGTGTAAAACTGCATTTCTTGAAGTGTTTCCAAGGTGCTTTTCTCGTAACAGGCTTATTTTCTTACGTAGGAAAGTACTTATTTTCCTAATTTTGTTTGGCAGCACAGTTTTATCCAATTCTTCCTTTCCCAGAAACTATGATGGAGATTATGAAATTTGGAAAACAATTCATAATACACATATATAATTTAATTACTATTCATTCATCAGTTCCAATATCCTCAGAATTAAGGGAGTAATGCAGAGATCCTGCTTGGCATAAAGGGCAATGTCTTCTGAAGCACATTGTCCTGAATATTTTTTTTCCAAATTATTTCCCTTCATCATGTTAGTCTTAGAGCGGCAGAATCTTAAGTTGCACCGTTCTGGAAGCAAATAAACTCCCACAGATTCTATCATGCCTATCCTAACTGAAAGTGCATTCCTAAAATTTTGCACTTCAGAATTCATGGGAATATGTGAAGGCCTCAACTTTCATCAAAAACATCCTTTACTTTCATAAAAGGAAGAACCAAACCCTCAAAGTTTTATAAAACCATTTGAATTCATAACCCAAACACATACCAAAGAAACCCCTCAAAATTAAATAACTAGAAAGAAGGATGCAAAATGAAAGATTTACCAGTGAAACCCACCCTTCTAATTCAGTGCATGAAGGAAAAGAGGAAGAAAAAATCCTTCAGAAAAAAAAACTGCATTTGAATCATAAGAGGAAATGAACTTGCCTGCACTATGGTCACATAAAAGTCTTGGCATTGAAAGAAAATTAATACTTTTCTTAGTGTTCGCTGCATGAAAAATAAAACACCCCAGAAAAGAGAGAAGGAATTAATTGTACTTGAAGTAGGGATAGCCTGCAGGGATGGCCCAATTTGGTTAGAAAAGCCAAAGGAACTCTGGAACAAAGAACCAAAAAACAAAAAAGCTTTCCTCGGCATCTTCCGCATCCCAGTTTTCAATAAATCCGTCTGCGTGTGTCTGTTCTGTCCTGCCACGCTCAGGGCTGGGGAAACAAAACACCCCAGCAACAAAGGCAGTTTTCAACATCCCCAGAAATGGGTAAAGGACAAAAAGAGCCTTGCTTTTTATGAGTCAGCTTTCCCAAGGGATGCTCTGTGGGAGTTCCAGGTAGGTGCTCTCTGGTGGGGACAGGGAAAGAAAGCTCAAACCTCCCAGAAATTAGAAGTGCCGTTCTAAAGAATGCAATGTGGAATTAGCATCCATGGGCTTAATTTAATTTCTGTTATTAGCACAAACAAACAGCTGCAGTGGGTTGGATCCACGACCCTCCTAGTCCATGGTCTGTAGCAGATGCCCTGGAAAAATATGTAGAGCATGACAAGTGGGCAGTGATGCCCAGTTTATCCTCTCAGCTCCATTCATGTACTGGTTAAGGGATTTCCAAAACTGGAAACTGTTATCTAAGCCATCATGTTCAATAATCTCCAATAAACCTCGCCCCTTGTGTTAGACAGCCTGGTTTTTATGAATGCCTGTCCAATTATGAGCCACCACGATATATTTTCCTACTGCAAAAACAGTTAAGCAAAACTTCTTGGCCAGAAATATCAGCCAAGCCTGAGATTAAATAAGCTTGGGAAAATTCAGTCCGGATACACTCAAAAAATAAATACATCAAAATGCACGTGTCTCTGCTAAAACCCACAGTCTTTAATCAAAATTCCCACCGAAGTGAGTAGCGAAAGGTGAGTTGTTGCCAAAGTTCACAGCGAGAGCCATGGGATGAGAAGCAAAGTTCTGTCAAAAATGAGAAATGGCCAAGGAGAGGGAGCAGGAGGAGCAGATTGGTTCTTGACACAGCAATCTCAGGCTGCCTTGAAGTCGAGGGAGCTGAGAGACACTTAAGCTGGTGCTCAGGATTCTGCTGAGCTGGGGCCTGAACGGTTATTATTCATATTCTTATCACACAGAAATGTGAATTCCATTGGAAAAGGGACAAGAAATAGAAAAAGGGAGAGACGGGACAGTAGCGTGTACTGTCACAGGCTCACAGAAGCACTGCAGACATCTTGGTTCTGCAGACTTTTGGGAGAGCACTGAAACAGGAGGAGAGACACTGGATTGTTACTTAATGGTTTAAAATGCTGGTATTTAGCTACACACACAACTCAAGCACTTGTGCAAAGCCCCAGACCAGCCAGTCTGCACAGACACACCACCAAAGCAGCTCAGTCACCCATCAAGAATGTTTAATTACAGCAACCCCAGAAGGTTTGAAATCCTGGGCCAGCACTGGAGCCGCACACACGTGCTTGTGCCCCCAGAGGGTTTGTGTTCTGCCACTCACTGCCATCAGCCCCTGGGCTTGCAAATTCAAAGGCACCTGAACCATTTTCTACACCTGTGGCCAAGTAGCCCACAGGTCTGGGAAGGGAACAAACACAACAGCATGAAAAGTGCTTACAGCTTCACATTTCTACAGCCAGACAGAAAACAAAGTAAGTGCAGCCTGGCTGGACCTAGACCCACCTCCTACAATAACTCACTCCATTTTAGAAGTGGGTCTGGACAAACAAAAGCCTTTCTGCTGCAAAGGGAAGCCTTGTAAGAAATCTTCCCGCAGGCCCAGAGACCCGAAGCATTCCAAACACTCTACGTCCAATCATGGTAATGGAGTAAAACAGAAAAAAATCATGGCATACCTGCTCCAAAGGCAAAGAAGAAGCTCTTGTCTCTGTTCTCCCTTAAAAGTGACATCACTCTTCTCCCCATCCTCTCATTCCTCTTGTAGATGAGCTCCTGTCTGAAGTAGCTGTCTATTTCCTGAGCTGTCACCTGCTCGTGGGGTGGGAGTGTTGTGTTGATGAAGTTTGGGACCTGAAACAGAGAGAGAGGCCATAGCCCAGGTGGTAGTGGTTAAGGAACCCACAAAACCCTGCATGTTGTAATCCAGCCTTCTTTAAGCCACCTGAGAATCACTATCACACAAAAAAACCACTACAGGATCAGAGCATTGGAGGTTGTTAGAATCCCTCAAAAAAAAAAAAAAAAAAATCCAATGAATATACTTTTTTTTTAAAAAAGAAGTGAAACTAGTATTTTGCTAAAGGAAAATGTAGTTAATTTTGATTTTTCTCTGTTCCTTTGTCAAAATGTATTTTCAGGTGTTACATTTAGGTGAGTTACTTGGACGTTTAGCTTGTTCAAAAAAAAAAATCACTGGCTGTTTAATACCAAATCCCTGTGATCTGTTCTCAGCTGAAGCCACCATGAACTCAGTAAGAACTGTAAGATTTGGCTTGTATATGTGGCCTTTTAAGAACCTAACAGTTTAAGAAGAGGAAAGGATAGCAAATGCAGACACAGGAAGATGTACACAGGGTAAATCCCCTTATCCTTACTGGCTATTAGGTCTCATCAGAGAAAACCATGCATTGCAACACATAAATCCTTGGAACATTCCTGATTTAGCAGATGAAGAGACTTCCACAAGAACTGCTCCTTCAGTCCCTGCTTTGTGAGGAGAGATGTTCACAGGTACAGCAGAAAGGCTGGAAGCCCAAGGAATGAGCCAAGATCCAAGCTGTAATGGACAAAGAAGCCAAAAGTCTCTGATCATCAGGACAACAACTTGTTTTGACACAGTGCAAGTCCCAGGGCTGCCTCAAGGGTTTGGGAGCCCACGGGCTCTGCAGAGAGAGGAGCTGTAAGCGGGCAGTGTTTGATGACTGCTAACAGGACACAAGCATATTCTGGTGATTTTCTGTGCCTCACCACGGGAAAGCAGCTTAAGCTGCAAACCCCAGATTCAGATTTCTGAGTCCCTAGGTACATGTAAAGCTGCCAGGATTTCCAGTGTTAATCTGAGTCGGTGTAACGACATTGCATGCACAGCCCAGGAGGGGAACATCCCTCACTCGCTGTGCTGAAACACTTGGTGCAGTGACTCTGTTACTTGGGTTAATTCCATCTCTGGTTTTCTACTATACAAAATCCATACTAATTTTCTAAAACTTTCCTTTGGTTTTTGTTTTTCAGCCCACCTCTTCCTGTTCCACTTGGGGACATGGTTTTATCACAGCATTTTTTGTCTCTTCCCACCCTCTTTGCTCATAATGCTTCTCCAAAAATTTTCAGCAAGTCTTAGGGAGAAAATCTGATTTCCATCTTCCCAGTGACTCTCCCTAAAGCTTTTTCATTGCAGCCCCATCTGCGTCACTCCTAATTTATTTGAGGGGCCAAAGAGCAGAGATTTCTCACCATGCTTTATGCGGGATGAGTCCACCTCACTCTGGATTCACACTAAAGGCTGTTCCCAACTGAGTGAGACAGAAAAGGGGACCACATCTCCTGAAGCAGGGGACACCAAGGGGATGGAGATAACACTCCATGAAAGGGACCCTGCCCAGCCTCTTGGGTCTCACAGACCAGCTGGACCTTTGATTTTCCAAACTGCTTCTCAGCCTGCTTTGCCAAATCACCGTGCTCCTCACAGCACGTCCTTCTTTAAGAGTTCAGTCACATCCCTCTGAGTCATTCCTTCCTCCAGGCTTTCCAGCATGGCTTGGCATCACCGGTGTAACTTGTGAACTCCTCAGAGCATGCAAGTACTTTGCACCTTGTTCTGAGTTCAGCCCCGAGCCAGCACTCAACAAGTAAGAAGTCCCATTAAGTCAGACCTATTGGAGACACCAGTTTCCTGTGAAAACCCAAGGAAGTTGCCTCCATGTCTGGCAAGAATACGTGTTTGTCTCGAAGGGATGGAGGAGCAGACTGATGGTGTCAAAGAGACAAAATGCTGCTGGCTACGGCAGCGAAGGACAGAGTGCTTCCACTTCTGGTGGAAACCAGGGAGAGATTTATATTGCAGGAATAAAGTCTGAGGAATGAGTAGCCTTGCAGTAACCTCTGCAATGAAAAGCTGCAAACCAATTGGTCCATGGAGATATCACAAACTTTTGCACGTTCTCTATACTGGGGCTCTCAGGCAGGAGCCAGGGAAGCTTTTAGGAACTGAAGTGGAAGTTGACATTTCCTGGAAGCTTCTGAAGGCTCAACACCCACATAAGAGAAGTCTCTTCTTCCCTGCTTCTGGCTGAAGTAAAGTGAAGGCTGAGAGCTGGTTTTGAATCATTTGAGATGCTTTGGGGAGAGCAAGGTACAGCCTTGCCTGTGAGCACAGCTACTCCTACACAAAGCAGGAGCAGCAATGCTGGGGGACCAAGCAGCTTCGTGCATCCCACTGCTGATGGAGGTTTGGACAGCCAAAAAACAGATGTTGTATAAGATCTTTGCCAAGATTAAGTACCTTTCACCTCCTTGTGCAACTCCATCAGTTGCAGTCCTACATCCACATTTAACCTGCAGTTTGTTCCCTCTCTTTATCTCACCTAAAATACAGTACACAAAACTGAGCCTTTTGCTTGCCTTTTCCCCCCCTTCCCCTTTCCTTCTCTTCCGTGGGAAAAAGTTTGCCAATGGCAGAGATGAACTTAAAACCAAGGACTGGGTTTTGTCAGTTTTCCTTTTGCTTGCCCAAAACAAAACAAGGGAAGGCATCACCTAAAGAGGTGCAGCATCAGCTACAGGTCCTGCTGCACTGTGTGCATTCCTGCATTCCTGATGCCTGGCAAAAATAAAACCTGCACGGGTGTTTCAGCGTGTGTGTGGCAGAGGACAGAAGATAAATGACTGCAGTAAGTCTGCCCCTACACAGTAGTGCAACCACACTCTGAGCTGTGACACTTGCCCCATTAATCACCTCTGCTCCTCCCTGTATCCAGGTCCTTTCCACAGTCAGTGACACACACCATGCCTGGCTTCAGGGAGACAGCTGCTCCTGTTGATTTAAGAAACCCTTAAACCAGACAGAGATCAGGAAGTCAAGAAACAGTCACACGCAATTAGGAAACTCTTAACTGGAGCCAGAATTTAAGTTTGGGGTTTTTTTTTGGAAAAGAGAAGATCTGTTATTTTAAAAGGATGGGCTAAATATGCACCAAAAGGATGCACCTTCACCCTTCTACTTTTATTTTGTTTTCATTCTGTGAAAAAATTAATTTTAACATTTTAATGATATGAATCTGTTGTTTTTGAGCTGAGAGTGAATGGATGAGACATTTGTTGTGCCCCTGAGTGAGGGACTGATCTAATAATAGCTGAATATTGCTACCAGTATTTAAATGTACAATGGAGTAGATGATGTGTCTGTTGAAAAATCCAAACTTCTAATTTTGCTGTTCACCTAGGAGAGTGATCAGCAGAAAAACACCTGGGGTGTGCTCACTTCTAGTGGGTACACATGACAAGAGATAAACAGATTCTCCACATCCAGTCTCTGCAAGCTGTGCAATTTTCTGAGAACCCAACCAACCCATATTTATATATCATTCTAATGGAAACTCAATGATGTATCTCACAAAGGTGTTCAAAATAAAGAATATTTTGTTTTACTCAATAAGGTAGCACTCCTCCTTTTTTCTAGTCACTTTTCCTTTAGGTTACAGCTCTCCTATGGAAAGTACAGATGGACCACAAACTCAGTCATTAGGTACACTCTGGATTCCTCAGTTAAACTTTTGAGGTTAAAGAAAGGGACTATGAGAATAAAAAAGAAATCCCAGCCTTGCAAAATTTTCTTCCCCTCCCCACTGTCTGTGTAGTTTTACTTGAGTCAGTATCCCTGATGGAATATATGTGTGGATAAAGCTCTGTACACACGTCTGAGCTCACAGTGCTGTGGGATGCAGGCCATAATTCTTCACCTTTGAAGTCAGTGGGAGCTTTAGGGAGAAGAAAGAGGAAGGATTGTGGAGTGGTTATGACACTACCCTGAAAAAATGGTTCTGCTCCCATGGGTGATACAAATCTCTTACATGATCACAAGCATGTCATTTGGGTTTAAACCTTCAAAGGAAACTCAGCACTTAACCTCCACTAAGTGTCTTTGAAGCATTTGGCTTTATTCCTTCTGTCTCTCAAAAGTCCATCTGTAAAACGGGGACAGCAAAACTTTCTACCTTGATGTTACATACAAGGCACTGGCTCAGTCTGGCTCTGGAGGGACCCAGAGGAAGATCCAAAGTCCAACACGATGCTCAGCAGTAACCTCTCTTCCCATAAATTCCCACAGAGGCTTGGATTCTGCTGCAATCATTAGCATAAGAGCTAACAAGATACTTTAGCTTAGAAAAATGCATCAGCCGTAACTCAAGATCTGTGCTATGCTTTCAGCTTTGTCTGTAGAGACAGAGAGAAAGGAAAGACAAAAAGAAGAGAAAAGCAAAATATATTGGTGCAGAGCCTTTTATCACATTCAGGGCTTACTGCCAAAGTTCAGCTGAAAATTCATGGACACAGGACTACATTAAAAGTACATTTTTTTATTTATTATTTTTTAATATTTAGACAAATATTTTGGGCAGAGGCACAATGCCAGAGTCATGAATATCTATCTGCAAATAATTTTTTTGGACACATATAAGCACCATCATCCTTGATTACTTTTTTTTCCCCTACTTTGGATTTATTGGCTAGAGTGGAACTGCTCTAGATACTAAATTTGACTCAGTCCAGTATCAAATCATGATCATATGTGCAGTAACAGTGTTATTGTTCCTACTCCTATGCACTACATGTCCCAATCCTCTGACAACCTTGTTTAGCCTCGTTCTGTTCCAGTGATGAGCGTATTTCTGGAATGTGCATTCAAAGTGTAATATTATGTCAATCGAAAACCAACATTACCAACACTGGGATGAAGAGATGTGTGCCTTTGCTCACCTGCTTGTGGGCAGAGGTATCTTCAACCATAATTCTACTTACAGATGGAGAAGAGGAAGCTGAGATAGGGAAATGGGAGCCAGCCACTGTCATGAAATATACAGTGATCCTAAAACCCCTCCAGCTATTATCTGCCTGTATCCTGGTCAATCCTCCTGGCTTTTGAGACTCCTCTCTCCCCCTCTCCTAATGAACAGATGATACGAGGATTTCCAGCCTCATCTCCTGAGAAATATCCACACTCCAGACTGCTGCATGTAGAGGATCTTCACCAACCATTGCAGGGGAATCTCTTAATAACACAAATACTTTATTTCCTTAATTCTCCTTCTCTCCCCAGAGAGTTCACAGGCTAAATAGAGAAAACAGAAGGCAGCACACCCACGGTCAAAAGGGACAACTGTGGCAAGGCAGAGAGCTGGCCATCAACTTCCAGAGTTCCAGTCCAGCCCCTCAATACAAACCCCATCCATCCCTCCCTGACAAAAGGGCTCTGCCTCCACACTCGTAATCCTTATCTCCAGTTGTGAGCAGGGAGTTGTTCCCAGATCACGACAACCACATTAATTTTTTAAAAACGTGATAAAGATTGGGTTCTCTTTATTAGTCTCCTGGTTTATGAGCTGTACGTGGGCAGAGGCCAGAAGACAAGTAAGGGATCGCGCTTTGAAGGATTTTCCCTGCACCGTGCAGGTCAGGAACCTTTACACACTTGACAGCACGATGCAAGATAAGGATCTCAAGAGCTGACAGGCAGTCATGGGGGCTGCCAGGGAGCCAGAGCAGCATCCCAAAACCCGCTGGCTCCTCCAGCAATGCGAACGGCCCTAAATTCACACCAGCCCTCCTTGGGTCACAAGCTGACATCTGAGCTCCAGTTATCATTCCTTTATGAAGGGAGGACACCCTCCTGTTAACCAGCCTTGACAAGGCACTGTGGCTTTTACTGCAGGGCTGCAAAATATACTGCTCTGGACTTGGAAGACACCTGCTTTGCTCTGATTTATGGACCCTTCTGGCATCTGGGAGAGCAATATCCTCTTACTGCAGCCTCTGATAGGAAGGACTGAAATAGTGCAAAGTGAATGGGCTGTGAGAACAAGTATCTCCATGAGAACATGCCTGCCACAAAAGCAGAAGATGCAGCCAACTCAACTGGTTTTCCTCCAGCACTCCCAAGCTTCCATCACAAGGGAGACCAGCAATGGCCAAGGAGGGAGTGTCAGGTTAAACTGATTTTACCCAAAGCCCAAAGTTGGCAGCTGCCAAGAAGATAAGCTTCCAGCTTGTTATGGAAAAGGGAAACCAGGAAGGAGCAGTCTCCACTGTGAGCATGTGATTAACCCATTATGGCTTTCTTTTAAGCACCAACAATTTGAAGTAATATATTAGAAGTCTGAGTGGACTGTAAAAGGAGTCTTTCATCTTTGGAGGAAAGTTGAGTTCCATCACTCCTTTTCCTTTTCCAGAGCTGGAGGAGGAAAAAGGCAAAAATACTTTTTGCTTGAAGGGAAACAAAGAACACAAGTAAGAACATTTCTTGGGACCAACTCTGGGGAGCCCCTTCTAGCCATGAGCTAACCCCTGCCCATCTCCCATCAGTGCTCAAGGACCACAGATATTGCAGGTACATCACAGTTCATGATACTGAGATTTCTGTAACCAGCCTCTCTGATTTAAAGCTAGGGGACACCCCTCAGCATGCAATGGCAACTTGAGTGTGAAAACACAGGTCTTTGAGTTTCAAACTGGCTATCTCAGATCTAGGGGCCACTGGAGCATCTAAACTCGTAAACACAGGAAAATTACAAATGGAAGATGTGGAGGGGAAGAGCAGGCTGAATGCCAGTGAAGTCTCTACGGACCGTGAACGATACTTTTAAAAACCAGCTCTGCAGGTGACACAAAAACTGCAGGAGTCATTGCTGGCTGAGTGTGAAGCTGCCTGCAGGCAGGGTGGGCTGCAGCCCTCGGACACTCCTGTATCTGCAGTTTCAGCCCCTGCTGCACCTGCATGGACACCCTCCCTGGGAGCACCAAACCCATCCTGCCACGGCTGTTCTTCCAGGAGGCATCTGGCCAAACAACAGCTGTGTCCTGCCTACTTCCACCTTCTCTGTCCATTTGGGCTGAAAGAAAACAGGTTAAAAAAAAAAGAAAAAAGGCAGAAAGGCCACAGGGATGGACTGTGTGTCTCACAGACCCACAGCTTGGAGGGTGATACTTCTATCCCTGTTAAAAAAGACTTTCAACAAATCCCCGAGAAGTCATGACCTCCATGTATGTTTTCTATTTGTTTTTCCACACCAGTTAAATAGCTGCTTTCCAAGCACTTGGGGAAAAAAAGGAAAAGAAGAAGCAAGCACCACCAACCCCTCCTCCAAGGCCTTCCTCCCCACCCCAACCCCGTCCCTGCTCCCCTTGGTCGCAATGCCAAAATATGCAGCCGGCCTCTCTATCTGAATGAATGTTTTGATTAAAGAAGTCTTAACAAAACACAGTCAGAACAATGATCCTGGCCCCCCTTTCTGCAAGCTTCACCCAACTCTGTGGAGTATATTCAGGACCAGATTACAGGGACCTGCTCATTAATTGACTAAGGATGACAAGCCTGCAGTGTATGCAAATAAAGGTTTGGGTTTTGGAGGTAAATAACAACCTAATGATACTCCTGCCACACTTAAAACCCTTTTAACATTGTGATTTTTTTTGAGGCCAGCTTTCACGAGCTTGCAAACATATGGAAAAGTTCAAGTTTTTCTATTTCCCTTCCAAATGCTTTCTTTTCTCTGACAAAGAATATTTTTTCTCTGTTCTGACACTAAAACCATCACCTATTATATTGCCATGACACCCAAGTAAAGATACTGATCAAAAGGCAAAGTAGGGCAATAAAGTGAAAAAACTGGGGCCAGAAGGTTTGGGTTTGGGGTTGGTTTATTAAAGAACTGCAATTCTTTTTCCAAAGGTATTTTTCATTTTGTCTTCTGTTACATAGTGGAGAACAGCTGGTTAGTAGTGGGTACAGACTCAGGTTTGGTTGTCTTGGATATGTATTGTTCAGGGCTCTTCAATGAATTTCTTTCCATCCCTGTTTAGTGAGATTCTAGGAAAAGCCCAAATGTGTATGCAAAATTTGCAATATTATTTTAACCTGAGGCGAGTCTGATCCAAAATATATGATTTGCACAATATCACATAACTCAGCAAGGAGCAGAAATCTGTTTCATAACACAACAGCAGCTGGACATGGGGCCTCCAGAGCTGACCCTCAAGGGAGTGCACTGCAGAGGTGGCTCTGCCTTCCTTTTTGGTCCTAGAAAAAGTCCAGGCTCCTCCCAGCCCAACCAGCTTTCTAGTCAAGCTGGCATCTGAAACAAACTGGATGATAGCTTTCAAACTGATTTTAACTTGCTTTAGGGTGGAGTTACTTGAGAGGTCTAGTACCAGATGAAAAGATGGAGAACACGTCCAAGAAAGCCTTTAGAAATGGAACAAGGACCAGTGAGGAGAAAAATAAGGAATGATCCAGATTAAGTGACCCTTGAAATGGATTTCTTTGCATCTGAGCTGGTGGAACTCTACAAGCCTTAGGGTTTATCAGCATCGGCTCTCTCAGAGGACAGAAGATCTAGGTCTGAAGTCACCATCAGAGAGCTCAGCCAGTTTACACTGGAGACACCAGATCTATGGCATTCCCCATGTGGTGATGCACACCGACAGTGTCAGATCAGGAGATGTTGTGTCCAGCAGTACCCAAGAACACAGCCTTTTCAATAATGCCTAACACTAATCCTGCCAAGTGCTGCCAAACCAACCACATTGCCCCCTTGTCCCACTTTTCTCCCCCTCACAGTCACGAGGAGCAAATATATCTTCTAGATAAAACAAGAAGAAAGAAAAAGCACTTCTTACATTCAGCCAACAAGATATTATTTAAAATACTAACAAGTCTTTTTCATTTCTCTTTAACAAGTATTTCCAAGAAACACTCCATAAACCAGCTTTTTAAAAGAAGGGAAAGTAAATGCCTCATAGCAAATATACAGCATTGCACAGAAAGCAGCACCTTCAACTCCAAATATTTTTTTACCAATCACTCTTTCATGCTCATTTATAGTCTATACCCATACTAATAAATACAGATAGTCAACAATCCCTAAATGTTTTAACCCTTTTCTGTAGGTGAATATGTTCTTTTCCTAACAATGCAGCAGTCTGAAAGAAAAGTCTTAGCTTTTAAATGTCTTGTTCCAATTTCTCCATGACTCTTCTCTCACACTGCTTTCTTTATGGGAAGAGGAAAGAAAGAACTTCCAAGGTAAAACAACTGCAAATGCAAAGATGTAATGAAAATTTTCAAGTAAGAACAACCTATTTTCAAAAACCTGTAGCATGAAAATTATCTGGGCATGTTCCACATTATTAATAAAAAACAAATCTCTGCAATGTTTTCCCCAGCACTGTCATCAACAAGTAGACTTCGCTCTCAATCTGGATCTGCAACCAATTTTCTAAAACACATAAGCCAAAATACAATATTGCTCCAATCTGGAATCCTGTTCTAACATAATATGAAAATTAGACTCTGAAAATTTTGGCTACACTTCTGTTTTTTCATTCACTTCCAAATGCTCACAGTGTACCAAAACACGGAGCTGTAACTCAGGTGCAAGTGGAAAGAAATTACGATCCCACCCCAGCAGAGCAAGAGCTGTTCTGAGCTGTGGGAAGGCAGCACCTGTGCAGCAGCGTCTGCAGAGAGCAGGAGGTGAGGGACAGGCTCTGCTGGCTGTGGGCACAGGCAGCACCGAGCCCTCGTGTCACCGACTGCCACCAGGGTCCTCCTGACAAACACTCCTGAGGTGTGACCCACCCTCTGCTGCACCCACAGCGGGAAACTCGTGGGGTGGCTCCTCTGGAGACAGAGACAGCCTCACACTCGCTTTTCTGGAAAGGCCACAATCGTTTTCCCTGGAAGGACGAGGGGCTGTGCCAGTTCGCCTGCACTTTGTTACGGCTGGGAACGATAAGGTGCTTCCAGAGCGCTGCGTTACAATAGCTGTGCCTTCAGTTCATGGATTTATCTTCCTCTGCCCTAGATAAAACTCCATTCCTTGGACAAATTAGGTCTGCTTGTCATTCAACACTCCACCTAATGGTCTCAGCTGTGTGTTTCTGCAGTTTTTGAAGCTGGAGCATTCCACAGATAGTTCTCATTGATTTGAGAAGTGAGCCAGAAATCCAGTAGTATTTTATCCAAAATGACAATGGGGAAAGTTAATGATGTAATTAGAATTATCAGGACCCTTAAATTTTAAAGGACAGGTTTCAGTGAAGGATGATAACATTTTTAAAGGGGTATGCAACAGAGCATGGTGATTTATAAACAGCAATTGCCTTGTGAAGTGAGGCACTAAACATTTTCTTCTTTAGTTTAGGGAGGCTGATCAATCTCTAATGTCATGTTATCAAGATCACTCTGTACTTTTCAGAAGGCAACACCTACTCTCTAAATCCACTCATGGCATTTTAAACTCCAGACACAACTTGAGATATGGATGGCATCCTTCAAGTATGCTATCCAAAAAGCCTGGTTGTTTGTGATGGACACAGCTTGAAGGAGAGGGCACAGCACCTGAAAAGGGTTGAGACCTGTCTGCAAGCTGTGCTGACCACCAAACAACTGCACTGCACAGCTTGTTTAACCGTGTGGGAGGAAGTCAAGACCTTACACCTGCTGGAAATGAGAAGATCCTTATGCAGACCTGAGCACAAAGCCTGTAAACTGGGTTAGTCACTCGATTTATTCACTTTGATATCCAGTGCTATCCAAAAAGCCTGGTTGTCTGCTGAAGGCATGGAAATATTCTCCGTTATTTCAATGGGCTCTCAATATAATCTAACACACAAACCGTAAGGGCTCCCTGGATGAAAGATGCTTTGAAAGTAAAAAGGACTCTAGGACTAGGACTCTTGCTGTCAACCCTAAATGGGACATGCAAATAGTATGAAACCTGGACAGCTGGGCCAGCAGAAATTGTCTACAAAGTGATCAGCAAAGCTGCAGGTCTCTGACATGCCAGATCAGCAATGAGAGAGGAAAAATCATCTTCTCCTGGCACGGGAGCCTCTCCTCAGGTCAGGACAATGGCTGGGGACAGAAGATGAGAGACAACAGCTGGAGACCACAGCTACAATTTTTGGGAAAGGCTGAAGGACAAAAATCTCAGCCTTGGATTTTCAATTTTCCTCTTAATAAAGAATGCACAGGGGTACAATGAAACACAGAACCAGCTAATTCAATGCTGGCAAAGATAAATTTGTTTTACAGAACTGTCCTTAAAAACGGAACAGCTCAAAACTGACCACAGGAAGTAACTGGTGCAAAAAACCCTGTACAATAAATTGTTCTGCACCCTGCTTTTTCTTCATGGAGGCTTTGGGTCATTAGGCAATTTCTCAGCTGCCTCAGGTAAAAAAAAGTATCATCTGGAGACAGATAATTTTCTAATTTTGAACTAACAGACTTTTTGCATTTTAATACTTCTGGACAGACTGACCTCAATTCCCTAGTGAGAGCTTCAGACAGAATACAGAAGTTGAAACTACTGATCTAATCCAATCCATTTTTGCTTTTAGGGAACATTTACAAAAGCAGAGAAAGAAACTGACTTCTTTGAGGGGAAAAATAGTCTGGAGAAAGAGCAGAAAATGCACCCAACCTATCTTTATCTTACAGTACTTTCTCTTCTGTATCATTTTGACTCTCTGCCCAGAAGCCTCAACATAAGCCTCTTGATTGCAAAAGTCACAAGAGAATCAAGTGTTTGAAGAAGGCTATTGAAAAAGGAGAGATATTTCCTACTGCACTTTTGGGTCATAGTCTAACTTATTAAACTCACCCCCTTGAAATTTTACTAAGTTTAAATAAGGATTTTTATATTTGGAAAAATGCTGCTTGCAAACAAAGTTTAAAAAAACAGAGAGCGACAGGAATGATGAATGTAATATAACCACAGGAAAGCAGAGGTGTTTCCTCTTTCACTGTTCTTAATTAAAATAAAATTTTAAAAACCCACTGAAACTGAGAAGGATTTGTTTACTCCTCTGCTCTCATCAGGGCTGATGGCTCTGGGAAAGGAGAGTCAGGGAGATGGGGCCCTGCTCACACCCCCTCACTCTGAGCACCCTGGCTGAACCCAAGGAGAGCAGTGTCTCCCTAGGGTGGTCTTGTCCCCACCCATGGGTGACAGAGGAGCTGTCCTCTGACCCAAACCTGCTTTGGACTAGGAAGCACCTTTCCCTGCACTTCTCCTCCAGCACCAGCCTGTCCGTGCTCCCCCTTGGCACAGCCTTGGTCCCAGAGGGACTCCGCTCTCTCCCAAAAGCTGCAGGAGTCAGGAATCTGCAGGAAACCGCACACTTCCCAGGCTCTGTCAGGGAGGCTGAAGGGGCTCAAGGAATTAATCTGTAACATGTCAACTCAACAGTGCTGGTATTTCCTCCTCTGGTCCTTTCTGCTGCAGGATGATTTTTGCTCCTAAGGCACCTCAGCATCTCGCAGACAGCAACTGAAGCTGCTTCATCTCTACAGAGTCACACTGGAGGCATTAACAAGTCACTGCACCCACATAAACACTCTCCCTGTCCCTGCCACTGTCCCCACAGTGACCTTGGACTCCATCACCTCCCTCCCAGTCCACGAGAGCCACCTCAACCATCAGCTCTGAACTGAGCCAACTGATGGACAGTTTACCTCCATTCTGCAGCTCCTGATAACCTCCAAGGGACAAGCAGGCATGAGTAACCTTAAACAACACCCCAAATTAGTCCTCAAAGAGTGAGAATCCCATCCTTTTGGTCCTCCTGAGCTGCACTGGTTGGAACTGAAATTCCTGGCCTCCAAAATTCACACAGGTGTTGATTCCTCCAACCCCATTCCTGATCTTTTGTTCCATTCTGTGTGGTATTTCAAGGTGGTGTCAACAGCACCAACTCCAACTCTGATAAGAGCTCTAAAGAGCTGGGACAGCAGCTGGATATCACGGAAGAACGGACACACCTCCTAAAATCACTGCGGCACCTTTGTTTACCAAGACTGGCATGGGTACCTGCCCTGAGCTGCGACAGACTCAGGACATGATAAATCATAAATCCCTGTGCCCACATTTAATGTCTCCAGAGAGAGATCCCATGGGGGACCTTTCATGTCTAATATCTGAGCCAGGCTAATCTAATTTGGTAATCAAATGGCAAAAACTCTCCATGACAGACAGAGTCTTTCATCCTTGCAAAAAAACCACACAGAACAAACTTTGGAATGACCCCAACTGGCAAAATATGACTTGAATAGGGAGTTTATTTTACATTTTAATTTTCTATTTTGTTCTGCTTGCAGTTAAAATAAATGGTATCGGGCTGGTTTATAAAAGCACTACCCAACAGAAAAAAAAGTCTTTACCCAACAGTACTGCACAATATTTAGAGTTCTGCAGGGACCAGTATACATAGAGGGATTTTAATTTTCCATGGCCTGTAAGTGTTATAATCTCCATCAACTGCCTGCACTCTGGGGCCATGACTAACCCCAGTGCTTGAACTCTGACTGGTTGCTGGCTTCTTTCTTCTGTCTTTAACACTGTTTTGAAACTCATACTTGATCCAATAATTTGCAGGAATAAAGAAGTTTTTACAGCAAACTGTTCCTCTCAGTTCTAACCCAGAGGTCTGCTATAGGACAATGTGTCAATAAACCAGAGGTGTCTGTGAGTCCATGAATGACCAGCACTTGTCTTAGGGGCAAAGGCCTTACTTATGAGGAGGAATTACACTGGTGGAGAATAAAAGGTGACACAGGACATTCGGACACCAGGACTGTCTTCACGGGTTTGACTACTAGCAGTCCTTTCATGGCATCCATGGCAAATATTACACCACATCTTGTTTATTCCTTGTTTATAACGTGTGCTCTGCCTCAACATTGCAGGAATAGTTACAACCACTGACTTCTCCAGGATCCTCTAAAGTCATGAGCTCTCCACCTTTTCCAACTCATATTCTCCATCTTTAAAGATGTATTCCTACCCAAGTTGCTTTCTCCCTTTCTCCCCTTACTTTTCAGAGCAAGGCTGACCAGAATGAACAGCCCTGGCAGCTCTGGTACGACACATTCTTGTGTTTCAGTGCTGCCACATTAACCACCCTGGTGTGTCCTGCTCAGTCATGCTTAAACAATGCTTCATTACCTGGGACAGACTTAACTGGGACACCAAAAAGGGGTTTTATCCCATGCTGGGACCCCACTTGCCTGCCCAGCTGTTCTGCTGAGAAACAAGTGACCCACAGAGCCCTGTGCAGCCCAAGACAGTGATGGCAAGATAAAAATGTCTCAGAGACCTCTGCCCCAATCCACAGACTGAGCTTACCCTATCCCAGTTCTCTCTGAAGTCACACAGCTCTCCTTGGTTTGCATTTGCTCATGGTAGACTGCTATCATGATTTAATTCTTTCACTGGCAAGACACGTTTGTACTGTGGCTGTCAAATTTACACAGGTTTGCCCCAAGTGAGTCACTGCACCTGAGACAGCTATCTGGGAAAAAAAAGGAGATGCTGGACAGGACATCCAAACACCAAGTTTTCACAGAATTAACTGGAAAGGAGCAAGAGGAATCTCAGTTTGCCATGAAGCATCAGACTGGTCTGGAAAGCAGATTTCTGCTCCCTTGAGAGTTTTTAATAGCTTCGGATAACTAAGATAAACAGAGACTGAAGGGCTGCCTGAGACACATACAAAATTATTGAATTATGACATGTTTGAGAGGTTATTTACTTTATAGAGTATTTACATAAGGTCCACTTCCTCTTCATACATAAGCTCAAACATTACAAATATCGCTCCTCCACCCTTAATGAGGGATCTGCATTGAACAGCCCCAAACATCCAGAATTAACCTTTTTTTCAAGAACATCCCTAGGAAAGTTTTCCAGGCAGTCCGTTCCTTGCTCTTAGTAACAAGCAATAGGACAAGAGGAAACCGCCTCAAGCAGGGCTAGGGGAGGTTTGGATTGGACATTAGGAAAAACTTATTCATCAAAAGGGCTGTCAAGCATTGGAACGGGCTGCTCAGGGAAGTGTTGGAGCCACCATCCCTGGAGGAATTTAAAAGATGTGTGGATGTGGTGCTTGGGCACACGGTTTGGCTGAGGACTTGGCAGTGCTGGCTTAGCAGTTAACTCGATGATCTTGGAGGTCTTTTTGAACCTAAACCATTCTATGATTCCCCAGGGCCTGAGCAAAACCAGGGAAATTCCACTCTCTCACCAGGCAAATGAGGCACGTGTGGAAAGAAAACAGGGCATTCAAAGGAACAGAGGGAAGAGGAATCGGAATATGAAGTGATGACTGGGATATTGCTATTAAAGCAGCTGATTTTTCCTCAGTTCTCTGGAACAATTCTGCTCACCTGAGAAGTGTCATGGTTGAATATCACAGCATTCAGGTCTCCACAGTTGTAGTGCTTGATGAGATCCTCAGTGGTGTAAGGGGCCTGCAAACTCCCTGCTCGAAGGCTTTCATGTTGGAGCAGAGTTTGGTTCAGAGCAAACAGCACCTGCAGAAACACAGGCAGGGAAAGAGAGAAAAAGTTAAAGATAGTAGGAATCAAAACAACAAGGACTAAAGGACAAAATCTGAAAGACTGTCCTGTGCCTGAAGTCTATTCCCTTGATCCAGTCTGGCCCACAGTAACAAGTGATGGTCTTTAGGCATTCCTTCCCAAATGGAAAAGCATTCAGGTGCAAGACCTTATGATATCCTCCACAGAGGATAACTCCACAACAGACACACATTGCTCAGAGGTCACAGCCTCAGAACTCTTGGGCTCTCTGTGCTGGTTAATTTGCTTCATGACAGACACTGGAATGGAATCAGCCCTAAATGAGGAAACTTCTGCTGCCTCTGACTGTTTTCTGTACCTCAGCTTAAATCCAAAGCCCAAACTCAGTTGAAAGGTTTTTGAGAAAAACATCAAAATCTTCTGAACTTCTGAGGTCAAAGGTGTTGAACTAGGACTTTGTGCACGCTTGTAGTAACAGAAACTTTAGGAAGTTCATTATTAGTCTCCCTCCTTTTGTCTTTCCCCCTTCAGCCACCCATTTGCACAGTGAGAACAGAGATACAAGATCCGTAACACTGTCCCAACAGACTGGTCCAGTATCCCCATCCCAAACCTGACAAAACCAGAAAAAAGCATAAGCACTATTTAATGTAATTTTGGGTAACTAAAAAAATAAACGTCCTTAAATATTAGATTTTTTAAATTTGAATTACCAAACAAAATGCAAAAAAACCTCAAACAAACAAACAAAAAGCCCCCCACGACAAAAAATCCCCCACACGCTCCAACAAAAAATGAAATAAAACCAAACAGAAAAAGGACCACTAAATTTCACATGAACTACCAAACATCTTTTTAGATTTGTGACAGACTGTGGGAATAATATATACCAGTTATTGAACCACCAAGCCTGGGCTTTACGTGTTCCACTTTCCAAGAATCTTCTGAAGAAACTTGATAAAAAGTAGATGAATAAATCAGAAGAACAGCAGTGAAGACTTTTGTCATGAACTACAAAAATAATCAAACACACTTTTCCTAAAATAAAGTGGAATCTGGTGACTGTGAATTCAGAGTTCTGAAAAATTATATTAATGCGTCATTTTCCACAAAAAGACTCCTGCACCCCTCAGTCTCATATTTCACCACTTTTTGAGCTTTTCTCATTTATATGAGCAGTGCCCCATCATTCCCAGAAAATAACAATCACCTCAAAATTTGGGTCAGGTAATCCCAGCTGAGCTGCAGTCTGGGACCTGAATTTTTACCTTCTTAAATTTTAGCAACTGAACTCACTTCAAGGAGTGAACCCAAGAGGAGTTTAAAATCAGCAGTTTACTTATGTATTTTTCAGGATGGAAGTTTCTCTTAATTTAAAATTATAATTTGCATTGAAGTTAATCTCAGGGTGAAGGAAAGGAAAATGCAAAATCTCATGTATTTAAAAAAGAGTATTGGACAGTTAAATATTAATAATAGCATTGATAATGTTAATAACTTTAATAACAACAAAGGATCTTCAGGGCACTAACAGCCTCAAAAAAAGCTGTTACGTGCTAACTAATATACACAAATTGGGTTGAGGAAAAACAAATGTCATTTTTTAATTTACTTAGGAAAAAAAAAGACGGTCTTTTAACTGAACCTGTTCCACCTCAATTTGGCAATCGGTTCCCCATTAAGAGCCAAGCCTAAAAGATTTCCTTGCCCAGATCTAAGGGTCTCTTCAGGCTTTTTTACAAAGAGATCAAGCTTTCCCAGGAACACAGCTTGAAGTTAAGCATCTTCCTAACTTAGTTTTTCTCTAATTTAAAAAATATGCAAAAAATACAGTTTGAAAAAATTTCTAACGTTTGAAAGGATCTGAGCTTTTTTCTTTTCCCCCTAAGGGCTGCAGCTCGAAGAGGAAATGGTTCATCCCAGGATTTCCTGGGGATTCTAAACATTTTGACTAATAAAAATAAAAGCTTAGAAAAACATTGACAGGAAAAATGAGAGCAGAGGTTTTCCCAAAATGCTTTTAGCAAAATCCTTCTCATTTTTGATTTTTAAACAATGGACGTTACAGAATTTTTATATACAAAAATATGTATACACACAGGCACACACACATATACAAACCACCAACAAGCCCTGAGGGTAAGACTGTGTGTTTTATTATAAAATATTAAGAAGGCAATAAACAAATCCTTACTTACTTTACTCCCAATGCTTTTTTTCCTCCTTTTTTTTTTTTTTTTTTTTTTTTTCCCATTTNATTCTGGGGAAAACAGTCTTGTGTATTAATCTATGTATTAATGCTGTGGGTCTTTCTCCTCTGAATAATTCTGGAACCTATAATATTATTTCAGTCACATTTGCAGGGGATTAGAGATCTTGAAGAAAATTGTCTATGCGTTCCTCAAAAATCAGCCTGCAGAGAAGTTTACAGTACAAGTTCACTTCTTAGAAGACACCAAAGATTCCAAATGAGAGAGAATGAGTTGTTTTGCAGTTTTTGGCAGATGGTGCCCCATGATTTCATTACTGCCAGGATGTTCATGTCCCTGCTTTGTGCCTCAGAGCAGCTTTGGCACCTGGAGGTGATGCTGGCCACCACTGAACCCATCCAGCACGCTGCTGTCTCCGAGGGGAGCTCAGCACTGGAGTCAAACTGCTGCCCCAAAAGCTGCTCCAGAAATTTTATTTTAGGAGGAAAGCTAAAATCAGGAACTAGAACACTCAAATATGCTAAAGAAAAACTCTAATTAATCAGTTTCTAGAGAAGCCTTGCTTCATCATAACCACCATGGATTTTAGCTAGGTGGCTCAAAACAAATTTAAAGAGAGGTGGGGTCTCACCACAGTCGCTGCTTCCTGGCTGGATTTGTAGACCATTTCCTTCAGAGTCAGGTTAAAGCCAGCTTAAAACCCAAATTTATTTTTCCTTACTGTTCAGATAATGCCACAAAAACAACGCTGTTTCCTTTCCTTCTCTCTACCTTAATATCAGCGACCCCACGACCCCAGCCTAATCCTTTATCTGAGTTAAATCTCCCAGAGCTGCCTGAGATTACTGAACAACTGATGACTTCAAAATAAACACACTTAGAGTGACTGCCTATACACAGTCCCACCTAATAAACAGAGCAGACGGGATTTGTTCTGGGAAGCAATGGGAAGTTATGACTTTGGCTCTCGGGAAGTGCATTTTTATTCACACAATTTATGGTCCTCACCCTCGTGTGCTTTGAAGACATTTTTGCACCTCTGTCTCCGGCCCCACCGTTTGTGACTGACCAACCTTTTAATGTGGGTGGTGTCATTTCCCCAACACAGAGATTTTATTTGGGTGTTTGGAGACACCGGTTCAGTCCTCGGGGTTTACTGTCAGTGGGAGTGGGTCCCTCTAGTCCTACACAGTGCCAGGGATCACTGGTCCAGACATTTTTGGAATTGTTTTGCACAGCCTTTGGACCTCTCAAGGAACAGGGGATGTATCAGTGAAGACCTTCACTAGCAGCTTTGCTGATCACCTTGACACTCAAACAGCATTTCCCCTCTTCGTGCTTCTGGATTCCAGAGCCAGGAGTCACACAAGAACAGAAGGAATGGGTTACAAAAGCAAACCTCCCATATAAATCAAACTGAATATTTATGGTGTTTAACTTTCACCTTCAAAAAGATAAAGCATTACAAAACCTTCAAACCACACATAAAGCAAGCAGATAAAACTGCAGTGGGTCCCAAGGCCTTGAGGCTGGCACTGCCCGGAAGTGTTGGTATCAGCAGTTGTCCTCAGGAGAGTTTGAATTTTGTTTTGCAAACACATTGGTGAGGTTTGATTTTATGTGATAATTTAATGAGAGTTGGTTTTTAGGGAAGTAAACCTAATCTACAGAAACAGATCTAGAGAACCACTGCCACCTTTTTAAAGAGACAGGAGAAGTGAATAAATGTGTACTTGGACTGTGCCTAGGAACACTCCAGCCTTCCCCCCAGAAGTCATTTTCTTCACTGAACATGGGTTTGAGTAAAGCTAGATGAAAATCCCATTTGTTCCGAGGTCCTCTCACAACCTTACACATATCATGTTTTATTGTGCCCGGTCAGCAGCTTCAAACTGGACATTTGAAGGCTCCTGAAGGCCAGCACCATGTTAGTGCAGTGTGTGATAGCCAAGGAGGAGAAATCTCAGCCTCTGTGCCAGAGAGATTTCTCCTTATCCATGTTCTGTACATTTGTCTCTAGCTGAAGAGCATAAGAAGGCCCAGAGAACAAAAACCAAGCTAGCACTCAAACACATCATCATTCCTGGTTGCACCAATGGTGGACAGGTGGACCCTCCTGTGGAATCAAGTGGAAAGCTTGCCAGATCCACTTCTTTAATTTTTCTAACTAAGGCCCCAAATAATGTCACAGTGGGAAAAAAAATTAAAAAGCTTTGTGGGAACATATAATAAGCAACTGTAGAATAAGATAAGGAAACCATATTCACAGAGAAAATGCTTGAGTGGTCCCAAACCTTCCTGTGAAATATATTGCTAATAAAACAGACAACAAATTCAGGAACTACATCAGAAGAAACACTTTTTTTATTAATCTTAAGACAAATTGGAGCTGGGTTCTTCTGGTGTATTTGCTATACAGGGGACTTGAAGATGAAAGGCAACCCTAGGAAAACTCTCAGGCCAAGCCTTCCATTCACAGGACTCCAGTAGCTGGAATTACAGGATGACCCCTGCACAGACCCATGATTAATAACAATACCACAAAAACAAGTACTTAAATTTCACACTATGATGTCAGCTCTTGGGCAGGCAACTTATTGTTTTCCTTTGCTCTCTCTTTTGGACACGTGCCACCACAATGCAAACACTAAATAAGCATTACTGGAAGTATTTGAGTGACTATATCCTGTCAGTGCCCAGACTGCAATTCCAGAAAAGAAATACCCACCATCCTACTTGGTTCAAAACAAACTGCAACACAAATATTGAGATATACAGTTCTGCAGGGGTTCTCCTTTTGTAGTTATCCTAATCTGTAATCAAACAGAAAATCAAATATACAGTTTCAGGTCAAAATAGTTACTTGGGAAAAAAAATAGAAGAAAGAAAAATGAAAGTCCCTGATTTTCCAGATTAATGAAAAGCAATAAAAGCACTTGCCCAAATCTGTTCAGTTCCATTGGTTTCCAGAAGACGGGTTTCCCCTTTCCTTGAATCTCTTGTGCTATTGCTAGGAATTAGTGAGCTGTGAAACTCACCTAATGAGGTCAGCATCAGGAAATAGCTCTGAAAAAACAGGTCCTGGGGATCTACTAAAAGACTCCCCCAGTGTCCAAACGAAATCCTGGATGCAACGGCACGCTGTACAGCCAGGGCTGTGGGAGGAACGTGCCCAGCTTTGTTGTTGTTTTTCCTATAAAGGGACAGCTAAGGAAAGTGAAACTATTAACTCATCCACTGGAATTTCTACTCACAAACCGTGCCCCCTGTTAAAGCTGCTCATAAAAGCCTTTCGGCTAGTTAGTTCCATATGTTCCCCAAATCCGCAGTTATTGCTTCTGAAAGGCAGGAGTAGTTAACAGTCTGCGGCTTGGCACTGACCAGGGAGACCCACGGACCTCGCTTTCCCCCCTCCCTTTCAAACTGCCAATTAACCAGTTTAATAAACCAGTTTGGATCTGACTGAGGTGCTTGAGAAACCCCAACCCACCACCTGTCCTGCATCTCAGCTGTGACAGTGACACGGGGGGATAGCCCAGGGCAGAGCAGTCACACTGCTGATGTGCAGGCACAGGACTAAGACTGGTTTTCTTGATGATGGGAAAGCTGCAGGTACATTGAGGCACCAGTTTTCAGCTCTACATTCAGCTGAAGTTGACTCCAACAGCTTGACTTTAGCCTCCTGCTTTTCTCCTTATGCAGAGATCCCATAATGAACTTGCACAGGAAAAAGTAATTTTGTTTTTTATTTTATTTTCACTGTGTTCTGATTGAATGAAAAACCAACAGAAAATTTCTAAGCACTGAACACTGCAGAGTGCATGAGAATCCCATTCTCTCAGCCTTAAATTCCCCAAGCCAGAAAAGGAGTGTCCTGGTTGATGGCAGCTCGCACATTCCCTGGGCTGACCCTACTACACTACTGCTCCTGCTCCAAGTTCCTGGCTTCAGCGGGGCTGGGGCAGGCACAGGGTTCAGTGAGACCCTGGGGAGCAGCAGTTTGGGGGGCTGGTGGCTTATGTGATAGAACAGGCAGGACAGCAACAGTTTGGGCTCTTGGATGCATGTCTTCTCTTGCACAAAGACAACAAAGACATGGAATTAATTTCTGTCCCGAAAGCACTTTTAAAACATATACTATAATACACTATAAATACCACACCCACTCTAAATAGGGCAATAAAAACCCAAAAAGGGTCTTAAATATGTAACTTGAAGTCAGCAGCAGCTGCAGCAAAGGCAGTATTGGAATGAGGGTAAGATCTGAAAAGTTTTCTTCTAACGGCAGTGACCTCTGTAACTTGCTAAAGGTATTAGAGTCCAGATTAACACAGAAGAAAGGGTGGGAGGAAAAGAGCTTTGATATGGAATTTCCATCCTTTTCCCTTTTGTGAACCACCAAACTGATGGAAGGATGTTTAAGTTTCAATGCCCTCACCACATCATCAGGGTCTCTTCTGCCAGTAACTCAGCTTGATGTCCAACCAGTCACAGTGTGAGTGAGCAGTGACTCTGTAGGATAACTCTGCTTTGGTCAACGCCCGCATTCAAGCTTAGGGAAATAAACTGAGAAACAACAGGAAGACAGATTTGCACTTTAATCAGAACTGAAAGTCTAGAAGGGACAGAATTACTTCTGTTAAATTTACAATCTAAATGTAGGACTCGTGTGGATTTCGTATGCAGGATTTACTTGCATCCAGTACTTCTGCATTGGTCTTGTTTCTCAGCTGTGCTAAGCTCGGCAGATTAACTTTGATGAGTACACATGTCTAAAAGGCTAAATATTTTCACCAAAAGAGTTACACTCTGAGCAGTCTAATTCTGCAAATGTTTTTACAATGAAGTGCAACCAGTTCCAGTAACCAACACCCTGCCCAGCAGTGATGGCTTACAGGTCCAAGTGCCACTGTTTAGACTTCTGCACTGGAGCCTTAGATCTTGTAAACAAAAAAGTAAACACTCAGTAAAATCAGCTCATACTTCTGGCATGAGAGAGCACTCTTGCAGGAAGGCTGAACTCAGAGTGGTTCTAAAGCAAATTCCTTCTCCCTAGAACTCACCTCAGCTATTCAGTTATGTGACAAATAAAGGACATACTAGACAACAAAACACTGCATATGAAATGCTGACCAGTAACCTAAAAATCCCGTAATGGTTTTAATCAAGTCAGACATGATAGCGTAAATTGCTTCGGCTTCTTTCTTTACACCCTTCATGTTAATTTGTGGCAAAGCAGTAACAGGTCTTCCAGGGCTGAGCAGCTGGCAACTGGGTTTGACTGTAACCAACCCATAAAAGATATTGGAAAGATCATTATGAGGGCAAAAGGTTGGAGTGTTTAATTGGTGTCAATGGACTCAACTCCACGAAGAGAAAGGAGATGGACTGTGTGACACGGGACGTCTAAAGCAGCAGCCCTGGATCATGTGAAACCCACAGGCACAGAGGAAAGCAGAATCAGAAATTTCTCACCCAGACAAAGCAGGCAGTGTTCCAGTGGGACAAACTGGACAGGGCCCTGTGCTGCCCTGGGCTGGCTGCCAGCCTGGCTCCCCACAATTTCCTTGTGTTCCAGTACCCCAGCGAGCCTTGCTTGGCCTCCAGCTCCGCTTTGTCATTCCTGTCCTGGGGGTATCTCACTACCTGCTGGTCAAGAGCAAACCCCCTGTGTTCAGAAAGCCCAAACGTTGCCTCAAGGTCATGGAACCCCCCCTGCACACACACCCCGTGCACCACAAGAGCTCTGTGGGCACTGGAAGTTTGGGAGGAGGTTTCTGGAGAAGAGCAGTGTTCCAGGAGAGGTGCCGCAGCGTCTGCTGCACGTTGCTCAAAGGTGTCACTGAAACAAGAACAGTCAGCCCCGATAAGCCCAGCATCCCCAAAGGTGTCTGGTAGCAGATACTTTGGGAAAGCATGTAAGAAATGAGGTGAGCAGAGCGTGAACTCTTCTCAGACAACACTTCCCATCTTCTGGAAATCTGCCAGCTGGGGACTTTGTGGATGAAAATACCTCTTCTCCTATCACATCTTCCCACCCACCTCCCTGCTCCCCGTGCCTTCACCTCAAAATTATCCCCGTGCTTGGTTGCACCACTCTTCTGAAGAGCAGCCATGTGCCTGCTCTACGCAGAGAGGAGCTCTCAGCCTGCTGCTTTGCTCAGCAATTTCTCTCCCAAATGGAAGCCTGGCAGAACGCCCGAAGGGCAGCGCCCACGATCACTTTTCTCCACCTTAAATGGGCACATTGTCCCTTCACCTTCAGAGGGGGCACATGAAATCCTTCCCAAGAACCTGAAACCATGTTTGCTCTCGGCTCACGAGTAAAATCGTTACCGGGCCCTTCTGGGATTTCCATTTTTTCTTTTTTTGTCTCCACTGTAACAGAAGGAATGTGGGAACATGCCCTGAGTGGAGCAGACCAGTTGGCCCCGGTGACGAGTGAGCTGCAATGAAAGGGGCACCCTCATGGAAAAAAGCAAAGCTCTGGGGCGGTTTGGGGAACTCCCAGCTTTAGGCACCCAGCCTGAGACTTTTTAAAAAAAAAGTCTAGTTTCATGATATGCTAAGCATCCACCCACTGAAAAATGCAACCTGTCCTGGGTATATTTAATTTGGGGTTTATTCATATTACTGCTTAATTTTGAACTGTTGCTTTTTAATTACCAGCTGAAGCTACATAGTAAAATGGACTAGCCCCACAGGCATGTTTTTCTTTCTATTATATTACAGTGAGGCAGCAGATTAACTCCTTCAGCCATCCCAGCTTAACACCTCATGATGCCAGCACGGCTCCTTTCCAGCCTGCTGCTCCTGCAGCGGGAACGGCTGGAGGGGACACGGATCTTTATGTCCTGAATTTCCAACTCCCAGCCCGGGCTATCAGCACAAGCAGGTGCCAATTTCAATATGTGTCTATCCTGGAGAATAAATCACAGCCCATCGGGAAGGGGAGCACTTTCCAGGGAGCCAGATGGAGCTGCAACCTCTGGCCAAGGACAAACACTTTGGGGCAACAACTGTCACAGTTTTCTAGTTTCTCTCTAGTCTCAGTGAGCGCCAGTGATTTGACAGCTGTAGAAAAGGGAATGTTTCCTAAGCCTGAAGGGGGATGAATCCTCATGAGGTCCAGCAGGGAAAGGGGAAAAAAATAGAAATTACAATTCAGAACAGCCTAAGGAAAGGAAAACTTCAAATGGAAGCAGGGAGATGAACTCATCAGGGAGAAGCACTTGTTCTGAACTGTTTTTTTTCCTTTAGCTTAGCATTATCTCAAGATGAACTCATTTTATTATGCAAGATGTTCCTGCCACTGGGGTACACAGTGACCAGGCATGAGTACCCCATGCCTGTTAAGAAACACAGGGCTTCATCTGGCAGCTGCTCTCTTTGTGTCTTCCCCACCTGGAGAAAACAAAACCTGTGCCCTCAGCCAGGAGGGATGATGGGACCCCATCTGTGCCAGCTGTCACAGGGCACAGGGGTCCCTGGGTGGCCTGACCAGGACAGCCCCTCTTTCCTGCTGGGAATTCACAGTTCCATCCTCAGGGTCAGGGTTCAGACCTTGGAGAGCACAGGTGATGGGCTCTGCCCTGCTCTCCTCTCCTGTTGCCTCCCCCTCCCAGAGCTGCTGCATCATGGAAATGGCTGGAGCTGGTGCTCCCCTCAAGAGTGTTGCAGCTCTGGTGCAGCCTGCATAAAAATTACTCAAAATTCAGTTAGCCAGGGAAAGAAGGTGACCTACCCATCAAATCACAGCAGCTCAAATTTCTAATATCATCTACTTGCAGCCGAGCACTTGCCTTCAAATTAAGCAGAGGCCAAGAATAATTACTTACTATTCACTGAGATATTTACATCAATTATTCAGCAAATAAATTCAGCTAACAAATGGCTTCAAGGAAACTGCAATCTATTCACAGTCAAGTTGCCAAGCCAGAAGAAAATTATAAAATTAATTGTTTGCAACAAACTTCTCTGTTAGCTTTCAAAGTCAGAATGATAAATTCAGACACTTTATTTTCTACTATATATTGGCTGCCTCAATCTAATGCTGCTGTTTATGAATTATGGGAGGTTATAGCTGTCTCTTGAAAGATAACTATTATATTTTTATTATCATTGGAACCAAAAGATCTTTTTGCTTGAAGCTTTTTTAAGCCCAGCCCAAACAGTCTCC
The DNA here is from genome assembly GCA_013400315.1 of Bombycilla garrulus. Lineage (NCBI taxonomy): Eukaryota > Metazoa > Chordata > Aves > Passeriformes > Bombycillidae > Bombycilla > Bombycilla garrulus. The sequence continues at coordinate 320,360 of VXBU01006955.1, read as the reverse complement.
ACTCCAGTCAGAGAACACCTATGAAATCAGCTACCAGTGAGGATATGCTGCTAAAGAACCAAGAAGAGTGGTCTCAGATTTTTGCTCTCCTGGCTAGAGCCAGGAACCAGATGCTGCTGCAAAACATTTATTTAAATTGGCAAATTCTGAAGAAAGCACTTCATTCAAGTAACACTTCCATTTTCTTTTTTCTTCCAACTAAGACAGGATGTAGAAGAATATTCTTTGCACAGCTTCATATATTACTGAAGGTGGGATATTTCCTCACACAAATAATAAAAAGAGGAATTAATCCTGTTTTCAGGCACCATTCTGGTCTATGCTTACAAACAGCAGAGAGAATACCTGATAGAGATCTGTCTCAGGTGCACCTTCTGCCCCTTTGGCTGTGTCTCCTCACTCCCTACATGCACTCACAGAAGCTGAGCCAAACAAACTCCTTCTTTCCCCCCCTCCTCTTTTTCCTTGCCTGTTTAATACTGAAGCTCTGTAAATACACCCGCAACTAAGCAATCACACACTGCCAACCCCTGAAACACTCCATAAATGTCCAGCAGTTCTTTCCCTCTCCAGCTGTGCCTCACCAGGAAGAGTCCCAGAAATCCTACAGCCACTGAAGGCATTGAACATGAGGACACAGCTCAGACCCCAAAGGGAGAAAAAGCAACTCCCAAAAGCCAATGTCATTGCTCTTTCCCTGGAATAATACAAATGGATAACAGCCTTTTGCACAATCCTGACGGTGGGGCTGCAGCTCAGAGGCTTCGTTCCACTATTCTACCTCAGGACAGAAGGGAAGATGTCCAAGGAGAAATCCCAAAGTGGGGTGGGCACTAAGCAGAGCACAGAGGATTGCTACCAGGTTTGACTTCACTTCCTAAAGCTGACTCCAAGGAGTACAAGGAGGTTCACCCGATGTAATTCAGCATTGTTCTGATGATTGACACCCACTGAAATCCTGCCCCGGAGGAGGAGATGGTGAGGGTGCAGGGGGTAGGAAATGACATCCTCCAAAACCTGTGGGAGATCAGCTCATTTTGAAGATAATATCTGATCTGCATTTCTTCCCTGCTCCCGGTCTTTTTACCTTCCATAAACCAGGTAGGATGGGGAGTAGGTTCAGGTGGCTTTATAGGGCAATTTCTTTGCAGATGGGAGTTGATCACGTGCACTTGCCCCAGCCATCCTTTAGTAATCCACTTGGCAGGGAATTTTGCCCTGCGTTTATATTTTGTGCAAGGGCAGCTATGCTTTCCATTTAATTGTTCCTCAGATTCAAAATATAACTATAAAATTCTAAGAAACTAAGCTGGGATTTTGAGTAGCAAATTTTCTGGACCAGAGATGAGGTGAAGCTCTGGAATTATGCAGTGAAGGCACAAACAATGAACACATCTGAGAAAAATGTCAGAGAGTTTATATAGAGAGGAAAAAATTGAATAGATTGCAAAAGAAGTTGCTCAGGAAACATGGCTTTACTGAGCTCTGGTAACTAGAACTTACTGGATTCAAAGCATTAGGATACAAGCATTACTAAGACAAAGACTTTGTGGAGTCTTGTTTAAATTGCAAATTCTGACTCTTTTTTTCTGGTGGGGTGACCTCTCTTCTTTGCTTTTAGGAAGCTAAATTACACTTCAGTTTGCCTGTTTTCATCACATTTTGCTTTGGGCACAAATGACCGCAAGCTCTGCTCTTTCTATGCTGATAGAAACTGAAAAGGGATTAACCAAAAAGCAATAAACTATTCCCTCCAAATTGTTAGCCCTACATTTTCTTATTAGTGTCTACCCACACTAACTTGAAACTTAGCAATGCTGGTTTTCTCCAGAGCTGTCAGCTGAAATAAGCTGGTTCTGTTCCTTGCAGGCTGCTTTTGCCAACGATCTGTCTGCTTTCAAAACACGGCCCCTCCACCAAACACAGCAAGACTGTTGCCCTTTTCAGTGTTTCCCACAGGTACACGGCGATGTTGAAGAGGGAACAAAACCAGCATGGCATTTTCCAAGCTGTTATCATGGGAATGCCTTGTACACAAGAATGTCAGAGTGAAGCCAAGCCTCGTGCAGAACTCTGAAGGTAGATGGTCGAGCGCACAAGCCAGTGACTTTGCAAAGATTATAGACCTGAGCCATTAAAGTCTTGGGATGAGGTGAAGAATTCCTGATGCAAGAAGATGGTAAGAGCTGAAAAGATCCACAAAATCCCTTTCAGTTACAATGGGAGTTGCTCAAGAAAAGCAATCTCCCATTGTATTCTCTTTGGACTTTTCATAAGAGCATTGGGAATGGCAGAGCAGATGTCCCTGTAGTACGGAATGAGGGCTCCAGCCCAGCCCTAGACCTCTTAAGGCACTTTTGCCAGCCTCTTCTCTAATAAAGTTAGAAGCTCTGGCACCTAAAAGTTTCCAGATGATACTGCAGGCCACCTATTGAGGACTGACTCAAGTGCCCTTGCCTCTGTTGTACTGCCTGACCAAGAGACCGACTCCTAGCTGGCACCAGCATTCCTCAGAACTGGGCCTGCTGCCTACTCTGCAGTCTTGGGCAGAGTTTGACCCTTTGTATTCACATCTAAATGCTACCAGATGGATGCATCAGTTCAAAGGCTGGTGGAAACAATTAAGATTACAGGAAGCCACGTTTATCCTTCCACCTATAGCACTGAATTAATCACGGCTGATAGGGATCTAAGCAGAGCCCACTCAAGGCTCTGATTTATATCACTACCTGTCAAGAGATGGCAGAAAATTGCCCAGTAGCTGCTGAATGCTTTTCTCCCACCCTCTCCTGGGGAGACAAATAGAAGCCAGGACATTCCTGCTTTGCTCAGGATGCCATGAAACCTAACCTCCTGTTGACACAAGCGTTAGGCCCCAGGACTGTATAACAGGTCACTGACAGAAAGATATAAGATAGAGCTTCCAAATTCAGCTGGCCACACACAGGCAGGCCCTGGGACACGCACGCTCCTGGCTCCCAGGGCCTGCATACCTGTAAGGGAGACTCGGAGGCTGAGGGACATCAGGGGGCTCTCCCCAAACCATTTTTCAGTTGTGTCTTCTGGCAAGTCCAGTGGCTGATGCTGCCTCAGATTCCTATGAATCCTGTTTCCTTACTAGGTAGCAAAGGTTGGATTTCATTCTAAACACAGGAAAAGATCCAGGCAGCACTGGACAGCTGTGTCCCTATGGCTGCCATTGAAAGAATAACAAAGGAGGAGTGCCAGAACCCATCCATACTGGGTGGCACTGGAAGTCCAAGTGCCCACATGTGAATCTGAATATTGGTGCTCGAATAAATTAAGCCCTCAGTGCTCATCTGCCTGTCAGAAGTCCAGTGTCAAGGACTGAGAGGGGACTCTCAGTAACTGGCCTCCGTGCTTTCTTTGGAAGCACATCTCCTGAAGTCTGGGTGCTCCCTTTTCCAGGGACTCACTGATGAGCACATTTCATGTCAAGCATGAAATGGGAATGGATCTCTTACCATATGCTAAGCTTTTCTCCATCCGTGGGAGGCAAAACAAAGACAAACAAGGAGGCCTGAGTCAACACAAGGGTTAATTTAAGAACTGAGCTTACTTAAAATAAAAGTTGTCACCATCCAAAAAGAACAAGTAGCCATTGAAGAGAAAACTGTTGAGATTTATGGGCCCCATTCTAGAGACATAAAAGGGGAGTCAATCATTATTTGAAGTTTATTTTTTTAATAAGAGCTCCTCAAATATTCCCCCCACTTTTCACTACCAGAAACATAAGCTTGTGGCTGTGAAAAAGTTAAAAATTAGGGGTTTCCTAAGTGGGAGCAGAATGCATGGTCGCTCTGTATGACCCCAGCTACTCTAACAGCTACTGCTAATTCCCAGTGGAAGCATCAATAGCTTGTGAAATAGACTCCTTTCTTTTCTTGTACAAATTATTCCTTTATATTTTTGAACTTCTGAACCTCCTGGCTTAATAACAACTCCACAAGAAAGAAGGAAAATAATTGAGTGTTTATAACAGCACGCATCTTTTTTTATTATCATCCCAGGTTGTGGCACTTTCAGTTCAGCAAAGCTTTAGTCAAAGCTGCTCTGCAAAACTATTCAGAAATGGGAGGAGGAGAGGGATGGGAAGGACATCTCCTCCTACATAAGAACTGCAGTCAGTGGACATTTTTTAAATTTCTCAAACGTGTAGTTTCACTATCTTCCACCTACTCCCTAAATTATAACCTACCCACTTACTACCTGTTTGAGTTACAAGCAGAAATTAAAACATTTCTCTGGCCTCACAGCCTGTGAACTGCAGCACATCCGATTGTGGGCCATAAAAAATTGCAAAACAAAGCAAAACAAAAACCTTAACCACCCACACATGCAAGGAAAGAAAGAAACAAATCAAGGAAAAATAACAGGAATAAACTGTCTTTAGCCTCTTTTTTTCCCAGTTTTAAATGGAAAGCAATGTGACAGTGCTGCAACAGATGACAGTCTATTTATTTTCTCTAACAGATCTGCAGTTGGTGGATTCCCCTCTACCTCCCAAAAGACTTACATGCCTTGAATTAAAAAAGGCTAACAGTAGAAATTCTGTTTGCTCAATAGGAAATGGCCACGCCAGGCTCAGGAAGTGCTCATCCTCCTCCAGCAGTTGGTTTAACAAGCACTAAATCACTGAGTATTACATTCTAGATAATTTGCTGCCCAGTATCATCACTTTGTTGACTAATATGCTAACTCATAATAGAGACAGATTCATAATAGTGCACTTGGCAATTCATATTGTGAACCAGACACACAGCCAAAGAACAATCCTATGCCCTCCCAGGTCAGTGGGAGCAGCAGCACAACCCAACCCTTTTTAAGGAAGATTATGACAAGGTCAGATGAGCATTGTAAGGACTTGGCACATAAAACCCAGCAGCATTTCCTTGAAGCGGCTCAAGAAATGCCACCATCCACACTTTAGCAGAGCCCACTGCTCAAAGACACATCCTCACCTTGCTGTCAGCAAAGACAATTGAAACTTGCTTCACTGGAGCAGCTTCCTGTCAATAGAACTCACCTCAGACCAACACTGGCTTGTTGAAATTGAGCTGTGTAAATCAGAGCTCAGCATCCTTGAGGTTTTCAAACATTTGCCTTTCAAGCAGTTATTTACAGGTGATACTTTTCAGGTTTTCAGTGGTAAAATCCAGTAGTAACTCTTTCAAGCTGATGGATTTGCACCAAGCTCCACCACTCAATTGATTACACCACAAAATAAGGGGCTCCTACCTTCTTTGCATATATACTACAAAGATCAACTGAAGGGACAAAATGAAAACTAATTGTAACAGTTTTTAATGGGCTTTGGAGCTATTTCCTTCAGTCATGTTTACCTAGACATCTTTCCTTTCTCCTTAGTGAGGGTACTTAAATGCAGCCTCTGAGGCCGGGCTAAACCCCCACTAAATTCTCTCCATAAAATGAGGTCCCCTGCAGCTGGAACATGTGGATGGTGTAGGATTCAAGTGGCAGCCACCGCCTGCCGCTCTCCCAACCACTGGCATTTCAATTGAAGTCCATTTATCACAGGCTTTCGGTCAGATCTAACCATAAATGAGCCACTCCATGACTGTGATCTAAAATATTTATTACTTCTGAGTTAGTACGTTAAGATGGAAAATAAAAATCCAAACCCTAAACCCAAACCAAGAAACAACACTGGCATCTCAGTAAAAGGCTGAGCAGGAGGCTCTGGGGCTACTGTTCACATTTGTACAGGATATGTAAAGGATCCCTCTCCCTTCCATCACTGGGCATTTATCCCACAGGCAGTAAGTGGATGATTTTCCCTCATATTTCTTTACCCTTGAGAGAAAGAAAGAAAGAAAGAAAGAAAGAAAGAAAGAAAGAAAGAAAGAAAGAAAGAAAGAAAGAAAGAAAGAAAGAAAGAAAGAAAGAAAGAAAAAGAAAGAAAGAAAGAAAGAAAGAAAGAAAGAAAGAAAGAAAGAAAGAAAGAAAGAAAGAAAGAAAGAAAGAAAGAAAGAAAGAAAGAAAGAAAGAAAGAGAGAGAGAAAGAAAGAAAGAGTTAATTGTGCCCAGTGGTAACAGTACTAACTTGTATTTAGAAAATGTGGGTCATCTTTCCTCATGTGGGTTTGGATAAATCCCCTTGGGTATGAGAAGAGTGAGACAAAAAGTGTTTATTTCTTTGAAGATGTGACAGGAATATGAAGATGAGTCACTTGCTACAGCCTTATGAACCCACATGCCAAAGGACTGTGGCACAGGGATGGGAAGGGCCCATCACAGAGAGGAGCTGTCTTCAATTAGCATGGCATTTTCTGCCACAGCATTGCTGCTTTCTGGGTTAAAACCTCAGTCACTGCAAAGGAATGGGCCTTCAAATGGTGGACATCTCATTTCTCCCCAGTACTCAAGTGGAGCAACCTTCACACCAATCTTTCCACTTTTGAGCTGAATGAGAAAACTTCTTTTAGCAAATATTTGAATCACTTTTTCTCCTTGTGACACATTAAAACACTAAAAAAACTAATAGCCATCATTTCTTTGTCAGTAACAGTAAGGAAAGAATATTAAGCAAAAAAATCCAAACACAAATAAAACCACAACAAAAGTGGCTTGTTCCTCATAATATAAATTATTCGTTTAAATTGAGTGGGCTAAAATCCACATAAATGGGACAGAGCAATAGGAAACTTCGACATTTTGATCCAATTTATTTGTAAGTACATGGCAATCCTAAGACTGATTTCTGTGGATCTTGGATCAAGCTCCACACGGAATTCAGCATTCTCCAGGTTAGAACAGAAGTTCTACAAAAATACCTTCCCATAGTTCATACCAGCTTTAGGTTTTAGAAGCGTGACTGAGAAGGTTTCAAGCAATGTTGAAATTACCTTCCTGAAGTCCAAAGGGGAAACCGAACAATTCCAAGTGAAAAAGCTAGCAAAGCTGCTGAATCAGCTCTCTATAGACCTCTGCTATGCTCCAGCCTAGATCTAGATGGGAGTTGTGTCCATAAAACCAAACTGCACACAACAGAAATTGAGATCCTTCATTTATTTGCAGTATTGCCTTCTCTCCTGGGTTTATTCCCCTGAGACACTTTCTCTACGACTCTTTTTTCCAGCTCCCTTTGGGCAACTAAATAAAAACCTGGTTTTAGTGATGCAAGGATGTCTCCTGGCTCCTGAGGTTTTGTTCTTGGCGAGCCCCCATTCTTTCTGAGCTCACTTCTGTGCAAATTTTTATTCTTCTGTGCTGGTTTTGGGGCTATGACTGAACTTGTCAAGAGAGTGGCCCACAGGCTGTTGGCCATTTCTGTCTCTTTAGGTGGGATTTTTGAGGAACGCTCAGAGCTGGCCTCACTGAGAGCTGAGAACATCCAGAGCTGGTTGAGAAGATGTTGTTTGGATAAAACCCCAGAGACATCTTTGGGACACTCTACTCACCCTGTTTCTCAGTTATGACACACTTGTATAAAAGACACCATAAAACCCCTGACCCACATGAACCCCACAGCCAGCTGGGATTACCACTACCACCACTCCCAAACAGTATGAAGATGAAACTTTGAAGGCAACCTCCATAAAACTTGCTGTCAGTTTTGTCCTGCTCTTTTCCCACTTTCAAACTCGACCCCAGAGAAGTGTGCACCCCCAGGCTTTCAAATCTCCAACTCCTTGAGTTTCAATGTGCATCACTGGTTAACTCTGGCTGTCACTAGAGCCACGGTGTCTGGCCATGAGCAGGGCAGAATTAATGCATCCCTGGCTGCCTGCAAAACCTTCCTTCGCTCCCTTCACCTCCTGCTCTTTCCAAGCACTGCTCTTCCTTGAGCTCATGCCAGCCAAGCTCAGCTGACCGAGGGCACGAAGCTCAGCTCCAGCCAGCCCTACACGCCAGGCTCTTCCTGACTCCCTGACACTTCTGATCTGATGGATTTTGTAGTGGTCTTGTAAATGGGAATTAATCATGCCTGGAGGGTCAAGGTTGTCAGACCTCATGCTGAAGTGCACATGTATTCCTGAAAGGAAAACTAACAAAAGCAGGTTCTGTGCCAGGCTAGGAGGGAAAGAAGATATCAACAAATTGACAGAAAACAGCTTCTGTGACTTTTCATCCCAGCAAGGACCGGGCAGCAGAGCTGGGAGTGAAAGAAAGAAAAGGGAAGGAAGGGAAAGTAAGGAAGGGGAAAGTAAAAAAAGGAAAGGGAGGAAAGGGAAAGTGAAGAGGAAGGAGAAGGGGAAAGGAAAGAGAAGGGAAGGGAAGGGAAAGTGAAAGGGAAAAGGAAAAGATAAAAGAAAGGAAAATGCTCTACCACCACTCAGTGTACCAAATAATGTCAGAGAAAGCTCTTGCTTTGGCCATGGCAACCACATTCTAGCTAATCACTCAGGATCCTTTACTAATGAGGAAGGAATTAAAAGCATTGCAAGATGTGATGAATTCAGACAGCCTGGATAATATAATCCCTTGGCCTTACAATAATGCTGCTCGGACAAAACATACTGATAGATAAATAGGAGTGAACACAAAAATACAGCTAATGAAATTACAATAGACCTCGCTGGTACAAGTCAGCCTAGGTCAGCTAAAAACAGTCAAAAGAGTCAACAATGACAATTATCCATAGCTCATAGTCCAACTTCCCAGCTTCTAATCAAGAGAGTAAATCCCATCCCTGTCAGTTGCACCAATTCACATGGGCTGCAGTGAAACCGAGTGAAAAGGGTTTCTTGTAAGGAGTGAGATGGAGGAGGGGTTGGGGGAAACTGCTAAAAAAATCAAAGTCTGAATTGGCTAAATTGGCAAGTAGTGTGGCCCAACAGGAATGGTTCAGGGGAGAGGTAGGGCCTGACATAAACATTACATACATTTCAGGAGGTTTATTTTGGCTTAGTACTACACTGGTCTCATGGACTGAATGTCTGTTGAATCCACAATAAGCACCAAGGTGCAACAGCGGTAACACTGAGGGATATATTTCAAAAGCAAGCTCCTAATCCAAACTAAATGCTGATGTGGACAACACCAAATTTATTTTCATGTGGGGACTACATTAAATCCTGCTATCATTTATAGGCATTTTGGGGAGGAACGGGGTCTTGTGCTAAGCATGCAAACCACAGTTGAAATTACTGTGATGCAGCAAGTTAGATGTCAGATGAAGAAAACAGCTGTCCACATGCCAACCCTTGGCCTGCCACAATGGCACAGGGAGGTAACTTGACTTAATCATCATTTAAGAGCATTTGTGCAGCCTGTTAGGGAGCCCTGCAGGCAGGAATTCAGTGAGCTCCCAAAGGTCCCATATACCCGAACTCCTAGATGTTACTTTTGGGTGGGTTGCCAATGCTGAAGGAAAGATTAATATGAGAGATCCTGACCCTGCAATAAACACTCAACAATACTTCTTCCTATTAGGACTTACTTAAACTTCTGCTGGTTTATCTGCTGAACCACCTTTTTTGGTGGGTCCTCTCTGAGAAGATCAAGTCTGATCATGATGGAAGATACAATAAGGTTTTCCAGATGGATGTGAGTTATTCATTTACAGACAGCAAACTGGAAAAACTGCTAACACTGGAGAACTGTCCCACCTGGAGATCTCCTTCAGCCTTTGGGGAGGCTGCAAAGCCCTCCCTGTACAAATGGTGCAGAATCTCGGGGCCAACACACAGCACCAAGGACACAGCAACAGGGCACGAGCTCTTATCTCGTGAAGATACAGAACAAAACCAACACTGCAGAAGCTCAGGCTGTCAGCTTTGTTTGTCTACTGTGCTTACATGACCCTCACTATCAGAGTTTCTCTCAGTGCCTGGCTGATACTGCCCTGAGAGGCTGCACTGGCTCTGCCCAGTGCACTCGTTATGATTTGCAAGGATCAGCCCACTGGCTTTTCAGCTGTCCCATGCTCCCTTCTGGTGACAACACGAGGCTGAAAACATCATCTGGGGTCCCATCTCACATACTGCAACCCATTTACCCAGAACCATACAGGAAGTCCATGACAAGGCACAAATCCTTCAGGATAGAACTGGATCATCTTTATTTTCCCAGTATTCAAACTAGAGTCTCAATGTATCTGATTATTAATTTACTCTTGGTTTTCCTTGTGCAGGAGGATCTACCAACTGCATCCCTGGAGAAGCTGCCACTTCAATGGGAGAGATGCTGCATTTTATTTATAGAATGGGAGAACGGGGCCAGTTCTGGGCAGAAAGGGTTTTCAAGGAAGAGGCAAAGCTATGCAGAAGCTTGATGCTTCTGTGATAACAGCAGATACTCAGCTGAGTTTGCTTTGAATGTCTTCCTAGTCATGAACCACCCAAAGAGCTGTCAGGAAGGTGTTGTGTCCTGAGAGAAACCCCAGTCCTCTGACACTTGCTTTCATGTTGATATGAGCCGAATAAGTTGAAAGAGCAGAATTTTCAACTCTCAAGTGTGACAAAACAGAGAACATCGCTTTCTTTGATGCAACAAAAGGGAAAAATTCAGTCTCCTCACAGCTCTCACAGATTTTCCCTGGACAAGCAGCATCACTGGGTTTCCTGGATTATTACTTTTAGTCTGGAAAAACTTGAACCTAATCTAAACCCAGCCCCAACAAGAAGACACAACAGACTGAAAGAGCGAGGTGGAGGCACACATGGAACCCCCCAATCTGAACAATAACCAGCTGTGATCCACTACCCCAGGATTCACCACCCTGCCCTGCCGAGCTGCCACCCTCCCCTTTGCTCACACCCAGACAGAAGGGACTCCATGAGCTGAGCAATAATCCCAAACAGAGAGACATTAAATGGAAGGGTCCACCTGTGCCTGTAAAGCACATTGAGGCAAAGTCACTTGTGCTTATCAGTGCTGATAGTCAGAAGTGTGGGAGTTGTCCCTGAATGGCACAAGTGTTCCTGTTTCAGTCACAAAGACATCATTTCCCTGCATTTTTTTTAATAGGTATGCTTTTATTTAAACAGCCCTGTTTTAAGACTGTAGTCTAAGATGGCCTTGCTTCCCCAGGGGTCTCACTAAAAGCCAAACTGCACCCGACTCACCAGTGTAACTTAAAAAGTTAAGCAGTGGTTAGGGACAAGCCACCTCATTCTTTCCAGCCCTGGAATCTTAGTGCATATGAATTTTGGATTCTGCTGCAAAAGTGGCACATTACAAATTAGCAACAGTTTAGTTTATTAGTCCCCAAGTGGATTTATTTATGGCACAGAATATATTGCTGTAGGTTCCCTGAGACCGAGACTGTGACGTTACTGAAATTAAAGGGGATTTCATGTGAAGACTGTGCCAAAACGGACTTACTCCTATTGTGATTTCAACATGTGGTATTGTTTTACCGTATACTTCTTGAGCTTGATGCCTTCACACCTTACAAAGATCTCCTGTTGCAGCAGCTGATGGTGCATTCTGCTGAGCTCACTGCCACAGGCATGGAGGGAGCCAAACAGAACAGGAACCTGGATCCTTCAGCCCTCAGTCCACTCCTTCAGGGAACAGCAGCACCATCTGCTACTCACAGCAGGAATCAGGACTTCAGGTGCCCTTGGCTGCTCAAACAATAGGGACACATGGGTTTATAGTGGTGACACAAAGGGAAAGAGGTTTCCCTCTAGGGATGTAGTTTAGGCAATGTCTAAGCTACAGTAATTCATCCCTTCTCATTAGACCAATGAAAAAATACCTTCACTTTTGCAGCTGGGGAAACTGAGGCACAAAACTCAGCATATGCAGCCCTTCTCACCATCTCAAGGAAACCATGATGTCTCTGATTAAGCAGGATGTTCAGAGGCTGTCTCAACAAAGTTTAGTTTCCCTGAATTTTCTGAGGGAGCAGCCAGATTCCAATAACATGTTTCCCCAGAACTACAATGTGCAGCTCCAGCATCCAAGGGTCCTTCACCATCGTGGTGCACACCTCCAGTCCCAGAACCAGCTCTGGACAGAGTTAGGAGCCCCCCAAGCAGGTTAACCTCTGAGCACAGCTCTGAGCATTGCAGAGACAGGAAGGGGAAGCCAAGGAGCTTCACCCCCTTTATTCTCACACTGAATTAATGTAACTCTTTTCTATCAGCTGGATCAGCCCTATGCCTGCCCTGAAAGAAATATGCCAATATATGAACTTCCAGTGGCTGGTGCAATTTGATGGTACACCTTCTTTTCAAAGAACTGGCAAAGAACAACTCCATCTTTCTAGAAAGTAACTGCTGCAGGATTCACATTATAATTCATTTTATTTTAATGTCTCCCCTCTTAGCTGCTAGTGTAAGAGGTTCTACTCCTTAGCAGGATGCTACTGTTTATCCCAGCTGCGGCTTGGCAGGTGTCACTTCCCCACCTAACAGAAGGAAAAACTGCTGTGCTGCAGGGCTAAGTGAGTCTTCCAAGGCCACACACCGAGCAAACAGCAGCTCCAGGACTAGAAATCAGGAATCCCAAGTGCCTCACCACAAACACAATCTGCTGAGACCACAGTTGCCTGACAGCCAATGCCCACTCTCATGTACTGGAACACAGGAAGTGAAGAAGCAGAGTTTGGTTTTAGCGCTGGCTGGCCGTGCTGGAGCAGCTCTCGGCTCCTGGGGAGGGAGTTGGGAGGACATCAGCGCTTACAGAGGGGGTGGGGACAGTGCCATCCCTGGGTGACAGCCATCACTGCCTGTGCAGACTGAGCCCACAAAATGAGCCTCTGATGAATCCAGCAGCAGGAGAAATGCAGGGAGACCATCAAATTTGGGTCCCTTTGTAGGCCTTCCTCCAGGGGTGATATATGTTATGCTGGCCAGTGTGAATTCCTGTTGCTGAAGATGTTTTGGGGCTGATTCCCTGGCCCTGTTTTCTCTTCAAGAAAGAAGATGTTGAACAGGATGGGAATGGGGGGCTTGCACTTCTTCCTCCACTCTCTCATTAGGTGAAGCTAATGACAATCAGACTTTCTCCCAAGGAAACAAAATCTCCTCAGCGCTTCCTCAGCCACTGCTGCACTGCAGGAGTTAAATGAAAGGTGACTTGAGCAGCAGAAGGTGGCTTGCACTGTGTGTGGCTCGGTGGCTTGGTTCCTCTCCAGATTGCAGGGACAGGATCTTGATCAGACGATGTTACTCATACGATTTCAGGCCAAGTCATGAGAAAGTTCACACAGCCTATTCCCTTCTGCTGGGGACAACAGGTGACAAGAACTGACTGAAATGTTTGGCTTCATCCCCTCCCACATGAGTCAACTGGACGCACTCAATTCAGCAGAGTTGCCTCAGCACAGCTCCTCACGTCAGCCTCCTTTGGGTTGAAACAACTTTTGGCATTATTTAGTACATCTGTTTCTAGTGCCCAAGGCCAAGATACTGATTACCAGATTGCTAATTTTAATTACTACCTGGCATGTAGAAAACAAAACCAGCTACATGTGCCATTTACCCCAAGGAGGAAAAAAAAAAAGAGTCAAAACTAACCAACAAAATACAGAACACAGCACTGGAAGAGAAATCCAACGTCCTTCTAACAAAACAGTTTCTGCGGCATTCCTCCCTTCCTGTGTTTGTGTTTCTCTTTTTCCTAAGGGCTATAAAATTCAGCATACTAGGAATTGTGGGTTGCTTTATAGACCAAGTGGTTGGGTTTGTTAGAAGTTGGCTTGAAAGGGGTACTTCTTTCTGACAGCTACCTGGCTGCCCTAACTAGTTTGACACCTGCAAATTATTCATCTTTTTCTTCCCAGAACACATGCCAATCAAAAGTAGCAAACCTAATTTCTCTGAAAATCTGTGCCTGAACACACAGTTCTCTCTACTGAATGCAACATGAAAATAAAGTTCTGAAACCTTCAGCACCTGCTAAGGAACATCAACTCAACCTTTTCTGAATTGTTTTGGATCAACACGTTTTTGTTACCCACCTCTAGATCTTGACTTCTTTGTTGACCTGTGCTAATCCTCGGTATAAAGGGCAGTTTAATTTCTAGAGCAGGACTTTGACAACCCTGCAGTAACAATGTCCTATAGCACCCTGTGTCACTATTCCATAAAGATTATAAATTAATTATTCCTCTGAATGGGAAGACATCATTAGTTGCATAGGAAGCAGCACCTCAGCAGTTCAAACCTTGCTGTTCTAACCAAGGTGCTGACTGAGGTTCATCACAGTTCGGTCAGTCAACACCACTGCTCATTATCCACAACTCTGGGATTCACTCCACCTCCTTTCCCAGACATGAGTTTCACCAGAGACAGACTGGGGATGTTAGTTAAGCAGTTGTATTGAGTTGAACGGGTCTACTTGGATGATGGAGGAATGACAGAATCAGTCATCAAACAGGCAAAATTCCCACTGGTGGCATAAAAATGTCAGGGCTATATCATACTGTAAATGTCACCCATTTCTGCCGACGGATTTTTATTTGCATTGTTCCTATATAAATATTCTTTTCTAAGAATGTCAGCGAGAAATGCCAGTTAGTTTCTGACAATGATGACAAAGAGAAGATACATGGGAAGCTAAGTACCAGAGTTTCCCAGAAAATCGTTGGGGATTTTTCTAATGGAAAATATTGCACTTTTGTTGAAAAATCCCTAGTCCTTTGGCCACCTGCCAAAGTCTCTTGGAACGAACAATATTAGGTTTGGCCAATGGGCGTTCAATATGGACCCACAGCAAACAGATTTGGTTAAAGAGAGAAAACCCCAACAAGTTACCATGTCAAGCACTCAGCTGATCGTCAGAAAAGTTCTGATAGCATTTTTTAAATGAGCTGTATCGAGTATGTCACTGGTATTGATGCTAAAGTCAATGAACTCACTCCACCATAAAGCATTTAGCACAGAGAACACCGGGGATCTTTTCCTGATCCATAATTCAGCCTGGCATTCTGCTGTTGAGGATTTTCCAGAGGTTACTGCAAACCATGCTGCTCTGCTGTAATATTGCTGAATCCCATACATACACATATAAACACACATATACACATACATATACTTTTATATGTATCTGTCTTCATATATATTACATTTATTTATATCCTTTGATGCATTGGATTTTATCTATTATTTATAAAGAAGTGTTCTAGAAACTGTTTAATGTGGTTATAAATTTTATTTGAGGATTTCCCTGCTTTTATAAGCAACTATATATGAGATTAGCACTTTAGAGACTAAAAGACAGCTTTATGAAGAGTTGGATCATCCTTTTGCACTGCAAAGTCTGAATTGTGAAGCTTCCAGTATTTCCTGCCTCTGTAATTAAAGATGCAAACTTATATTTACAGAACTTGCAAAAATTCTTGAAGATGTAACTTTTTCTTTTAGAAGAGATATACACTAAAACTGTGTAGAAATGAAAAAAAAAACCCACACAACTTGTAACTGCATTTATTTAGTAATTTATCTCTAAGACCTTTCTTTTTGCCCCTCTCCATCAGGCTGAGAGCAGCTGGCAGCAATACAGCCCAAAGATCAGGTGGGCAGAAGCAGAGTCAGAAGAAGCCCTTCACGGCCACAGAAACCCCACTCGATTCACCATAACAGGTCTTGGCACCTTGTAAGAAGCTGCTCTGGAAACAAGGTATAAACCAGCGTGTGAACATGGCTCAGCCCCCATGAGAAAAACAAGATTGCTCCTAGATTTTACCCAAGCATGGATCTGAAAGCCAACAGACAGGGATTATACTTGAAAACCCTCTCAGCTCCTCCAAAGCTCCAGTATCGTCTTTGAAAATCCTTCAATTTCTTTGGAAGAAGGCCCACAATTCTGTTCAGCTCAGTCTCAGTAGCACCTCTTAAAGCACCCTAGCTCCTAGGAAAAGCATGCTTCACTTTTCTACTTTATTTCACGCTCTGAATGTGGCAAAAGAAGGATGCCTACGCTTCCAGGGGCAAAGGGGAGGCACCGCTGTGCATGGGGAAACCTCCGGTGCTCGGGATCACTCCCACACTGAGGTTCCTCTGGAGCTGACCCCACGTGAAAACGACACACAGGGTCAGCTGAACTTCCCACTGGAGAAAGGTAACTCTGACAAGGTGAGAGATGAAATTCCCCCTCCTGGTGGAGCCGTGCTGTCCACACCTGCCGATTAGGCTGGGGGCCTGTTGCGGTGCCGTACTCCCCCGATGTGCACACCTGCCAGGCTTTGACACAACCCTGCTCCAAAACCAACTCTTCATCAAAGATGTCTGACATTCAGCTGAAATCAAAGAGCCTGAACAGATGTCTCTAAATATATTTCCTCCTTGTAATGATGGCAAATAAAAGCACTGTCCTCTAACATGTTCTGCACAGCATCTGTAATGCAAGTGCCGCAAAGGGAAATCTAAAGGAACGGGGTAGGATGTTATGTATGCTGTGTGCTCTGGGAGTATTTTAAACTCCCTTAGCCTCTGTAATGAAAACCACACTGTCTGAAAGTGAAACACTGCTGATTGTTAACTGTAGGTCTGTTGGAAATAAAGTGAGGGACACAGGCAAAGGGAATTTCACGTAAATCTAATTTCTTCTGTGTCAAACAGTGCTACTGTATTTCCTCCCATCTGCAAGGATACCCTGTGAAATGTGGATGAATGTTATTACAGTCTGCAATAAGCAGAGTTCAAAGCGGGGAAAATTTGGTTCAGATTTGGATTCGGCAGTTCAGAAGTTTCTTCACACTTTCTTCAAACGACCCAGAAAAAAAAGTCTCAAGCTCTGACTTGCCAATCTTATATAAAAACTTTTACATGAATCAGGTTGCTATGCAAAGTAGGTAGATTTAAGCAAATATTTATATATTTTGCTTTTTCAGCAGAACTAAACTAGATTATTTTGCGGGTAGGATGCTGACTGGGATGAAAGAGAGAGCTACATCACAGTTCCCAGTTCTGTCTGTGGCTCCCTGCATGACTTTGGGCAAGTTATTGCTTCTCTTTGTGCTTCCTCTCCTTTCTGTAAAACAAAGAGCCTGCTTTGCCTCCACTCTTCCTTAACTAGATAGGAGTAGATAACTAGAGCTACATGAGCAGTCAGCAGAAACCACATGGGACTTGGGGGCTCTGATGTCAGTGAGACTCTTGGTGCCGTTGTGATGGACATTAATAACAACAGCTGTGTGAGAAGAGCTCTTTGAAACAATTTCCACCCAGTTCTGACTCTCTGAGGAGCCAGATGACAGCTTATGTTCACTGTGCCTAACTGAACACCCAAGTCAAAGGTTGGGCTGTTAGCTCCTGTAACAGAAGGGCTTCTCTGTCCCCCTCTCACCAACTGCTGCAGTTCAGGCGCTGTCAGATGCTCTGGACAGCAAGGCTGCCCCCACATCCCACAGCTCTGGGCTCCTTGGCCTGCCTGGCTCACCTCCTCCCTTTGACCAGTGGCAAAGTCCATACAAACACCCCAGAAAGTGCATTAGCAAAATTCAACACCAAACCCTGGTGTACCTCCTGGAGCTTCCTTCCTCTTAACGTCCCCCTCAGCATTCCAGACTCCTTCCCACAACACAGCCCTGGCCCAGACAGCAAAACTTAAGCTGGTAGAGGTTTTGCCACCAAGGAGAAACTGCTGACACCTCAATCTTCCTGAGCTTGGCTGACAGAACAGAGGGTTTTGGAGCCAGCCTGCTGTCCTTGGTCCCAGACTCAGCACTGTTGGCTGTGGCTCCCAGGGGACCTCTTCTCCCCTCCATCCCAGAGCCCTCACCTTGGATGTTGGACCTGCTCACCTCCTGAGTTCCCACTAGGGACCATTAACCTTTCTTCCAGTTATTACTTTCTTTGTCAGCTGGGTGGAATAAAGGCCCCTAACACATGCACAGATCTGTTCAGTCCTGAAGGGATTTGGAGCTCCCTGCTCAGTCTTGAAGGGACCAACATATCCCATTACAAAGTCCCAGACTAAATTCACTACCAACAAAAAGTCATCTCCCTTTGGACGGGTAAAGTCTACCTTTTGAAATGTCCACATGTTGTCTCAGCAACTCTCCTTTATGGCTGTTTACATTGGATAAGAAGTGCAACACAAAGCAACATTCAGACGAAGAAAGTGCTCAGAAGTAGTAAAATACGGTGTTATCTATTTTTTTAGCTGAATAAATTGAGCTTGCTTTGCATTATTGCTGGCTGTCTTAGCCCAGCTCTGAAAGTGAGAAAGAGAAAGGGAATCCTGAAAGGCAGCTCCCGAGAGGACACTAATATTTTTAATAGTTTGTGGGTTATGAAACAAATCTGTGTTAGCAGTATTATATATCTCAGCCTGAACCACTGGGGTGTTTCCAAGCTCTTTAATGAAACTAAAGCACTCACACAGCATTGCCAAGAAAGTAGATTTATTCACAAAGAAATGTTTGCTAGCAGAAATGAAAGCGTAGGCATGAGTGGGGCTGTAGCATACTAATGCACAGTCTTGTCACTCACATTGCCTCTTATCTCACCAGCTGAACTCTGCTGTTGCTGCTGGATCACAGGTCAAACCTTTTCCCCCTTTTTCTTCCATCCAGTCTTGCCTCTTCCCTGATTTTTGGGGGCCCACAGCAAAGCAACACATCAACGTAGGCCGAAACCTGTGCTAAGAGCAAAACTTGATCTATAGCCGAGGAGGGCTGAACATAAAAAGAAAAAAAATACACAAACACTAGGGACTTTTTTTTTTTTTTTTTTCATTTTACAGTGTGAAATAGGACCCAAACTAATCAATGGAGCTCAGTGGGAGTGCATAATTATTAATAGGCCCTACATGGGGCCTCAGAAAATATGCAGTTCTCTTGGAAGTTTAAAAGGTCACTGTGAATAACTAAAACATACTTTTCTTGGTAGTTATTTTGCAGTAAAAAAATAATTCATAAGGAAATCAGTTTAGGAAAAAAAAAATTCTCGTGTTCTACCAGGGTGGTTTAGGAGTCATTCCTATGTCTTCCATGTATCTTTCCTGGCAGTTTAATGGGCCATGTTTTATTCTCTGCCTTACTTCCTAAAGCTCACAAAGCCCAGTCCTCTTTCACCATTTGCTATTCCAGAACTTGCCTGCGTGCTGCCGAGCTGAGAGAGGGAATAAAACATGGAGTGCCCCTGGAACAACCCACACCGGTGGGGAGCAAGGCCAGGTGAACACCCCTGCGTGGTGCTACTGGTCAGCATCACGTACTAAATACACAGAGCCTGAGGGGCTGGGCAGGCTCGTGCTGCCAGGCCGAGTGCTGCGGGTTCAGACCTTTGGAGGAGCTCTGCACCGTGTCTGCATTAGCAGACATTTCAGTGAGGAACACTGAACAAACCCATCAAGTCCTCCTGGTAACAGTGGGTGTTTGGTGCTGGCACCGAAGAGGCTGTGCTCCCTCAAGAAACCCTGAATGAAGCAGCAGGAGAGCCTGGCAGCGCTCCTGGGACACACTTCAGGTACACAAGTGACCGGTATGAGAAATTCCCAACACCAAAATTCCTCCTGGCACGATGGACAATGACACACGAGCAGAGATCCCACACTGAAGGGTTTGAACATGCAGCAAGGCAGTGACTGTGGCAAGGATCCTGATGGAAGCAATAGCTGCTGGCATGAGGCAGAGGCCAGGCAAGAATCACCTTCAGGCACCCTCCCACCATTTTCTGCATTCAATTCCAACATCTGCTTGAGTGATGTCGGAATACAACATACAGGGTTCAGCATGAGTGAATTCTGAATTTGTATTAATTTCAAACAACAGCAGAAACTGCAACTGAGGATGTGTGAGATGGACAAACCAAGTTTGCCCTTACCTCACACCAGGGAATGACAGCTGAGCTGCGTGAAGTGCCAGAGGGCTGCCACCACTCGCGGACACGGAACATGTGAGAGCTGAACAAAACACCACAAGGCAGAGGTGGAGCACAGTGCCAGCGTGGGCTGGGAGGCTGAGCAAAGGTATCTTAACTCTCAGATCTCAGGAAAAAGCCATCCAGCCTTGTTTGATACAGGCATGGCCTTCATCTGAGGCAGCTGAACACCGTCAGAGGGTGGGTGGGGATGTGGACAGTATCTGTGTGTCTGCCTGGATATGGGCTTCGGGCCACTGGAGCTGAACCAGCCAGCTCCTTGCCCAGACCTGGTTTGATAAGTTTTATCTTGTATTTATGCTGTCATTAGCTCTGCCCAAGAGCACGCAGAGGTGCACACAGCAAATGCTGTCACTTGGGGTAGAAGTACCCACGAACTGGCCGGGTTTCAGCACAAGCTCTTTTCTCAGCAGTGAAGTCATTTTATTACTATGCTCTACCCAGGCATGTGCAGCATCTGGTTAATATATTTCTGGGTAGTTCTTAGCTCTCCAAACACTCCATCCCTGCCATACTGCAACACACACAAAAGGCAGACTTTCCAACAGTTCGCTTGGGTACCTGTTCCAGCCACTTACAGACCTGGTTAGGAAATTTTTCCGAGGAGCTAGCCTGCATTTTCCCATGCTTAATTTAGTTATTGGAATGTCTGCCATTTATATGTGTTCTCCTTGGCTCCTGCACAGGTCAGCTCCTATAAATCAGCCCAGTATCACTGACTGTAATGGAGCTACAGTAACTTACAACAGCTGAGTATCTGGTTTATGAATGCAGTTCCCAGAGCTTCATGTTAAATACAGCCCAAGGCTGGGGCATTGAAAGAAAATGAAGAGGTTATGAAAGGTACGTATGCCAGTTCCAGTTCAATACTGTTTGTCCTAGATACTGACTAGGTGATGAAGGGATAAATAAACAGACCCCAGGCACGGTGATGTCAGACACTGCTTATGCCAGTGATATTTTCTCTGCAAAACGAGTGCACGTGAAACAAATGAAGAAGCAGGTGAGAGCAAATGTTTGGCTGCCAAACTTGGCCACAGATAAAACATGATGAAGATATTAAGCCTGTGGACTGGAATGTGACTGGAAGAATACCTGGGGAGGGAAAGGAAATCACCATGGCCATTGAGAGCCCTGCCTAAGTACCTGATGGCAGTTAATGAGGAGGTGTGCAAGGAAATTCACTTCTGAAGCCACATCAAGCATGATCCTTGAAGCTCTGATCCCGTCTGGTGAGGCAAAGAATTTACTTCACAAATTCAGTTTACTATGCTCTTCCCTGATCCTGCTCTTCTCCAATTCTGTGTAGATACATCCAACTCAGGCTGCACATTATGGGAGCTCCATATTCTTCATTCAAACCCTTTTTCTGCCAGCAGCAACAGAAAGGAAAAAGGAACAGATTACTTCCCACTGGAATGGAAACAGCGTGGAAAGCATCTCCATCTGATAGAGCTTTGGTAGCTTTTGGTTTTGCTTCGGGGGAAGGTGTGGTTTTAAAACACTGGGAACAAGCATTCCGGATTTCTTGAAACTGAATAATTCTGCCCAAACTAAAACCCTTTTCTGGTTTGGTCCAAGGACTGGTACAAGGCTCCACTGTACATTTGTGAGCCAGCTCTGCTCCCCTACCCAGGAAAGCACCAGGACCTCCTCCTCCAGCTGCCAGAGACCTTCACAGCCTCACCAAGCCTGACCTGGCACCACCATTCCAGGGAGCTTTCTCTGAAAAACAGGATAAAAGCACAAACCCCACGAGCTGTGCCAGCAGGCTCTGCAATCAGCCGCAGGATTTGACACAGCTAACCTGAGCCAGGAGAGACCCCAGCTGGCAGCTCTGCCCATCCTCTCACTGCAGCAGGGAGCTTTCTGCTCCCTCTCCCTGGCCATGCCACAGGGAGGGGAACCAAACGAGCAGCACAGCCGAGATGTCTCTGCAACTCCCATGGGAACTGAAAATTCTGTGTGAACTTGCATCAAACACACCGAGGAACGGCTTCTTCCCGCAGAATTCACCATATATTCATTAGAGAGCAACTTGACATATCTCTGGCTGGCACATATTAAAACAGCTCTTCAAGTATTTACCAGCTGAGGTCTATAAAGACAGGGGCCAGAAAGAAACGCAGAAGATGAAAAAGAAATTCAGCTAAGTGGGGTCATGGCAAATTGCCCTGGCAAGCTCACTGAGAAGAAGCTCCTTTGCTCTTCTCTCCCATGCACAGTTCCACACCACGCACAGAGGTGCAAAGGGCAAAACCTGTGCCAGGCTAGAATGATACCAAATAGGGAGAATAGACCCTTGCACTTGTGATCAAGAAAGAAAATGTTGACACGTGTGGCTAAAACACTATGGTACCTGACATTTCGGGAATAAAAGAAGGTAGCAGGGCAGAATTTCTCAGTGGAATCGAACATACATAAAATAAGCTGTTTATTCCCTATTAAAGTAAAATCACCAGTGATTTCACTTCCTAATTTACTACCTCTGTCACTGTCATAATACATGGACAGCATTCAGCAGCTCAGAAGTTTCTCAGAAAAGAAAAAAGCCAAAGCCACTTTGGCAAATGTAACCACAAAGATTCTCATGTGTTTTCATATGGATAAGAATAAAAGGCTCTTTTCTAAATTGGATGATTTTGCTTCAAAAGACAAGTGCGAGTCCAATTAAAGCTATTTTCTGGCATCAAGCAGAACTCCTACAATAATCCTATTATTTACATTACATCATTTACATTACATTGCAGGATATTATTTGCAGTCCTCTCTCTCCCCTTTCTTCATTCCAGAAAGGGCTTTAATGAAGGTGAAAAAGTTGAAGTATTTACTGACAGATGGAGTATAGGAACGACAGGCACAGAAGATGCTGTCTCTGAGTTTAAGTTCTTGGCAAAGGAACTGGGCTTTTGCATGGTTTGGGCCCACTACCTAGGGACACATTTTCTGTTGGGTTTCCCAGCTGTCCTGCAGTCACCAGTCTGATTTACAGCACATGCCTAGCGCGGGCAGGACAGGATGAGATGGGAACAATGCTCCCATGGCATATGTGGAGAGGGCAGAGACACAGCACCAAGCACATGGTCACAGCCTGGCCTCCTCCACTGCCATTCCCAGGGTATTTAAAAGCTTTGTCCCTTGATGCATTTGAACAGTTACTCATTATTTTTGCAAAGAGGGTGATAAATTATAAAGGCTGATTGATTTACTACGTCAAGGTAGCAGCAAGTGATTTCCCCCAGAGCAGCTGCTCTGCTGAAACGCCAGCAGAGCCCCAGCAAGGCACATGCCTTTGGAAGGCAGAGCACCAGAGACTCCTTTTCCAGAGCTATTTCAGTCTCCTGATGACTGTATAATAGAGGGAGAACCAAAGTCATCTGCTTTCCTATTTTACGCAAGGTGACTAAGAAAGTCTTATTTGGTTTGAATAGATTTCAAAAGTCTGCACATACATACATACATACATACATATATATATACACACACATGAATAAGCCTCTTTCATAAGAAAGGCTTCATGAATATTTCAAGGCTTGCCCCTCGGGTTTGTAGGTATCTGGTTTGCAGGCTTTGCTGAGTACAATTTACTGCCACCTGGGCTCAGGAACAGAAGATTTCCCCTGGATTCTGCCGCGTTCATCAGTGGCCACAGTGTCAGGGGTACCTCAATTCCAACAAGCCCCAGCATCCTCTCCAATCAGAGCCATCTTCAGTTGTTATTGAAGCAGTCAGATGACAAAATAACCTCCCGAAGTTTTGCAGCCCGGTTAGCTACAAGCTAGTGTTGCCCACTGGGTCTTTCTTTCCCTGCCTAGTTTTTAAATAATGTTTTCTTTAACCCTGGTGCTTGCAAGATGCTGTTCAAAGGGAAAGAAAAGTACAGGGTCACCCATGGAATTCATCTCTCATCACATCCCACCACTTTCCACATATTTTTAAAAAATGTAAGCTTGGATAGCCAGGCCGGTTTGCTGTCATGTCTCCCCCTTGCAACTGCTGACAGTCAGATGTTCTTGCTTACTTTAGGGTTTGATTTATTGTCTGTAATTAGGCTAAAAATGGATATTTTAAAAAATACAAAGGAAATCTATGATTAGTTGCAAATTGTAAGCAAAAATAGAGACAGAAAGAATGATTTCTTTATCCAACTTGCCAGGCATGAACTCATTTGTGTTTTCATCTCTGTAAACCTATCAGAGGGCTCTCTCCACTCCTGTAAGGGGTACTCATCTTACTGAGCATCTCATCAAGATGAATGAATTTCAGTTCAAACCATCGTGATCTGAACTTTCTGCTGACCACTGCCCTCCCTGGAAACACCCTCATCTCTAAGCACCACATTCAAAATGCTGGCACAAGCTTGCTGGTTTTGACAGAGCTTGGAATCTCCAGAAATCCAGGTCTCGAGTGTGATGCTGACAAGATCAGCCCAACAAGCGTGGCATGGACCCCTGTAAAAACAAAAATTCAGCATCACAGAGCCATCTGCTAAGAAACGCCATGACTGAACAACGCAGCCCAGGAACATGAGTCCAAACCAGAAGCTGAAAGGAGATTCCTCCAGCTTCCACCAGCTCATCAACTCTATCTCAATCAACACCTGAGCTGTCCAGCCCATTCCACTCTTTCCCACAAGCACAGGACATCATACATTAGTGAAAAGGTGGTTTAGTGCAAGCTGTGGCTGTTTTATTTTGAGGGAGTAGATGAATCTAACACAGCCACTTTCTTTGGGCTTCTTTTGAGCACATTCCAACAGAGAAAAAAATGAGGACAGGCACTGTCTGGTGTAGGGCAGCCCACGGCCTTCACCTGCCCAAGTGCTTGGCAAAGGCTGAGGCTCAAATGCCAGAGGGTTTCAGAGCATAAAGCCCTTCTAAAAACGAGGCTGGGTTTAAGTAGCCAGGCAAAACCTTTGCATATAATAAGGGGCATGAGAAAGGTTATGCCTACTTCATGGAGCAGATTCCAGCACACAGATGCCTTTTCTTGGCCACCAAAGATGCAGGACTCTCTGCAATTTGGTGTTTATTTATACGAAAATAGCCTTCATTTTTGTTCCATGCCTTGAGGCTGTGCAAACCACGAGAGGAGAGGCATGTTTCCAGCAGTGATAAGCAGCAGTATTCTGTCCAGCAACTGTTATCACCTCCCCCCCCAACCTGACCAAAATTAAAATTAGCAAGATATTAAAGAATTAACACTATAAGCATTTACGACCAGTGTCAATCATTCACTCTCTCCTGGACCATGCAGCAGAAGGTGAACAAGCAGTGCTGTGCTCCAGGGATTAATGGTACATGACTGAAGCCCTGATTGCTGTGGGCTGTTTAGTGGTGAAGCACATTTGCCCTCAGCCAGGCAAAAGGAGGTAATGAGCTGAAATAAAGAAATGGGAAATGCGAGTTGGGTAGGAGAAGAAAACATCCTAACAAGCTGCAAGGGGAAGTGCTGGTTCACCGCTTGGGTCATTTCAAATTGGACTGGATAATGCACTGGAAAGCATCCTGCTTTCTGGGAGGCCGTGCACTGAATGTGAAGGATGAAGGGGAGCAGCACATTTCTGCCTCTTTGACTGGGTATCTTCCACGACCTGCTCTCCCAAGAGCTCATGGTTCAAGCCAAGCCCGGGATTATCTTCCACCTGCAGCACAGGGCAATTACTGGAGGAAATAAATATGCTCACCATCGCCACCTGCATTAACCATCCACACCTCCCTGGGTAGCCTTCACCTCCTCCCTTTGGCTGCAGCATTGCACAGCCCCACAGCAGTTCCTACTAATCCACTTGCCACAGACAGGCCATGACTGTCACTGGACCCTGACTCAGTCACTGGTGTCCACCATAAATAACCATGAGACAACACAAAACACCTACTCAGAGCTTCTTCACAGGCTCGGCTTGCTCTAGGATTTTCTTCTCCACACAGCTCAATCTATTCTTTAGGGTCAGCAATACCCAAACCAAAGCTCAGACCCCATGGGGGGCAAGCATATTTATTAATGGCCTTATGAGCCCCACAGAAATTTAATTACTTGGACATGTATTCAGGGATCACACATATTTTCTACGTGGAGGTCGTCTGGCAATCAGAAAAAAAGTGTGTGTGTTGAGGGGGGTGTCTCCTATTTTATAACCCTTTTTTCCCCACAGAGAACAAGGAGGTAATATCCAGCAAGGTATGCCCCCCCCAGCCTCCACAGGCAATGAGAACTCATTTATTTCTATGCTGATAGAGGGAATGGTGGTGATTTGGGAATGAAACTCAGCCAGCTTGTTACATTACATGCTCTTTTCAAACAGGAGCGATACTGCTTTCACGTCTGACATGCATCATTAAAAAGCAATCACTTTGAGCAGGGCTCTTTTTATTTATCATGAAAAGAAATGGAATGGGAAAAAGTGAGAGATAATCATCACTCAACCCTTTCCCTGCTGAAAAGCAAAAGCCTGTGTCCAACAAGGCAAGACCACCCATCTTGAAAGGGTTTGGTAAGATTTACATTTGGCCGGTGTTTCAAGAAGCAGTGATTCCTACGCCTTGCACACACATTCAGGGTGATAGTCCTGGGAGCCCCACGTACTAACCCAGAGAGTAATAAAAATCAGATGCTTGTGCAGAACAGATATTGATGGAACATTTTGTCTGCTGAGAGTGCTCTGTCCTACCTGCAGACAGTTCGGATTTGGCTCATGTCCTGGACAAAGTGTTTATACCACTTGCAAACGTTTACTCAATGTCATGGAAGCGAGCAGAAACGTGTAAATGTCCAACTTCCCTTGCATTTTCCTGTGTTCTCAGAGTGCACTTTTGATGGTGTCTTGCGTACATAGCCTGGAAATGCCAAAGCCATTAGCAATTCACCCTTCTGGCAATGTTTGGCAGCTTTGGCAAAAAAGGGAAGTTTGAAGGCAGGCGATGTGGAGGCAGTTCTAGGGAGAAAAAATCTTGGCTACCTGAGAAAATTATCTTTATGTTAATTTGAGATGTAAATTATATTTCTGCTCATGTGAAAGGGGTAAATTAATGCTGTACCAGGGTAAGAATCCCTAACATAAGAACCTGAAAATAATTTTTCCATGATCAGTTAGAAGTTTTGATCTAATCTGCCTTCACAGTCAGAGCAAGTATTTTGACAGCAGCAATGCAGTGCAAGTGTTGCAAATCTGGGTGCAGGGAATGAAAAGATACCTCCTTATTCATTTCCATGGCTTCTCCCTCCTTTTTAATGCCTGAAGCCTGGGACCTGAGTCCCGTGAGTCCTAAGCCATCTGCACTGCAGGACGAGGGAAAGCCGGATAGCAATGCCTAGAGGTGACCCAAGCAGCTTCCTGAGGACCTCAGCAATTGATTTCCATTTGTTTCCAGGCATGAAACTAGAGATTCAAAGGTGAGAAATTATTTTTCTAGGTGCTGTGTGAATGAATTTCACAAGCCATTTGAACTTCTTTTTATCAGAGAGAGACAAATGAACAAATTGGAAAACTCAGCAAAAGGGCTGATCTCAACAAGCAGACTGAGAACATCCTCTCTAGAGCTGTTCATAAAAGCTTCATTCCTGCCTTGCACACTGAATTAGCTCTGAATTAAGTCCCCCACCTCTGCAGGAGAGATTCCTGGTCTGAAGGTGAAAGCAAGCAGTGGAGCAGGAGGTTGACACAGCCAGGTCTGGCGCTGCTCTCAGCAGGAACAGTAGCAGGGTCCTGAATTCAGTGGCTTAGTCTGACCTATTCAAATAGCATTTTCTCTGCCCAAATAACTGATCCTTAATGAAGCTATTTATGTAAGGAAATTAAATTAAAAAGGAATGTTAGTCACCTGGGTGTTGCCACATGGCTGTAATGTGTGTCTGGGAGACCTGAGACTCATAAATTGTATACAACACACTGAATGGAGGTCTTTAGCCTGTAGAATTAAGTGGCAACTAGTTTCATATTAAAGATATTGCACATACACAGAGGCACAAACAAAATGTCATATTCTCCATTTCCTGTGTATAAATCTCTGCTCACAGAAAAGTCAAAGAGCGTGGGGTAGGAGCAAGGGGGTTATGATATCAAAGAAAAAGGTTTCAGACCTAAAAGCGACCTACAGCTCTGCACCCACAGCTTTTGGGGCTGGAGGTAAGAGGCACAGACCAATCCAGAGGCTGCCGTGGCCACAGTTACAGCTGGAGTCTTCAAGCACTCCAGATGAAACAGAGTGCACAGGATCTCTGAAAAATGAATAATGAATTGCCCAAAGCTAAACAGCACAGGCCATCACATAATTTTATCAGAGAAGGCAGAGTTCAAGGCCAGGTTATGCCTTTTTTCAAATACCTGTGGCAAAGATGCAGGACGAGGGAAGGCCAGGAGCTACTGACTGTCAAGCCATGTTTGACACAGCTGGCTGCTACAGCCAGAGCTCAAGGTGTGCACAGCTTGCCTGGAACCCTAAAATACAGAAGGAAAATCTCCATATCAGGGCAGCTCAGGTAGCTCAAAAAACCTGTCTGTGTCCTACAGACCTTCACTGTGGCTCTGCAAATGATTCTTGACTCAGGACAGGGACAGCTATGAAATACATAAAGCCACACAGTCCTACAGTGCCAGGCTGGAGAGGTTCTGAATTTTGGAATCAAAAGCACACGACCCCAGCGTAGCTCTGCAAAAACACAACCTGGACACACAGGATTAGCTGTCCAGACCTCACCTGTGCTCAGCAAAGAGCCAACTGTCCCCTTAATCCTGAGCTGCAGCAAGGCTTCCAGGCGCCCCTGTGACCAGCAAACCTTCAGCCCAGGGCTTTCCCTCCTTCAGCACCGAGCGACCTGCTCTTCATCCTGCAAACAGCCCCAGCTACTGCCAATCCCCAGGGGATACATCCCCACTCAGCAGCCAGTCCTGAGCTTGCACAGGATCCCAGGTCAGCCCCAGCAAACGCGGCAGTGCTGGGCTCCAAGCGCCCCAGGAAAGGTGGTTCTGGTGTGAAAGGGTTTGTAAGACACAGGACTGCATCAACCCATCGGCCTTCCCAGCACTCTGCTGGCACGTGGAGCTAATGCTTAATTATCCTGAGTGATTTATTAACATATAAAGTCAGATTAAATGGGTATTTGGAGCTGAGTGGTTGAGAGGCTTTGAAAGGGAAAAGTGATTCACGCTATTTATCCAGCTGAGACAGAAGCCACGTGGCGTGAACCCACAACACTGATTTCTCCAGTTAAAAAGAAATACCTTTCTAGGAAAAGAACCTCATTTGTATGCAGCAGATGTGTCAATTAGGAGGAATTCCTGATTTAGACAGCCACACTGTTCACACCTCTAAAGAGAGCAGAGAACATTACTTAGGATGCTGTATTTTCTCTAAGGCACTTGTGCTTTTACTCACGCATCACACAGACGCTGTTGGGGTCCAGATCTGCTCAGGCACAACTGGAGCTCCACTGGCTTCCAGAGCACATCACCACCACTGTGTGGCCACATCCACGCCCAAAAGGTGGCTCTTAGCAAGATGTAATTTCTGCTTCACTGAATAAACAACCTTATAGCTAGAACCTGGATTAAAGTCTTCCCTCTTCCAAAGGAAACTTTGGAAATAAAAATGGAGACAGCTACAGGAAGCAATATTATTGTGTACTTGTCTTCCACAATCTTAACTTGTTTTCTGTGATACTTGTTGGTGTGGGCAAAACTTGAATCATCTGATGTGTTAAATGGACAGTTTCTTAACTTCTACGTGTGACATGATCAGATTGCAGTCCTGGCAGGGCACACTTTTGGTGTACAGTCACTAGGACCTCGAGAGTTCAAATAACATAAACCAAAACAATAAAACAGACTTCAAATAATATAAACCAAAAAACAACTTCAAACTTTTTTTTTTTCAGCCTGACTTTATGTAGGGATGCTTGTCAAGTAAAGAGAGAATAAAAGTAAACTCTCAAGCTGACCTTGGTGGAAGATATGCAAAGATATGAAGGACAGAGATCAAAGAATGTAATGTCACAAATGTCACAGCTTTATAAAACTGGTGTTTCTTTGGCCAGGTGTTCCATATTCCCTATCTGCCTCTACTCTGTTCCACTTAACTCCTCAGCATCCTCCTGCACAAGGACAGAGAGATCAGGCAAAGGACCTGCATCAGCTAATCAAACAGCTGCAAAGGAATTAAGACATAAGCAAAGTTTTCACTAGGGTCAAACTACACTTTTTGTTCAAGCCTAAAATGAAGTACTGGAGTGTTGAAAGTTTTCCTTTTTCAAATTTGCTTAAAATTAAAACTCCACCTAAACTGGAAACAAAAACTGGAAGGATTTTGTCTTGAAATAGCTGAGATGAAAATTTTGAGGTCTACCCCTTTTCTTTTCCTCTGTTTTTCTCTCCGTAGATAAAAGGATGCCCTCTGACAAGCAGATGAGCTTTTACAGCTGAATTGTCTCACCTGTCTAAAACTGGTGGGTCTGTACCCACCAACCCCAAGACGCTCACAAAGTGATGTGGAACAGAGAACAGGAGCAGGCACCCTCACCTCCCACCCACCCCAGCCACCTGTGTAGCGCAAACAGACAATCTGGCTCTTGGATTAACAGCACACAGCAAAGCTACAGAGCAAACAGCATCTTCAACCCCGTTTTAAGACTCAGCTGCTTTTACAGCTTAGTTTTATCTCTGACAGGAGATGGAGTCCAGCTGAAGAGCAGGGCACGTACTCTCACTTCTGGCTCCGCACTGAGCTTTCCCAGCCACTTCATCAACGCAGCCTCAGATTGGCTTAAAGCGGGAGTAAATTTCTATTCCTCCCAGTTGGCCCGTGAAGGAGCAGAGGTAGCCAAGATCCCCCCTTCCTGCAGGCCCAGCAGTCCCCACTTGCCCGTGTCCCGCCCGCAGTCAGCCTGCTGTGAAAGGCTGCCGGTGTGAAGGCACTCGGGAATGCAGGTTGCTGGTTCCTGGCACGGCCCAAAATCCAAGGCACAATCAAACCCACAGAGAGCCACCAGCAAATCGCTCGAGCTACTTTTTTATGAGACACTTTAGCCAGCCCTCTTTTCATATCCTTTACGAGGCTGCCTTCAGCCGTACTCCCGAGTTATGGAAATCATAAGAAAGAAATTATGTATGGAAAAATCATTACATTATAAATTGGTTCCACTGTTCAGAACATGTAGGAAATGGGGCATATAAAACTCAGATGGTGTTGCAGGCTTTGATACAAGGTTCATTATTACACCGTGACACAAGTGAAATATGTGCTAACACACTGCCAGCTAATTTGCCTTTACTCACAACGCAGACCCATCGCTGGGCAGCTTCACAAATTTCATCGACCTGGGTGATTTCTCTGATGGGACGTGGCAGCCCCCACCGAAACACCACGGGAAAGAGCAGATCTTGTATCTTCAGGGCTGGGAATGTGTTCCCCCACCTCATTCAAAAAATAACAGCCATCTCCCTGTTTTCTCCTAATCTTTTTCAGATTTCATCCATGTACTAGGCTAT
Organism: Bombycilla garrulus; assembly: GCA_013400315.1. Classification (NCBI taxonomy): domain Eukaryota; kingdom Metazoa; phylum Chordata; class Aves; order Passeriformes; family Bombycillidae; genus Bombycilla; species Bombycilla garrulus. The sequence continues at coordinate 289,112 of VXBU01006955.1, read as the reverse complement.
TGAAATGCTGTTATCCAGTTATACAGGTGTTGTGTCTCTGGTTTTTAATGACCTAATCGAGGTACGAGGCAGAAAAACCGGACAGGAACGACTTTGACAAAATGTTCTTTGTTAGAAAATACCCATCGGTTAAAATTGGAAAATTTCCATGAAAATGCATCAGAGTTTTCATTAAACTTTTGTCACAAAATATTCTGAAGCCAACCAGGGAATTTCAACAGTCACGGGCTGATGCCTGAAGCTGTCCCCCAGAAAAGGGAAAATGAGGATATATTCATAACTGTGGTGGATGCAAGATGCTTCCCTGGAGGAAAAAAAAAAAAAAAAAAAGAAAAGAAAACCATAGGATTGCACTTAGCCATGGCTGTTAATTGAATAAGAAGGAAAACAGCCTTAGAAGTCAAGAAATCCACAGAGCTTACACCAGGTATCCACTGGATTTCTAGTTTTCTTTAGAAAAGCTCTTGTTTTAATAAAACAGTTTAAAAATAAAATCATAGTCATTATGAAAATATTTCTTTACTGGAAAAATTCAGGGAATATTTTTTTTAAAGATTCAAATGGTCTGTTTCCATACATCCACTGAGAAGTTTGGTTTCTTCCTGCAAAATTACTTTCTTTAAAATAGACTCTACTTTCTATTACATTATAAGGGGTTGAAATCTGAATGAAGTGCTTTGAATATATTGAAAATGTTTCAAATGACCCAAAAACAATTCTGCTTTTTTTTTTGTTCCAACACGGAACAAAATTTCTTTTGCTTGCTTCCCAAAACCTCAACAAATTGGAAAATCCATTTGCCATGTAGCTCTACTAAGAGCAAGAATGTCAAGAGGTCCAATTTTTAATGCCTGGATGGTGTCTGAATTGAAGAAGTGCCGTCAAAATGTAAAGCATTATGAACCTCTTCAAATTTCCAGCTGGCTTTGCAGAAGGAGAGAGCCTGATTAGGGCTGGGGCCAAGATTTCAATGCTGCCATCGTCAGGGAGCGTGCCTGTCAGTAAAACCTTGGATCACCATCCAAGCTCCTCTCTGCCTACCTAAGCTAACCCCTGATTTTGAAGATACTGAATTCGCCGACTCTCAGGTTACAGCACTCCTGCCCTGCCCGTGGGGGGTTGGTTTTTTTTCCCTGAGGCATGCTGACAGACTGGAGGGGTTTACATCTTGCTGTGTGTATCTTCTTTCACATCTTTCACCATCGTTTTAAATGAAACCACGTAGGGAGTGAGAGGAGGAGGGGAGGCAGCACAGGGCGGCCGAGGAAACCCATCCAGGCTCGGGAGATGCTCGGGGTGTACCGCGGGCCTGTTTGTGAAATGGGTTTTTTCACTGAGGTCCCACAGCCAAGGACTTACAAAACCATTACTTACAGTCTGCAAATTGGTGTGGAAAGTCCTCAAGAGCCACAGGCTCACATGGACTAATGGCCTTCTACGTCAAATAAAAATTTAAAAAAGGGCAATTGAGGTGGGTGGAATGAGAGTTTGGGGGTTTTCGCTCACCACGGGGACTCAAGGCCCCACTCCCACTTCAAGAAGCCCAGCTGCCTGGCTACTACAGAGGTAAAAATAAAGCATCCTTCATTGCTAACACAACATCAGGGATTGCCTAAAGGAAAGGTGCTTCTCGCCACCTCTGCTCATCCATTTACAGTCCTGTAGGGCCGGGGGCTCAAGGCTCAGCTGTGAGGGAGTAGTGCCTGCCCTACATGTGGTATGGAGAGCTGGTGGTTGGTATTTACAGAGGAAAACCAGCCAGGCACAGCAGCTCCTTGCCCTTAGTGCTCAGCACAGTCCCACTGGTAACCACTCCTCTCCCAAACCCATCCTGGTACCTGTCTGCCACTGCCAGGAATACCTGAGGTGTTCTTCATGGGGCACATATCACCAAGGTGCTCAATTCACTGCAATTCAGGTAATGGTGAAGGCCTTGCAATAGATGCAAAATGACGGCTCTGGAGCTGCTCAGGTCCAGCAATTCTCCCACTGAGCACATACCCTGAATTCATGCAATTCCCCTTTATTTTTACCTTAGATTTTACAGCACCATTTAAGTTACAACGTTTTTTTCTTTTTCTTTTTTTTTTTTTTAATAAGGAAATTGCATATTTAACGGAAATTAATCTCCCAGTCCCTCTCAATAAACCTTTTGAAGGTCTGCATGACTATGACACAGGCAGGTATTTTTAGAAGCACCGTGCAGTAATTTTCTCGGCAGCATTCAATAATTTACAATATCATAGCTGAAGGTAAAGATTTCCCCTAAGTATAATTTGGCATTAGCTGGGCCTTCACTGCAGACAGGGCACCAGCCTAGAACACAGCTTTGCCCTGAGGACGCTGGGGAGCTGCCAAGCTGAATAACCCAGCCTAACGCAAACTCACAGCCAGGTAAAGGCTGGACAAAAGCCCCACCTCAGACACAGTGATGTGTCACCACAGGCCAGCAGCTCCCTCCAGGAGTGCCCAGGCAGCACAGGGAGATGTGTCACAGCCTCACTCAGGCTGGCATTATCACCAGAAGCTCCTTCCTGGGAGAGAAAGGCACAGGGAGGAGCTGATGGATGGTGAGCCCAAAAGTTCCACGATGCACAGGTTTATGGGGTCCCTTCCCTTCTTCTCCCATACCATTACCATGGATGATGTTTTGCAGCAAGACTGGCAGGGCTTAAACAGAAGCACTGCAGGGCTGTGTGCTGGGTCGTGGCAAGAACAAAATGCTGCACAGGGTATGAAAGAAATGCAAGGCAGAAGATGTCTGATTTACAGACTGCTCCTAAAATGTGTGTGCTGTGCATGATTGTATGCACTTCCTCACCAGAATGGCTCTGTCTCAAGCTTCTCAGTGCTTTAAAGAAAAGCCATCTGACAACACTACACCCACAAGGGAATAACTATTTTATTACCTGGGCACTAGGTCACGGCAGCTTTTTTAAAAACAAAGTTGAATTCAATATAGGTGTGCACAAGCAATGTACAGAACATGTTTTTTTTCTCTATGTCGTCCCCTGGCTACAGTATCTGGAGTTTCTTATTTGAATTTTAAAGAAATAACTTTTTTTATTAGTTAAGGAATAGCTTGCTAAGGAATAGCACCAAAAATCTGACTAAGGGACAAAAATCCAAGCAACTTCCTTATTTAATGAACCACTGAACATCACTGTGAAGAGAGGAGGTGGAAGCTGGCTCTTGCCACCTTATCACCTATTCCCAAGCACCCAGTTAGCAGATCTGCACGCAATGGTGGCTATCACTAGAATTGCTAGAACAGCAAATTGTGTGGGAAATGTCAACATCTTGGGGCCTGCATTCCCAGGAACCAAAATTTCTCAAGAACAGCAGTTCTGGAAGGTTTTTTTTTTTTGCTACAAATGTGTATAGAATTACGGGCTGTTAAAACACACAGTAAAATAGTACTAGTAGAGATGTGTAGAAAAAAATCTAGACCAAAATATATAGAATAAAAATTCAAAAGGAATAATTTGTTAAACCTCATATTTTTCAATGAACTTTTCTTCTTTACAACCAACCGTAACAATTGCTCTGCAATGAAAATTTCCCAACTAGCTTATTTCCCTCTGACAAATCTTGTCAAAACTTGTGTGGTGTGGAGAAAAAATCTTGGGTTTATAACAAGAAATAAAACCAGATAAACATTAAATAATACTTAGTGTTTGGCTGGATTCAAGCTGCTGGGAGACATGCTGCTGTTTATTATGGACACATATGGATCTGCGGAGCTGAGATCCCATGTTCCCCCCGTGCACTCAGCCCTTTTCCAACCACAGAGAGCATCTTAAAGCAGCCAATATCCTCCTGCTTTCATTTTACATGTGTATAACTTAATACCTGATTACATCGGCGTTTAAACTAATGGCTCGTGGACCCACAGGACCTTGGATGGAGGCTGGCAAGCATCCAGGCAGAAAACTTGGGAACAGAGGGCTCCTAAACCTGCGAGGGTGGGTGCCTGTGTGGTGGAAACACCCCCAGCTCTCCTGCCCCCATCTGCTCAGGATCTCATCACAAAGACCGTCGTTTTAATAACTTTATTATGGACCTTCTGGGGAAAGTGAGCTCCCAGCAAGGGGTTTGCTGCAGCAGGCAGGAAACTCGTTTGCTCCCCGCTAGAGCAAAGCCCTTTATAATTAATGCTGGGTAAATAAAGCGCTCATCTGTAAACACTTTTAATTAGAAATTGGTTAAAGCTAAACCCCGGTGCCCACACTGGCCAGGGGGATTAGACACACGTCAAGCTTTGCCCGATCAGCAAATAAGAGGCCCTTCAGTATCCTCAATTCCTGTGCTGTGGGACCTCTTTCAGCTCCGATCACACATCACTGAGCTGCTCCAGCCTGCTCTCCAGGCTCAATAGAGGATCAATATTTGTCTGTACTTTCTGAGAAAAAGCCTCCTTGACACAGGCAGCATCTGTGTTTGAACAGTCACTTGCTAACACACAGCAGACTTTAACCAAAGACATCTCGAGCCGCCGGGTCAAGCACAGCCAGGCTCACCCAGCAGTGCTGGTGGCTTCTGGGTTTGCTCAGAGCACTGCTCGCAGCACAGACACCAGAAAGGGCTGCTGGGAACACTGCTCAGGGCTCCCAGGGCAGAACAGGCATTGCAGAAAAACGGTCCATGGGTAGAGAAAAATAAAGAAAACCCCCAAACCACCCGTATTTCCATTTTTTAATCCCTGTAGGTGACCTGTGTCTGATGTCTCTACTGTTATTGTAATATTGAAGGTTTTCCATCAGTGCGGCTGGTAATGTTATCAGATTTCAGGGAGAAGGGATTTCTCTTCTGATTGCTGCCACCCCTCCTAGTTCCAGGTGAGACCTCTGCATAAGGAGAACAGCAAAAGCATTCAGGGATTTGGGAAATGCTTCCAGAAGAGATGGTTCTTTCTTTGACCAGAGTGTGCTGGCCTGGCAAAATGTGTGCACTGCAATGGTTTGTCCCCATGATGGAAAAACAACAAGCTGGCTCTGCTGGAAATGGCACCAATTTGAAGTCCCCAAGACAGCCAGCACAGCACTGACCAGCACACATGTGTCCTCTCCCTTCCAGCTGCAGGAATGCTGATCCTTTCTGGTGCACCCTCTCCTCTCCATGCTCTGTCTCCTGGCCCAAAGTCATTTCTCATGGAGGAAAACTCCTAAAAAACTCATCTTCATTCACCCGTGTTGCTGCCAGTGTCTATCTGACAACTGAACCAATGAGTGTAAGTCAACACCAACACCAAGATTTATGAGATTCTCCTCTGCCTGTGCCGCCCAGGGCCAAGAGGGCGACTGCAGGGGAGCTGAGGGGTCCTGAATGCCCATAAAATGTGAGGCCCTGGCAAAGTGTGAGTGAGTGTGAACACACCTGGGTGGTACTTTCAGAGGTGGGGAAACTGAGGCACAGGAGGTCAAGGCAATGTGCCCATGCCTGGCCAGAGTCAGAACCATGTCTGCTGAGCCCAACCAGAAAATGTTCTCCCATGCCTCCCATCTTCTTTGTTCAATTTTGTCAGCCTCTTCCTAAAGAAAGGCAAGAATCTTCTGGAGCACAAGATGGGATTTCTCCAGCAGAGGTGCCTCCCTTTTTCCTGGAGCCCACTGACTGAAGCCATCAAGCTGTGTTGAAATGCAGATGAGGATCAGGGCAGGGCTCATGCAGAACACCACGGCCAGAACACACCACACTGCAGAGGCAACCTTGCCAGCTTACAATTCCTGGCCCGTAAATCCAAAACCTTGGGATTTTTCTATTCCCAGCTCTCTTGTGGATTTCATGCATGTTAACTTAAATTCTTTCTTCCCCTTCCACATTTTCTGTCTGTGTTGGAGTCCCTGGAGGGCACTGTGCTCACTTATTCCCTTCCAGCCCAGCTGCTCAGCCCAGTGACCTCCTGGCAGATGCACAGCCGTGCTGCTGGACACTGCTGGGCCCTGCCACGCCTTAGAGCACTCCCAAAGCCATTGCTCTCCAAACACACGGGGCCAGCACATATCCACAGCTCACTCGGCCTGCGAGGAACTCAGACACTCCTGGCAGTACATGGAGGGGCTGTAACTTCAAAGCTGTCCCGTTCTCACTAACGGGCTGGATTCAGACCTCTGGAAATGCCTTCCCAGCTGAACTGAGCTGGGCTGCAGAGGGGATTTCCACCTTTGTCTTACAGATGGACCTTCTCCAGCCAGCCTGGCTGCAGCCTGAGCGAGACTTCCAGCCCGAGCCTCTGCTGCAAGAGTAGCTGACGAGCAGCTCTTCTCCCCTGGCACATTTCAGGGAGACAAGTTGCTCCAAGACAAGTCCGTCCTAAAGTAACTTCTGTCTTGCCACCATCGTCACCTTTGTTTTTCCTTTCTCCCACGTCCAGCTGGAGGAAAGGTCCGGCTCCAGCACTAGGCAGACCTTTTGTTAATGATGCCTTAGAAAAGAAAGCCAGAACTACTCTATAGATCCCCAGCTGGCTCCTGATCAGAAGGCACTTGGTGGCAGCACATCAAATACTCCCACGTGCAGCATAGCTGTCTGAACAGACATCCCTCCCACCCAGGGACCCATCAGGAGTCAGGAAGTGGTGTTGGCTGCGGGCATCTTGTGGGATGGAAAGATTTTTGGAGACGTGGAATATGCCAGTCTTCCATTAGACACCCCATCACAGTTCCCAAGAAATTTTTGGAAGACAAGAAGCCTGGCTATCAGTGCAAAGGAGCCTGAAATGGCAATCCCACCCCATTCCCCATCTACACTGAGGTGAGGTCTCCTCCAGTGTCTAAGCCTTGTCTTTGAAACAAGTGAATTTCCTGAAACATCCATTTCAGACATTTCCAAATTCAGCCCAACATCATCTGTCCTCCTCAGGAGGCCTGAATGTAAACGGGCACATGTGATGTGTGGCTGCTGGAGTGACCTTCACTGGGAGGTGAAGCCCATCTCCGTGTGTAGGAATAAAAAAACATCCAAGAACAACACCCCCAGCTTCTTACGGAGCTCCAGTAATGCAGGATTTGGGTCTTCATTCAGAAATGCCCTCAAGCAACCTCCTAAGTGGGGGTGGTAGCATGGATGTGTCCTTCTCCAGGGATGGCTTTAAGTCCTCCTCCCAGCCCCAAGTGATATTTGAGGTTTTAAGAGACAACCACCCATTGCTGCAGTGAAGGGAAGGATGAGTTGCTGGGATTCTTGTGGTTTCTGCACTCCTCTCTCCTAGCAGGAAGCATTTTAATTTTTATTTCAAATGCATAAACTATTCTTCAAAAACAGAAAGGCAACAGAGAAATTTTCACATGGCCAAGAGCCCCACTCAAAAGGCATTCAGTCTCTTAAATCATGACACAGTGTCCAGATGTGTTATTAGTATATCTATTATTAGTTCTTTTTAAACCCTGTCCGCTAAAATAACAGCTTTGGCCTCCTCTGGCCTGTTGGTGAACAAAAGGGAACGGTGCTCATTTGGATTACCTACACCCAGAGAGAAAGCTTTGATTCCACAACCCGAGCCTGAAGCTCCCAGCTGCCACTCCGCTGCCCCGGGATACCGTGTCACCACTGCTAGAGAGATCAGGGGCTTAATGGGATTTAGGGTGGAAAATCCAAGCTCAGACAGAGGTGTCTGCAACACAGGATTTTGCAGAGAAAAGGGAAGAGAGCCAGGTCTGTTCTTTACCTCCTCTCTCATCCAGGACCTGCCTCATTTCTCTCACCCAGGCGTGGAAGGGGAGATGGCAGTGTCTGTTATTAATGCCATTACTAACCTAATTGCATAATTATATATCACACATGCTTAAATGATAATAATAACAAATTCAATAGGGATTATGAAAAAAATAATTAGTCTGCTGGCTGAAGAAAGCAGGAGTCTGAATGCAGTGATGGAGCAAATCCCTGCCAGTCCTGTTCTAGTCCTGCGCCAGAAAGAGGGACATGGAACACGAGGAAGGAAGGAAGGAAGGATCGTTCATTCCCCATCCTTGGCTCATGAGCACAAGTGAAACTATTCCATATAAATGGGAGCAAAATTTGGAGAGGAGAAGCTGTTCCTTTTACTCCTCATTATTCTGATGTGTCTCATTCAAGGAGCATATATTGCACAGAGCACACCCCGCATGTNGAAGGAAGGAAGGAAGGAAGGAAGGAAGGAAGGAAGGAAGGAAGGAAGGAAGGAAGGAAGGAAGGAAGGAAGGAAGGAAGGATCGTTCATTCCCCATCCTTGGCTCATGAGCACAAGTGAAACTATTCCATATAAATGGGAGCAAAATTTGGAGAGGAGAAGCTGTTCCTTTTACTCCTCATTATTCTGATGTGTCTCATTCAAGGAGCATATATTGCACAGAGCACACCCCGCATGTGCTGTCTTCAGCGTTGTCCAAAGGCTTTTGATCTGACCATATTTTTACAGCTCTGCAAACACACAAGGGTGCTTGTATTAAAATTAATTACCACGAAAGCCCCACAAATTCACAGGATTATTCCCAGGCGTACCTCCCTTATAAAACAGAAGTTCAGGATGTCAGGCATCCTTCCCAAAGACACAGAAGAGAAATCTGGGTGGTAGAAAGATGACGCTTTAAGACCTCTGCTGGCAACACTTCCAAAACTCAGTGATTGCCTCGCATTGCAAAATTCTGTTCCCATTTGTGTTATCCGAAGTAGAAACTCCATGTACATGACAGGCACAAAAGCCAGGCCAAATTCTTCACAGGAGTGATTTTGGGTTATGCCAGTTAAAGACAGGATGACTCATGGACTACACAGATGAACACTTTGAGAGAAAATGTCTCAAGTCTGCATTATTCACGAAACACGCAGCTAATCTGAATGGTTAGGGAGTTACTGTCTTATGTATTTAACATCAAAAAAATAAATCTGGGAGCAGGTACCTGCTCAAGAAAGCACATGTTAAACCATCTGCAGTGCATGGGGCTGGAGGATCAGCATGGCCCTCGCTGCAAATGAGTGTCCCTGTTTTCCTTTTCACCTTTCATGGGGCTGAGGAGAATGGGGTTATTTGGACTTTGACACTCTGTCTTAATCCTGGCCCTGATTGCAGGGAATGGAAATAATAAACTCTTCTGTTTCAGGACTTCAGATGTGTTCAGGATGAGGAAGAATTTCCTCTCCTGTGCACATACACACAAAGGTCTAGAGGTTATTTCCACTCCAGACTTCCTGCAGCAACACCAAAAGCTGTAACAGTGGCAGAGGAGAGTTTGAGCAGCCTAGATCAGCGCTGCAGGCTGAGTACAGAAAATCTGTGTCTGACTGGTGTGCACAGTGTGTGTGGATACAGTGACCTCCCTGCAACCCATCATGCCAGAGAAACCCTCCAGGATGGCAGAGATTGGTCCCTCAGGATGATTTAGGAGCATATCACCTGAACAGTCTCCTGCTGCTGTGGCAGCCATACCCATGACATGTACTGGCAGCTGAGAGTTTGGTCTCCTGGGATTTGTTACACAGAGGAATCTTTATCTCTAATATGGAAACACAGAAAGAAGACAGTTCTTGACAGATGCCTGCCTAACCTTCCCTGAAAAATCTCTCACGGTGGAAGCACCACATCTTGCCCAATCTATTCCCACTTGAGTGCTAGAAAAGACCTCACCAAGGTCAAACCTGGCTCTCCCTGGCTGTGCTTAAGGCATAGCACTTCAAGTCCTGTACAAGGGACGATTTGCCTCCTGTCTTGGTTTTGTTTGGGGTTTTTGTTTGCTTGTTCGGGGTTTTTGAAAATGGATATACCTGGAATGAGGTTTATAAAGAGGTTTATCTGGGCAAAACACTCCATGAAGTGACTGCTGATTTCTCCCTGCTCTGTGCCTCTCTCTCCAGCTCAGGGCACAAACTGGAGGCTTGAAGGAGCTCATCTGTACAGCACACCTACGTGTCTCCATCTTCCCTCATGCCATGCTGCTCCTGACCTGAAGCATTTTTCTCCCAGATTCCTGTCCTGTTTTGAGCTTTGCTCCCTGGCCAGACCTGTGCTGCAGTATTACAGGAACAGTGTGATGGGCTGCCAAGAGCAGTAACAAAGGACTCATAAACTTTCCCTTTCAGCCAGGAATAATACCCGAAGACTAAGAGTCCATCTGAATTGCAGACAGGACGAGGGAAGGAGCGGGGAACCTATCTGCTTGTTTTGCTGTTTAAACAAAAACGTGTTCTCCAAGCTATATCCACGCACTGCTTGGCAAGCACAGGAATATTAACTGGCTTTGCTGGAAATGCTGACAGCACGACCCTGAAAGACATTCCTGAACATGTGAAGCATGCAAGACAGGGATCTGAAAATCATCATGTGTGTCTTTGTGTCTGTAACTGAGGAGATGCCCTTTGGGAAATTTTGGGAAGACACAAGCACAGCTTTGGATTCCCTCCCATTTCCTCCTGAGAACAGCTCCAGGTGACAGGGGTGGCTCAGCAGCATCCAGAGAGGAAAAGAGGTTAGTGCCTCTCTTTGAGCCTTATGATATTTCCATCTTGCCTTCCCTGTTTGTGCTCACTTCCCTCCTTTGCTGGTCCCTCTCTCCAGGACGGAGCGTTTTGGAGGCTCTGTTCCAGCTGGAACAGCGTTCCTCTGAGCTCCGCGGTTTCTCGACCAGGCAGAAGCCAGGTCCAAGAGGACTTAGGGCTTTCCTCTAAGCCATTACCCAAGTGTTAATATTACCACCCAGAAGCCCTTAGATCCGTGTTCTGCTGCTGGATGCTCGTTAGGCCTGTAACCTTCTCTCTGTGGGGAAGCAATGGCTTCACACCAGCACACCAGCTGGCTGCCCCATTAACTTCAGTTTCCCCAGAGGAGAAGGTGGAGGGCATCAGCATCTTGCTCAGGCAGTTTAATGTATCAACATTTCATGGTGGTCATGAGAGCAGGGAATCTGCAGGATCATTACTATTCCACAGAGAAAGACACGTGGAAACAGAGAACCATATGAATATATACAAACAAATATATACACGCTCAAACCCCAAATCTCAAGTGTCCCAGAATCTTGGCATTCTTTTAAAGAGATTTATTTCATCCATAAAATTCCCTGCAAGCTTGTGTTCTTGTAAATCTGTACTACAGACTGTCAAATCCCTTCTATGTGATTAAGGGAAGGAAATCTGCCAATGTCATCTGAGGGCAGTCATTAGAGGCAGGCAGAACCTCACCAGTCCACCTGGCTTTCTCCAAGAGGAAAAGCCTCCGGTGTGGCTGAGGGTGCAGTGATGCTCCTCCTGGCCATGGCACAACCTGTCAGGACACAAAGCTGGGAGAGGAAGAGACAAGTTTCCTTCCCTGCAGTAAACCAAGGAAATCACAATATGCCACCCCAATGTAACCAACTTCAGTAGGTTTCAACTAGGGATCTCAGTTTACTGAGTAACAGAAAGGAAAAACCATCAGGCTCTTTATTAGGTGGGGAAACTGAGTCAGAAATTTGCACAAAGTTTAGAATCATAAAATCACAGTATGGTTTGGGTTGGAAGGGACCTTAAAGATCATCCAGATCCAACACCCTGTCCCACAGGCTGTGACATTTTCCACTAGACCAGGTTGCTCAAAGCCCCATCCAACCTGGCTTTGATACTCCCAGGGATGGGGCATCCACAACTTGCCTCAGCAAATCACAAGCTAAAAAGGAAATTCTCACTCTGGTGTCATGGTCCTGGGAATTTGTGCACTGGAACACACATTGCACCATTAATCTGCTACCCATGAAAACCACTGGGATGCTCTCATTAAAACCACTTTTTGTGTGTGTGTGACAGAAAATGGTCTTGGCTCCTCTGCCTGCCACTGGGTAAGGCTGCTGGGCTCTTAACTCTGGCTGTACCACACATTTCTTGTGTCACCAACTCTTGCTACAACTGCCTGCACAGCCAAGAATGAAAATCATCAGTGCCAGCCACATAGGCTCAGTTTCACAAGGCAGAAACACAGAGCGGTAAGCACAATATTCCGGAGTGCAAAAGCTTCCTGTTGTTGATCATAGCAGGATTTAGTCCAGTAGGGCTATTGTCCTGCTTCCAGCAGCTGCTGCTTCCAGATGCTACAGGAGAAGGTGTCAAAGCATCCATCTGCTGTGAGTGGTGTGATTCCTTCCTGACCTCAGCTCTCGTGAATTTACTCCTGGAGCAGGGGAACTGATGGGCCATGTGATTTTATTTTCCCCGGCGTAACTGCAGATGGTATTCTCCTTGCTAAAAAATAATTGACCACAATATGAGAGATGTGTTGAAAACCAAAGGTTAGCATGGTTAAAATGTGTCAAATTCAATTACTTGGGACAGAAAGAACTATTGCTACAGAAAGAAAAGGTGAGGCGCTTATGAAAGCTATGGATAGTGGTTTTCTGCTCTCTCTCCACTCTTTCCTTTCGGGTTTCATTGCTTTCAGGTGGTGTAATTTCGCTAGCAGCTGCTGGGAAAGCCAACCTAGGCTACTCAGAGACTCTTCAGGATGAAGTTGTCTAGTTTTTGTACTGTTGGGAGTGGCCTGACCTATCTGTTGCAGATGTAGCCTCCAACTCAGGAAGTTCTCACAATGCCTGTCTGCCCCGAACCAGCCAGAAAAACGTGGGAAAAGGTCACTGCACTTGCACTGCTGAATATTCACCACCAGCCCTGTCTGATGGCTGGTGGGATCTGAACCAGCTCCTACAGACTAACACCGTGATAGTGGCAACATTCCCATTTCTGGGAAGCAGCTGTGGGTTAATGAGGGATGCGGTTTGCCCGTGGAGAAGGGTGGGTGCAGGATGGACCCATGGCTAGGGAAGATCGGGGCTGAACAGTGAATGTGTGGGACACAGCACTCGTGTTTTGTGGCAGTCTCACCTGCTCCTCTCCTAGAATGTCAGAAAGGTGCTCTGAGACACGAACACAACAGGAAAACCATCACACTCCCTGGAACAGGCTGCCCCATCGTTCATGATCTACTTCTCAGTGTGCTGAATGTTAAAAGAGGAAAATGGGAATGTTTCGGGAGCTCACCAAGGAAACAAAGGAACAAAGAGGGGAAAAAAGATCAAATAGAAAAACACAGTCCATGCAAACTTCAGATTCTACAATGCACTATCTGAGCCAAATGGAATCTGGGCTGGTTCACTGGCATTGAGGATTTGTATGGCCCAATAACAGCGCCTGTAATCAATCCCTCTCACCATAAAATTCATCCCAAATGCTGCAAAATACCTGATGTCATTCCCTTTGAGTTCCTCTGTCTGTCACTTCATCATTTCCCCTGCTCAGAGAGGAGTAGGGTTCTCCTTCAAGCCCATGAGCTGTGGTGAGGGTGGCTGGCTGGGTCTGTGCTGCAGCATTTGTATATACATTGGCTGATGTGGAGGGGCTGCATTTCTGTTTCTTCAGCTACACGAACCGTACCCAGAATCAAATGCTCCATCAAAATCTTAAATTCACTTCAAACCGTTAGGAATTTCTTTCCTGGTCTTGTTAGTGGTGGCCTTGTTTCAACCCAAAAAGCAGATTTTTGATGGAAACAAAGACGGCACTTATGCAACTTCAGCATTGTGGGGAGCATTCCTCAGCAAATACCAGCACTCTCTTTTTTTTTTTTTTCCTTTTTTTTTCTATTTTGTTTTTATTTCAGACATGTCTTTCTCCTTCTTTCCCACTTCATACAGGAGAGGCTCACGAGGTCTGCAGAGATGTAGAACGCTGGAAACCACTGCAGCCCTCCTGGTTAGAAAACAACAATAACAATAAAAATAAAACATAGTAAAATAAACCCTGGAATGGATGTGGGTAACCAGCTGTTGAAACCTGAGGTTGTGCTTGACTGAGCCATGATAGGAGAGAGAGCCCCAGCTACTGAGCACACTAAACAGCTCCATATCCACCCTGCCTTTCCCCAGCATCCCTGTCCCACATCCCCATTCACAAAACAGGAGCAGCAGATCATTAGCCCGAGGGCTGTTTGTTTTCACTGGGGTTTTATTTTGCTTGTAAAGCCCCAGCCCACAGCGTTAAGAGGATCTCTGCAGTGCTGTGGTTACTCCCCTCACAGCCATCTGGGGATGATGGAGCGATGCTTCCCCAGCCTGCACGCACATGCACACGCGGATCAGCAGCATGCTCCCATCCTGGCTGTGGATGATGTTCACACACCCCAGCTCTTGATGATGTTCATATTCCACTGGTTTCAAGCTGAAAGAAAAGTGCTCCCTCAGTGTCTGAAGGATGCCTGGATATGGACGTGCCTTGTGCAAACCTTCAAAGGGCCACCCCAGTGAGTCTATACCTGGAGGGACAAATTCTCTACAAGCAGCTATGTCCCCAGCACTTTGTCTCGTGGAGCGGAGTAACAATTCCTTGACTCCAGTTCAACTGTATAATTACAGAGCAATTATGTGTGGCTGAAAGCACCTCTGTGTCAGGAGAGGAAAGACCTTTGGATTTCCAGGCTAAAGTCTCGCCTTAGGTAGGTGCTGAACATCCTCACCACCTGCAGACTCACTGCACCAGTGAACTCCAAGCACACAGAACAAGGTCCAGGGAAAGCTACCAAACCAGCTGTTTCTTTGTTGGGTATGTATAGGCAGGATCTCACAGGTGTAGGATGGATTGGAGCTTCATTAGAGTCACTGGTGCGTGTGAGGAGAAAATCTGTCCCAAGCAGCAGCCACACTGTCCTGGCACCACTCGACTGCCCATTTCACATGGGTTTCATGAGCTTTGGCAGCATTCCATGGACTATGAACACGGGCAGTTATCCTGGAGAGACTTCAGCGCTCCACACTTCCCTGACTTTAGCATTTATTAGCAAGGACAGCAAAGCACGGATCCTGACCCAGTGATGAGATCCATCTTGAGACTGAGTGCAATTCCCACCAGCACACAGGGCCCCCCCAGCACCTTTCAGTCCTCCAGACAAGTTCACCTTTACCAAGTCGGTCTCTCCACACCAGGCCCAGCAGCTCCCATGGTGACCTGTTTCAGGACAGATCTCCAGCCATACCCACTCTTTAACTGGGAAAAAGACCACAGCAACAGCCTCTCCCTCTCGACCCAAGATGGATTTCATTAAGGCCCTTCAACTGGCCAGGGGTCTTGTAAGTCCCCCTGAATTACAGAAAAGAGATGTTTCAGCAGACAGTAAGTGAAAGTGAACCAGATTTGGAGAGGAAAATGCATTCTTTGAGAGTCTAATAAAACACATATTGACTGGGGATTTCATTTATAACGGGAACCATTGTGCCTTGGGTTGGAAGCCTTGTGAACACTCACTAGGGCCTGCAGGGCATTGCTGACATGTCATAAACCTCAGCTCTCCTCAATAAACAGCACATGCACACGTGTAGCCATGTAAATAACTGCACACAGAGCTGCACAGAGTGTGGGGCACACACTTCAACATGGCCTTGGAAGCCCTGGAACAATAGGCTGAGCCAGATGGTGGAGCAGTCCCACAGGAGAACCTCACACACTAATGCAGAACTTCTGGCAGAATCAGCACAGTTCTAAGAGAAGGATAAATCTCTTACATTTAGGCATGATGCCTAGGCATTAACTTTCCTTTCTTAAGTCAACAGCCTAAGTAATATTTATTTTCTGAGGTAATCTTCTTGTTTCCTCTCTCAAACGCAGGACCAGGGCTGCTGTTGTCATTACACTCTCCCAGACTGCCTTCTCCAGGGTGTTGTCCTCCTTCATTCAGAGGCCCTGGAGCTGGCAGTGCCCTGCACTGCTCTGCATTCACATGTAAAATCTGCACTGCTTGACCTCACTGAGGCTGAAATTGTTCCTTCCACAACACGGATTTGTCCTCCTGTTGCTAACCCCTGTTGAGAACTTGGGACAACAAACTCAGGTCCCTTTCCAGCCAAATTCAGATAGCTCATGAACCTTTCCTTTTGCAATCATAATTTCAGCTTATTTATGCCTTTCCCTTGACCACTTGTATGAGAGTGTGCTCCAGCCACCTCAGCTGCGATCAGGATGCACAATACGTAGATGGTGAGACTGGCTTCCACTTCTTGGTCTCTGGGCTTTCAGAGATACACAGACTTTATTAAAGCCTCTTTTATGTCACGTCCTTCCAAAATCTACTCAATGAATTTTGTCATCCTTTCATATAGTTTCTAGTAAATAAAGAAAAATGTTGTCTTTCCTTGTCTGCTGACTAGAAATTTGAGAAACCGTGAACATATGTTGTATGGATCTACTTATATGATCTTTGTTTAAATTATTAACACCTAAAAGATGAATAAATATAGAATATTTGCTGAAGTGTTTCAATGCAAAAAGTAAATTATTTAAAACATTTTAACACAAAGGTTTCAGAATAAATCATTATATATTTTTCTTTCTTAACATGACGCAGCTTAAGAACATGTTGAGTTTTCAATAAAGATAATTTTGCTTAAATTCATCCACAAGATAAAAAAATTTTTCTTTGGAGTTCACCCCTAAATGATTTAATTTTCAGTGCTGGTAGCAATACAACAAGAAATTACTTGTTTTAATTCCAGCTAATTCAACCCCTGGGAATGAGTACTAAAAAGATCAAATTCTAGTTCTAAGTTTTGGACTGATAGTAACTTTCTCCAGAACTTCAGGGATTCTAAGGAAAAACTGTTATGCATTTTAAATATAAAGATTTCCCAAGACAGAGAAATAATCAAGCATTATATCTGCCATCAACAGTGTTTGTGCAGCTAACCAGACTCAGAGATGCTTAAGAGAATCTCAGCATCTGTTTAAGAGTCATAAAGCTGAAGTAAATGAAAAAAAATCACTTTTTTTTAACCTCTCATACATATCTGCAGCCAGGTTCTGAATTCAAGGCTTTTATGGCCAACATTATCCACACGGGTGGATCACAGACCAGCGAGAGACACAGCACAGTGAAGGTGCTGCACACATATTAAAATTGCTAAACCTTTTCCCCAAAGCATTTCATGAAGCGTATCCTATGACATAATTGGAGAGCTAATAATAAAACCCGTGGCAAGTTCTGGACAGTGTTTTAGACAACAAGATGTGTTTTCTGGTGATGGCCCCACAGAGGGGAGCCCTGGGATGCGACAGCACCGCAGCCTCGCCCAGCTCACTCTGTAAGGACCACAATGCTGTTTTACTGGGGTTTAGTGATCCCTTGTGCAGATCTGGGATCAGACTGAACTCCATAAACTTCCCTTCTGGTGCAGCTCAGTGCTACACCATGCTAGGCTCAGGAAAATGAACGCCTTATTCCTTGATAGGCGGCTGCTGGGAGGTATTGCAGCACTGGTAAGGTTTGGAAACACATGTGCCCTAACAGACTCACTGCAGCCCCGCTCAGCAGCCACAAAGCTGCTGAATTTCACATCACAGTATTTGCAAACACGGAAAAAGGGGATCCTGCCAACCTTCCCAGTGTACCCTGTAAAACATGTCTGATTTCCACTCACGGCATCGCAGCCTGCTGACAATAATCAACACCTCTGCCACAATGCAAGGGAGCACTTGTGGGAATGTGCATCGGGCCCCCAGGCTTTGCTAAACCCAAGCAAGGGGCTGTTCTGTCCTTCCAGACATGGTATTGTCATAACTTCCCTCCCAAAAACACTGCCTGGACTTATTCCAGCCCTGACAAACAGCACAAGGGCCTTAGCTCATTCTTTGCTGCTTAAAACATCTAAATCCATTGCAATTCCTTAATTAACATTAATTGTAGGTTTCCAGTTCTTAAAACCTTGGAACCTCCAGACCGTCCCACACCTTCTCCCGGTGCTAAACTGAAGTATGTCATAAACTAAACACATCTGTGCAGAAAGAAACTGGATGGGGAAAAGTGCTCACAATGCAGCTGAGCTCTGGGATTTTCACTCTTCAGTTACACCAGTAACTCCTGGTGACTCCTGGAAGTGATTCCTCACACTTGAGAAGAATAGATACATGCCACCTCCCTGCACTTGTGCTCTTGGTACCACTTGTGGTGTCCATTTGGAACATCTCAGCCACTAAAGGCACGTACTCTGGACCAAGTTTCCAGGCAGTGTCCTCAGGGCTAGCAGAAATAAGGCTGGGGAGTTAATGCCAACCAACAGAGCATCTGACCTTTCTCTGCAACTTATTTCAATTGTATTTTGGAAGTACAAAGTGATTTAAAAGAAAATCAAGGATTACAGGGTGAGCTTTGGAAGGGGCTGGTACATACACCATGCCAAATGCCACGTAGTCACCTAAATGGCGTCTTTTCCCAGACAAATTTAACAAGCTCTCTGTCCTCAGTCTGTCCCTAAAAGCAAGGGCAATTAATAATGCCCATGCACACTTCAGGCCTTGTTAAGGCCCTTGACATCTGCTTGCTCAAAAACAGCTTTGGCACAGACTTACTCAACAGCAAATCTACTTACATGAGGAAAACATGTTGTTTGTTGTTATGGTGCATTACAAGTATAATTCGGAAATATTCACAGGGAAAAACGAGAATGATTTAGGTCTGGTTTTCTGGCATCAGTCTCTCTTTCCTCCTTTTTTTTTTTTAAAAAACCACAACATTTTTCTAAGCAGGTTTTATCTTGATGGAAAACCATATATACACATACAGAGCCTACAGACTGCAGACATGCAAAAGTAGTTAATAACTGCAGCATCTTTTGAAGTTTTTTTTTTTTCCTGTAACCCCTGCACAAAAAGCATACATCAGCAAACAAGGGAAGTTAACATCAAGGAGTAAAACAAGAAAGGCCAGACATACTCTGCAGTAATTTTCTTTTGACATTTATGCTTTAATAGATTCCAGAACCTCATAATTTCTAGGAAGTCTGAAATGGCCATTTGACAGATTTTCACCCTGATGAAAAAGTCATATACTTCAGAGTAAAAATGCAAAATAAAAACAATCAACCTTCCCCACAAACAACACAGTGTCCCTGAAGCTTGGACAATAAAGACCGAATGCCCCAAATCCAATTCACCACCACTTACAGCTCTCCTCAGGCTGTTATGTGAAGAGGAAAATTTGGGCAATATTCTGAATGCTCAGCTCTTAAGAGCATAAATTCCCTGACTCCTTGAGGGTCTGCAGCGCTGCCCATGCACCACACCCGTATCATACAGGTGCAAAGACATCACTCTGAACATCCATCTGTTTCTGTTTCATCAAATTGGTCACTTAAATATCTTCTTAATAAGCATAAACCTCCCTGTTTTGGCCTTCTCCCCCTCTCTCTTACTCCCTGCTCCCCTCAGCAGGGTGGCTTGGCAGAGAAAGTGGCACAGAGAAATGCAAACACACTGCTGAGTTCTGAGCACTCCAGCTCTGGCCAGAACTTGTGCTCTCTGAAATCCCCTTGGATGAGGGCTGGGGCACAGAGCCCGTCCCTGCCAAACTACTTGCAATGATTCCTTTGGATCTCAGGGAGGCATTCCGCATTAATCCTGACTGTGCCACATCTGCACACTGGATTAAGAGAGGCTTTCATTTTCCAGAGCTGTCAATCTGGTATTTTTTCCATGCTCAATAAATTCACTTTCTCTATAAACAAAAAAAATAACAAAGGAAGAAGATGAACTACAAGGCAATTTAATCCTGAAATTTCTGGCTGCTTTTCCTTTCCTAGTGAGGGATCAAGACATACTGCTACAGCTTCATTCAGAAAAGTCTTATGGAAATCTCATTTTGATACTAAAATGATGTTTCCAAATGTATGTTTTACTCATTGAAAAATCCACCTTTATTTATCTCTCCTATTGGACAGAAAAGGAACAATAAATTATTCCAGCTCAGAAAGCAAATAGCCAGTGACAAAAAAAAAAAAAAAAAAGAGAAGCTTGCCACTTGTTTTTCACTTATCTGCTTAAATTTTTCAAAATATCTTTGTATTGTGTAAAATATGTCTGGCTCAGCTTTGGATGGGAGCTTACTGCGGCTGCATCTCCATGACAATAGTAATTAGAGATGGCAGCCAGACCCCTACAGCCTCAAATCTTCCTTATTTTCTTGCGATTTCACTGGTTTTCTTTCCAGAAGACTTGATAACAGAGTGGTGTTAGGTAACCTGTTCTGGTGTTCAAGTGTTGGATAAAGCTGGAGTTGCCTTTCTTTTGGATGAAGCTGGTAACCAAGGATTCACATGAAAATACAGAAGTACTTCCAGACTTCACTACAAGCAAAGCTGGCACAAGCAACGAAGCTGGGGGCTAAAAAAACCTTTTCAGGCTATTGGCCAGAAAATGCACTTGCACAAGGTGATGCAATCACCACAAAAAACAAACCCATGCCTTTTGTTTTGCAAATATTTCTTCACCAAGATACTCTTCAGGTCAGCGCACTGGCTGACAAACCCTGCCAGAGGGTATGATGTGATTTGGCAGTGCAGATGAAAAAGGACACCAGCAGAAGGGAAATCAGGACAAGGGATTTGTAATGGAGACTGGCAAGTTCCAGGGACTCAATTTTTAATGACATAATTTTAAGGAAATTCCACACTGGATATCAGAAGATCACAGAAGTGCTGGTTGGAAGCGATCTCTGAAAGTCTACAGTCCAACCTTCCACTCATAGCAGGACTACTCCTGACAGCAGGTCAGGTCAGCCAAGGCTTTGTCTAGCCAAGCCTTGAAAGCCTCCAAGGACAGAGATACCATGACACTCTGGGTAACCATTAGTGCTTCCAGTGCTGCTCCACCTTCCTCGTGGAAAGTTTTTCCTCATGTCTAATTCAAACCTCCCAAGCTGCAATTTGTTATTGCTCACGGGTCACTGCTTTATTCTGTGGCTTTCCTCAGATTCATGCTGACATCTTTGTGGTGACCTTCAAACAACCTTCGAGGCTACCCCAACACCCCTGCACCTCCTCCTCCCAGTCTGGGACAGCCTGCATCCCCCATCACTCTCCAAAAATCGTGCTCAACACTTTTGAGTGCCCTGGCTGTAAATGCAGAGGGCTCTGAGCAGCACTGCAGTGTGACAGCCTCGGGTACAGCCTGCTGTGGCCACGCTGATCTCTGCAAGCCCCCTGGCCACCCAGCTCACCTCATGTCCCAGGTGCCCTGCTGCAGCAAGGTGCTCTGCTGCTTAATGATGACACTTTACATATAAAGGCAACTCTCCATTATTTTTCATTCCAGTCTTGCTTTCCCTGAATATTCATAGGGCTTAGAGTAAAGAGACTGAGCAGACCTTGAGCAGCCCTCACCCCGGCATACATATTTCACTGTATTTCATCATGGCTTCCCTTGCTCATCTAAGATACCTATCAGTAAACCAAACATTTATTTAAGGCCGAGGTCTGCTTTTTGGTTTTGTTTTTTGTTTTGGTTTTAATTCACTGCATCCTTTTGATATTAAGCAGAAACAGCAGATTTCTCATGGGGGCAGAGGGAATGTGCCACCCCAAAAAGCAGGGCTGACTTAGTGGCTCTGCACTGACTCAGAGGGAGAAAACCCTCCTGGGGAGCCTCATCCCAACCTCTGGCACCCTGTGTTCTCCCTGGCAATTCCCAGTGCAAGGGCTGATCCTGCCTGAGCCTGATCAGCCCGGGAGATAAGGGGAGCACACACCCCAGCACTGAAGCCTCCAGGCCAGGGAGAAGTCACAAGAGCTGGCAAAACCAACTCAAGGCATTTCAAGAGAAAAGAAAGAATGACAAAATGTGTTACTCCTTACCAAAAACACAAAGAATGTCTATTGCAAAAACAGGCTGCTCCTCAAAGTTGTATACCTGTTTCAAGTAATTACTTTAGTTTGGGTTGAAATTTGTATTCTTGACTTGTGCCATAAGTAGAAGAGAGCAGCAACAAGAACGGAGTTCAGGGTCCTGGTCTGGGTTCTCTCACTTATTAGTACAGCAAACTTCTGTGAGTTCCTAACCTTGGTTTTCCTAATACTAGCTCTTTATTTATCAGTGTTCAAATTCCTTAGAGAACTAAGGGATCGCTTACTGTGTCCTCTGCAGTGAGTCCTGATCTCATTTCAAACTTGATACTGCTGTTAATCAAAGTAATTCTCAGGATAGCAGTACTTCCAGACTATTTGTAAATGCTAAAGATTTGTTTGTGTCCTCTCCTCCTCCTTATGTGTGTGGGGCTAGTTACTTTTTGGATGAACAGAGAAAGTACTGCATTAATAAATTTTTTTTCTATTATACTTGAAATTATTTAAACTAAAGTTATGGTTTTGATTCCCTATTATACTCTCAATGCCCTTCAAGTGCCAAGTAGTTAATCTGAGTCTTCATGCACTGAGAATACTCTAAATCAGCTGCGCAGGGATCAGGAGAGGTAGCATTGATTTGATCTGAATTAAGCTGATATTTGGCTGTCTCATCTCTCCAGTTCAGCTCCTTCCATCCTCCTGAGCCAAAGGAGATGGGAGCTGCTCTCCAAAGGTGTCCCTGTTGGCCTCTGATAAAAAAGTGATCCTAGATGATGAGATACCAACCCTGAGAATTTTAACACAGGATGAGTATCACCACAGCGGTCTGATTCAAAGCCTAGAGAAATAAATTAGGAAATTCCTGCTGAATGCCAGGAATCAGGTTCCACCCTGTAGCAGGATTATTAACTAGTACATGAAACTGTCTCTGGGTCTGCTCCAAAGCCCACTGGAGTCAACAGTGTCTCACTAACCCATGCTAACAGGCACTGGATTAGGGCTTTTCTGGCAAATCAACAGCATATTAGTAGTGCAGTATCTTTTACATTAGACATGTCTGGGTTTGTTTGTTCCAAGCTCAAGATACAGTGAACAAAATAACTTTATCCTTTAGAAAATAAACCCNAGTCTGAGCAGAGTTTGGGTTTTTTTTTTTGTTTTTTTTTTTTTTTTTTTTTTTTTTTTGTTCTCTTTTACCAAACAGTCCCTAACAGCACTGTGGAACAGAATTTATTTGAAAGAATCAAATTAATTATTCCATCTCTCTTTACTTACTAATGCAAATGCTTAAGTGTAATTCCAAACAGTTTGGATTTCAGTAGTGATGGAGAGCCACTGGAAAATGAGGACTCTTTCCTGGTATATTGTTACGTAGGAAATGGGATTGATTCCTTTGCCATCATTTCTTATTTTAAAGTAATCGTGTTTTTCTTGGGAGAGGCATCTTTTTCTTTTCATTAACAGATAATAAAGCATAAACCTCTATCTTTAATGTGGTGTAGAATTGTTTGACTAAAACAATAGACTCTTTTCCTGGTTCTACATTCAGGAAATATTTATTGGGAAAATGACAGTAAGTTATAGAGGCCACAGCTGAGCTGAAGATGAGGTGATAGCTTTTCCTACTGGGTAAAACCAAGCAGATAATGTCACTTTTGTCACACTGCTTTCCCAGTCCCCATGTTTATCTCAGGCAGGATCCCACATTCAGAAAAGAATGGGCTTTCCCCACTAAAGCAATTTTGGCTGGCAGCTGGGCTGCCATAGCAGACTCGTGCATGCTCTCAGCGCTTTGGGAAGAGGCCTGTGCTGGTTCAGAACCATTTCTGGCACTCACACCTCCCTGGTGGCAACAAGGGTACCACAGCTCTGAGCAATGGTGGCTCGTGGGCCCTTTCCAGCTGCATCCAGTGCTCTGCTGGGCTTCTCTGTCAGCCTGGAGGACAAGTCTTAGGAGAAGCAGTTGAGGGAACTGTTTATCTTGGAGAAAAGGAGGCTTGGGGGATGTTAGAGTTTTCTACAATTCCCCAAAAGGAGGTTGGTCTCTTCATCCAGCTAATGAGCAATAAGACAAGAGAAAATGGCCTCAAGGTGCACCAGGGAGGTTTAGATTAGATATTAAGAAAAAGTTCTTCACTGAAAGAGCGGAACAGGCTGTGCAGGGAAGTGGCAGAGTCACCATCCCTGGAAGTGTTCAAAAACCTTGAAGATGTGGTGTTTAGAGACATTGTGGGCCTGGAGGTATGAGGTGAACCAGTGGATTCCACTATCTTGGAGGTCTTTTCAGACCTTAATGATCCTCTGATTCTGTAATTAGGCTTCAGTAGCTATCCCAGTGACTCCAATCCTCGGTGTAACATGCCTGCTTACATTCCCAGACTTCCAGGGCTCTCAGCTTCCCCTCAGGTAAAAGAACCTGCCAGGCCCAGGCACACAAACAACCCTGACACTCCCGGGCAGCAGGAACCAGGGCAGTCTGCAGGGCAGGAGGGGAGACCAACAAGCTCCAGTTCCTGCAGAGCCGGCCACACCCTTCCAAACGTTCAAAGCAAGCTGTCACCTCTGCCACACACAGGGACCGGGGAATTTAGTGACTGTTACTGGCTGATCAAAGGCCCTCAGTGAGACTGACTCAGTGCCCGGAGAAGTCAATGGAAAGCCCTCCCATAGACTTCAGTCGGCTGTGGATGAGACACAGTGTTCATAGACTATTATGGCTGTAATTGATTTATATGAATGCCATGTGTGCTGAAACAATACAGAAGAGCAGAGCATTCAGAAAATAAGTAAATCTTAATTACGTCTCTTCCAAGTAACATGTCACAAATTTCTGTTAATCTGAAAAAATGATAGTCCAGATGTCCTCTCCCTTGTGTCAGTCTCATTCCATACAATATCTGGGGTGCAACCAGAGAGAAATTACTGCGTTATTCACCGTGCCTCTCCACAAATGTATCTTTCTCCCTTTACTTCTCTTTTCTCTCGGTGCTATTTTTTTTTTTTTTTTCTGAATTGCTGGAATAGTTTAAGCAAAAGAGCCAGATGTTTCTGTTGTAAAGACAAGCTCAGTACCTGTAAGTCATGGAGGGGGCTTAATAAACATAAAGTGCCTATTCTTTAAAATGTTCTAGAGTTTTGCATTCAATTTTCATTTCGAAATCCACCAGAGCTCTTCAAAGCTTTTGCTACTTTTCAACATCATGATGTTCCTATCAAAGAAGGAACTCATCAAATCTATTCAGTAACAAAGCTACTAATCCCAGTCTTTTCTTCCAAGACTTTTTTTTTTCCATGTAATTTCATAGCATCAGGATGTCCTGCCACAGTTTAAGAAAGCAAGCCAAAAATTCCATGTGATATAGCTTTTTCTAAGTATGCTTTACCCCAGCTTGCCAGTTACATAAAGATCAATTGATTTCTAGCCATTGAAAAATAGAATAAAATTAAATTAAAAAAAAAAGAGGAGGACCAGAAACAACACATAATTCTAAAAACAGTCACCTTTTGAGGGATCTGTAAGAACTTTGCCAGACCAGCATATTCATTGAATAGCAAAAACACATGGAACTTTATATAATAAAGATGAATAAATAGCAGTTTCATGACAGACACTGTTGAATGGCTCAAACCTTCTCCTGCATTACTGGCCAACCAGCAGATACTGAGAATATTTTGCTGTCAGCGCTGCTTTGGATGTGCATTGCCCAACTAAAGAACCCAACTGCTGCTTCCTAATCAAGCTGAATTTCTTAGGATAAATATCTATATTTTCATTATAGACACTGCAAGGTCTATATCCTGATCCCACATCCTTAGCACAAGATGAAGGAAAGGTGCAAAGTCAGAAAACCTTCACATTTACCTTCACACCTGCACACTATGCATGACAATTCAGCCTCAAGCTGAGCAGTGCCCCGAGGACATCACCAGCTTTATTTTCTGGCATTTGTAACAAAATTGACCCTGCACCACCACCCTCCCTGAATTCTCAGAAAACAGCCTGAACTCTTCCTTAATCATTGAGATACCTCTAAGTGATGTTATTCCATATTTTTTTTCTCTCCCTCCCTGCCCCTCCTCCTATTTCCTTCCACCTCTCCACCTCACATTTTCTGTTCAATAAAATCTGTACCATTAACTTTGGCATATGGTCTTGTTTGCACCCTAGTTCAGGCAGAGTCACCTCTTATAATGGGATTGTAACAGATATCAAAGGGTTTGTTCACATTTCCAGCTGTCCCACCACTCCTTCCACACCCCGGTGACATTTTAAAAGAAAGTCACTCAGTCTCTTCTGTCCTCTGCTTCACCTCATTGCCTTTGGTGACTCTGTCTTCAACTCCCCTTCACTTAAAATAAAACTGGGCAGAGGTTTGGCTGACAGGACACCAAGGGTACTACAGTGGTGGCAAAGTCCATTTTCCTTATCCTTTTCTGCATGAACTCATCATCTCAGCAGATGATCTGCTGCAAGGCTTTTGGGCTAAGGACTGTCCTTCTCATTTACAAACATTCCTATACACTTGTGATGGATGCTGCTGCTCTACAAATCTGAATTTACAACTCACTATTCTTCTATTCATCATACTTCTGTTGTCCAATCAAAAAAAAAAAAAACACCACCCAGATCAACATCAGATGATTCAAGCAAAAATGCAAATTAATCAATAATGAAAAGCATGTCCTAGCAGTTTATAAATTAACCTGTGGCATGGCCTACAGTGCCATAAATTGTCCACGAACAGGTATGAGGAGAATTAATGTTATTGCAAAACAGTATTTTTTGTAATGAGTAATTTCACCAGCTTAAGACAATGGTTATATCTGGGCATTTGTTACATCAAATACACTCATTTAGAAAGCAGACATCCAAAACCACTTCATAATTTGCAATATGGCAGAGAGGAAATGGTGGTTATCTATCCAAACAAATCTTTTTCTTTAACAAAGGAGGGAATTTCTTAGAAAGGAGAAAAAGGAGAACTTGGAGAGCTCTTATGCACTCATAATAAATATCAGCTTCACATTTCCTAAATATTTAAAGTGAAAAATACGACTATACACTAAAAAAAAACAAAAACCATCAGTCCTATGCAATGTATTTCAGAAAATGAGGTATCTGGTTTTTAAAGACACATTCCGGATATTTGAGGATTTTGTTAACTTAGACTGTCAACTCCAATACTCAATATGGACAAGACAAGTTTTGCATGACCACTGCCTATCTGTAGATTTCAATATATATCTTAAATTCTTTTTTTTTGATGTACATCAGAAAAATATTCAAGCATATTACAATGATTTTAAGTTGATTTGAACAATAAAACAAGAATGTTTACTGCCTGTCTGCCAACTCCACCATTGGGTCTTCAAAAGAAAAGACCCAAAAAAGCAAAAAGCAGTAAGGAAATACAGAGAATCGTAATTGCCTGGTATTTTAACTTGGTTGTCTGTGAAGGGGTGACTGAACACAGCATGATAAAAGGAAGAGGGTACCAGCTGGAAGGAAGTACTGAAGTGGCAACAGAATGAAACTGAACGAGTTAGAATAGAAACAGCTTTTCTGGACTTGGTCTGAGAAACACCACATGGGCGATAAGATAAATATGCAAAAAGGCTGCCAATTTTCTAAGAAGCAGAACTAGCAAAAATGTTTAAAATATTAACATCCTGCATGTTGTTGCATTTTTTTAAAACAGGTGTTATCAGTTCTAGGAAACCAGGATAAATATTTCTGCTGCAAAAAATGTTTGTTTAATCACTTCTAGGAATTTTTAAAAAACAAAATCTTCCTAGGGAGGAAGGAAAAAGACCATTCCACAGCAGTTCTTTCAGCTTTTCAGGAACCCATCCTTCTGTATTCCCAGGTTGTCATAAAATGTTATGGGAAATGTGTCCTGAATTTTTGGGTGGATCTAGATAGCAACATGAAGCTCTGTCAGTGGGAATATCTACTTAGGATCCCAAGAGTGTTCATATTTTAATTACTAACTTGAATTTTCCCTGCAAGTGTTAACCACAAGGTGTTCCCAGCCTCACAGTAACTTCAGTGAAACACCACGAAGGCTAAGACAGCGTTCACGGGCAACAAAGGTGGACAAATCTTGCTTATTTTTGGGGTTTTAGCTTGGATGGCATCTCAGCCCTTTGGATCCTGGTGCATGATTGCCTCGAGGATTTGTTAACACAAATAAATGGCAGCAGTCAGGTAACACAGCCATGACTTCAATCAGCACCGTGTGAGCTTGGTAGCTGGAGCCTGGCCACCACTCCAGATTTTAGAAATGGTGATGCCACTTCCTACACGATGCAGCTTCCACAAGCACAGTAACCTGCCCTTCCATTCTTTCAAACCCACACCATCCTTTAACCCTTGTGCAGGTCTAGGGGAGTTTTTCCCTTTATCTTGCTTTGCCTGGATCAGGCCTCAGCTTGGCAAGGGAAATAATCTGAGCACACACAAAAAATCTACATTTGGGAAGAATTCTGAGTTGTTTTCCTAAAGAAGAAAATTCTGCAGAGCACGGAACAGGAAATAATGTGCTCATGGGTGTTTTCCTCCTCCAGAGCAGCTCATTCGCTGCAGCTGAGACAACACACGTGGTGGCACTGGAGTGGAGTTTGCCCAGATCCTCAAATGGGGTTTCACAGCACTGTACAAGAGCTACAGATGGAGGTAAAGATGGTTTTTCAACATGTGTCTAGAGGAGGTGGAAGAATTCAGTCGTCTTCTTCATAAGCTGGAGCTGTTTTTCTCAATGGCATGTGCTAGTGCTTGCTCTCTGCTTTGAGCTGTGATAAGTCTGCCTTTCAGTAAACTTTTTGACACATTCCCATTCTCTGTGGTTTCCTCTCAGAAACCATGATGGATAGCCCACGCCAGAAGGACATTTCAGCAGTGATGCCATACAGAGAGGAGGATGCTGGGCCCATGAAGTCAAACACAGTGCTGAAGATTGATCTCTTCTGGAATTCCTGTCTGATGCACTGACCATTAAGTTATGCAAACATGCTAATTCGCAACGCAGAATAAAGCAACTGCCTCCTGCCTTCCCAGGAATGTTTCATTTGGGGCCCAGCAGGGAGAAGACATTCTGTTAAAATGAACATTTTGTTAGTTTTAGCAACAGGGAATGTAAACTACAACGGAGAAGTAATGAATGAGTACTGAGAAAGAAGCTCAAGGTTAAAATTTGTGTCCTCCAATAAATTAAAACGTGTCTGAGGGGTTAGAAATGCAGGCACATAGGCTTTTTATTTAATTATTTTATTATTTTGAAAAACTATGAAATGTGTCAAGAGTGTTGTTTGTGGACCACTGTACACTAATCCAAATCTCCGAAGCAAGCAGGAGCTCTTCCTGTACACAATTTGGCACCAAAAAATCTTCTAAGATCAGAGCCTCTGCTCATAACTTGCTGTGGCATTGTACCTATTAGCAGGTGCTCTACAAACTCAACAGAAAACAATGCCTGCTCAGAAGACTTCATCATTTAAATAAAGAGTGGATGAAAGGATTAGCACTTCTTTGGGGCTGCACTCAGAACTCTGAAGATGGGCCAAGATGATGCAGGAATTTCCAGCGGTTGTATGGAGAGTCTGTGGCAGACCTCGGAAAAACTCCTAGATGTTTAATTACCATTTTCCTTGCACTCATTCCTTTCCCTGACTCAGTGTCTGTAGTGCTCTGTCCATTTATAAAGGTCTTGTTCTTAAAGCCATACAGTTATGACCACAGCATTTANGTAGTGCTCTGTCCATTTATAAAGCCATACAGTTATGAACACAGCATTTGTCCTGAATCCTAATCTCTTGGAGGTTTCCAGGAGAAACAGAGGGAACACAGAAAGAGAAGAGACGCTGGTGTCCACATAACACAGCTATAGGGATTCATCACACCTTCAGGTTTCAGCAAGAACAACTCACCCCCCAGCCCCTGTGCTCCTCCAATCTACTCTGCCATGAACTTTCCAGCCGCATGATGATTTTCTCCGGTGTCCCTCAAATCCTTCATTTCCCAGAACCAAACTGCAGCCTAGAGCTCATCCTTCACACTCTCTGGACTAGCACCCCACCTTCTTGTCCATCTGCAGAGGCCGAATGCTGGTCCTTGCCTGAGGAGATGGGCTCAGCTCTGTTCTTCACCTCCCTCTGCAGCAGCAGCACGATGCCAGCACAGCCCGTGGCACTCTGCTTACACAACACAGCTGAGCTGAGAGGGGTTTTCCCCTCTTCCCTCCTCCAAAAGTGTCAAGTGCTTTCTGCCAGATCAAAGGAGAGGCAAATTAGTCAATCACACCTCTAATGCAGCAGTGGCACGTCAGCTTCCCAGAACGGTGGTGTGCCCGCTGCCAGCAAACCGCAGGTGTAACCAACCTACTCCTACAAGCACAGCTATCCATCATCCCCGGCATAAAACACTGAGATTCAGCAAAGCCCTCCCTCCAGGCCAGCCCCGGAGTCCCAAGCAGAAAAACTGCAGCAGAAGTGACCCCCCAAGACCACATTTGTTGGCTCAGTCCTGCCTGGGACCTGGAGCACAGCGGGGAGCACACAGCAGCTGCCCAGGGCAGTCTGGGGACCTTGGATAACATGGATAGAAAGCGCGGCAGCCCCGCAGCAGCGTGATATTATCACAAAATACCTTGGCATCCCTGCCCCCTTCCCATCATATCTGGACTTCTGGCTTCACTGGGAGTGCTGGGAGCCCTCTGGGACGACTGCTCTGGGAAGTGGTGCAGCTGGTGAGCGCCGCCACTGCTGCTGCTGCCCAAGCTCCACGACCACATAATCCGCCAGGGCACGAATTCCACACGCCTGTGTACACCTCTCCAACCAAAAATACCTTCCTCCCTCTCTCCTTGTCCCCCTCTAGAGCTTCACAGGCTTGATGATTTGGTTTTGGTTAAACTTTATAAATAATTTTGTTATTTCTCTAGCATGTGTGTGAAATAACGTGATGTGAAGAGCAGGAAATTCTTTTGGTTTACATCTTCGGTGTTCAGCTAGATGTGCAAAGTGGGTGAGAAGGAACTAAATCATGGTGGTTTTGAGGTTTTGAGACTATGGGGAACAGAGTAAACTGCTTCCTGACCCCGATTTACCTTAAGAGTTGAATCTAATGGAACAAGTATCTCTGTAACGATGAACGCCCTCTGAAGCTACACCAACAACCAGTTTGGCATCATCTCCTCTCCATTCCCTAACTACTTTTATAGCAAGGAATCAGTAACAAAAGAGACATCTTTTTTTAATCAACAGCCCTTGTTACTACACGATAACCAGCCCCAGGATATTAGCAAAACAGACAACACGTCTTGCTAGCAGCAGGCACAGCAGCTCCAGCCCTGTGCTCGAGCACTCCCGAACTCCCTTCTTTGGAGGGAGCAAAGAGCACGAACCACCCCTGACCAGCCCGTGTCCCCAGCTCACACCGGCAAGCCTAAAAATAAACAAGTTGCAGCCTGAGGAGTAATTACATCTCATTGGCACCCAGCACTGTTCTCACAGGGAGGGGAGGCAGGAAACCAAGGCGAGGGGATCAGCCACCAGCCCATCTTCCCACAGCTCCCCAGTGCAGAGATGGAAGGAGCAGTGAGGAGGGGAATCCACTTTCTGCCAAAGTCGAGCGTGAATTATTAGCTCTCTGTTTGTCCAGGATGAGTTTAAACAATTCTTTGTC
Organism: Bombycilla garrulus; assembly: GCA_013400315.1. NCBI lineage: Eukaryota > Metazoa > Chordata > Aves > Passeriformes > Bombycillidae > Bombycilla > Bombycilla garrulus. Next base: position 257,837 of record VXBU01006955.1, on the reverse strand, counting down.
ATCTTCAAGGTGGAAGAGATCGCTGAGGCCAAATGAGCCCCTGAAATTGCACTCTGGTGCTTAAAACAGGTATGCAAGGAAAATAAATCCCCCCTGGCCCCTGGTTCCTTTACAGACAGTTCAGGACACTGCTCCTGCATGGATGCTCACATGGTGGAATTCGTGCCTCAAGAGCACAGCAGAATAAAAAATGTGAAGTCTCCTACAAACAGGCCTCCGCTGCATGATACCAATTGCTGTTGGCCAAGAGTTATTGTGAGTGGAAAGCTCAAGTGAAGTTTGGTTCAGGCTTAATGAATTATGTTCATTTTCCAGCACATTGTTTTGGCTGATAAATCACAGCTTCATGCACCATTAGCATGTCATGATTGGAATATTTAATCAAAGGCCAGCTTTTTGTATCTTTTACCTTTGAGAAACCAGATTTGCTCGCTGGAACAGTTTTGAACCATTACGCACGCTTATCAGCAAAAATCTTTGCTTTATGTCAAGTGTTGCAATATTTAAAGCCCTTGCAGGCAAGGAAGGATTGGGAAAAATGAGTGGCTCACTTAGCTTGACAAATGCAAATGTCTTTGAGATGCTATTTGAAAGAATTGCAGAAAAGAAAAGAAAAATTACAAGGAGAACAAACAATTCTGCATTTATAATCAATTATTATAAACGCTTCTTTGTTTTGGGTTTGGATCTCCAAGCAAAATGATGACTCTTTTGTTCTGGATGATGTAAGACATTGTTTGGAAGACAGAAGATCATTGTTTTTGCTGTTTGTTTTTCTTTCTCAGAGGATGCCTCTCTGAGAGCAGCCGCCTCTCCACCCAAGAGTCACCCCTGAAGTGCACACAAGGCTGCCCTTGATGTAAGAGCTCCCAAGGGAACATGTTGTGGTGCCAGATGAGAAATCCAGTCCTTGCCTGAGGGATCAGGATGGTTCATCATCATGCTCCATCAGCAGGGACCCTCAACTCAGCCCTGCCTGAGAGTGGCAGAGGACAGAAAACATCTTTTCATGCCCTCTTTACCTCACCACGGAGCTGCCATGAAACAGCTGGAGAGGAGGTTTTCTGCACTTCAACATACCTTCCTCCTTTATCTATATACACTTGAAAAGGGGGAGACAAAAACCTCACTTGTTTCTGCGGAAAACTGTTGGGAAATGGTTTGTCCACAAAACTAGAAAGCTATCAAATCCTGAAAATTAAAAATGCCTCCTACAGAAGGGTGAATCAAAGGTATGCAAAACTGAATACAAATCTGAGCTTAAACAGGGTTTCACAACTCCCTCCTGAGTACAATTTGTGCTCCTGGATGGGAATGAAGTCTTGTATTTCCAGAGCAGTGGGTGCTTTTGTTTGCTTCTTGAAATGCTTGGTTGAACAGCAGTGCAGAGCTGTAAAAATAGGTTTATTTTTATGTGCTTTATGGGTCTGATTGTTAACAGAAAGGGCCCGAGGGCTGTGTGAGTCTGTGCTTGTGCACTTCTGCACTAGACTTTTATGTGTGTGATCTCCCACACTGTGTAAGGGCTGTCTGCGGCCACATGAGCCACTTGTTCTGCCCCGAACAAGCTTCTGTTCAGGCACAGCGACAGCAGCCACAGTGACAGTGTGGTGGCCACCAGCTCCCACGTGCCAGTGGAGCTCCACCTCCCAAATCCCAGGAACCAGGGATCAGGATCACGGGGGCAGTTGTGCACGTGTGGGATATACAGATACAACTGGAACAACACTGCAGAAAGAAGGAGTGTGAATCTTTCTACCTGTCACTCTCCTTCTAAGCTGAATTTGCCTTGATCTTGTCTTCCCCCAGTTGTTGAGCAGCCCCTTCTCTTCAATTTTTCCATCGTTTCCCACCTCTGCTGAGAACTCCAGATGTGAATTCCCAAACTTCTGGGGTTTCCAAATCCATGTGCAGATCCAGTCTGGATCCAATTAAGTCAGATCTTCTGCTGTGAGTCAGAACAGGAATGACAGTACTCAGCTTTCTGATGACAGCAGTGCTGTTAATCTGGCCCTGGACCTGATTTCTCTGCTTCAGTCCACTCTGCTTATAAACATTTGCCTTCCAAGGCAGATGCCAAGAGATTTCTTCCCAAATGAAGAAAAGGAGGTGAAGCCCACTCAAAACAGCAGAAATTGCCACACCAGAGTGTAAGACCTTCAGCCAACAGCTGCATGTTGCAAATGTGCCACTAAAGGACCCTCGTCACCATTGGGTCTGTAGGTCTCCGAAGTGCCACATGTGGCTTCAGAGGCACCAAGAGAATAGCTAAGAAACAGCATCCATCTCATGCTTTCCTGATCCTTTACCTCAGCCAAACTGTGCTCAGAACAGTAAACAGATTTGTTTGAAATGAATGGTGCTTGGCACACAGAGAGAAATAAAAATATAATTAATTTCATTTTTTCCATGGTGACAGTTCTCCAGCTCACCCAAGTTGCATTTTCCAGAAAGCTCAGTACTTTCTACCATAACTGTTCTTTTTGGACTACAAGATGGCAATGCCTTTCTCTTTTCTTATTCAAAGAAAAAGGAATGGAATTAGTTTGCTAAAGCCTTCCAGTTCCTAGAGGACAGACATGCTGATATGCTTTCCAGATCTTGGTGCAGTTTCCTCATACTTTCCTTGGAAAACGTTTTCCCCCTGACAAAATCTTCTGGTTTTGCACCCTTGCAGCAAGGTTTGACCAGAACCCAGAAGCTGCTGACAGACCAGAGACCTCAGTGACAGTGACCTGACTTGTGCTCCACACTCAAAGAGCCGTGGAAGTACACAAACGTCCATGTCCCATGTCTCCAGGGCTTCTGACCACACATCCAGGAGTCACTCTCCAAATTGTCCTCCCTGTACTCTTGAGGGGCCAGCCATCACTTTTGCCTATCTAATCAGTTTGTCCTTTCTTCACATCCCCTATCAAGGACACCACAAGCAAAAAGCCAATGGCAAACAGCCTCACATGTGAGATAGTCGATGACAGGTAACACCAGGGTCACATTTTACTGAGTCTGGCAATCTCTTTCTTTCTTTGTTTTGACAGCAGCTTTATTGAGAAGGTTCCTCACGGCCAGGACAAGGGTTTTCTTCACAGAGATAGGGGAGCTCGTTCTTCAGGATCACCAGCAAATCAGACACCTTAGTTTAAATCTGTGTGGCTCTCAGGAGGTATCAAAAGACAGAGAGCTTTCTCCCATAACTTTATCAAAACCAACATATTTCTCCCAAAAGCTTCTCTGTCAAAGAATGTACAGTTTCCAGAAACTTCAATGAAAACATTTTTCAGTGAGCTCCCTCCCATTCCTCATGTTGAGTGCATTTCACTGCCATATTCCTATGGGAGAAGCAAAGAGTGTCTCATTTTGTGGGATGACTGGCGAGCTCAGGCAGATTGCTCTGTGACCCACTTGGTGGCAATGGCCAAGAACTTGTGTCCTCACCTCACACTACTCGCTCTGAGTCCTTAAATGTACTCATTCCCTGGGGAATTCCAGCCTGCAATGTCTAACCACAGACTGGAAATGATTTCAAATATACTATAACGACTGTTGTAATCACACCCACTCTCTTACAGCATGGCCTGTAAAATACGAATAGTGAGGAGGTCTTCCTGCTCCCCACACCCTGGCAGCAGATGCATTTCCTGTGTTCCAGAGCTATACATTTCACTGGGAAGGGATGCTCTCTAGTGGCTAGATTATGAGACGGGAAAATGAGATCCTCAAAGTTTCACTTCCTGTCTCTCCCCTCGGTATCCTGTGTAAGATGAGGCGACTCATCCCATCCCACTGTGCCCTGGTGTGTCCCTTCATGCCTGTGGGTGACAGCAATCCCTCTGCTATGTGGGAAGGCTTAAATGACACATCCAAATGTTTGGAGGGGAGGTTTTAGGGTGCAGACAAGCACTGTGGCCAAGTTGCATTAGGTTGGAGTGAAGACAGGAAAAAGTGAAAAGTGGTACAAAGAAAGGCAGAAGGCTCTGAAACGCCCCTGTCAGATCTTCCCCCTGTTTTTATTTTAAGTCATGGAAACTGCTCTTTAACTTAACTGCTCCTTATCTTTACCTAAGGCATCACAGAATTTTATATAATTAAAATTTCCTTGACAATTGCCAAGGATTTAACAATGTGAAGTGTTTTGATTTTTCTTACATTATGTCTTGGCATCAAAGAATCTGCACTCATTTCCTAAGTATGGGATAAAGATGATTTCTAGTGGGAGACAAATGAATCAAGACCTTGACACCCCCATTTTTTTGATTTCTCTCTCCTTTTCTTTTCCTTTTTCATTTTTTTTCTTTCTTTTTTTTTTTTTTTTAATACATCTGGTTATTATTGAACAGAGGCTTTCATGTTTTAATGATAAATTGTCTTCTCCCGCTGTAACAATGTCCCCAGACGGCTTGTCTTGGCTGAAATGTCTTCTAAGAGCATCTGCTTTTGATCTATAGGGGTTTTAAATCTTTGGATCTAATCTCTAGCCTGGCTGACTTGAAAGCTGATTTCCACAAAAGCAGAGTGTGAAACTTGTAGAAACCCTTTAGTGGAATCACTTGAAATTGTTTAAAAGACTGTATTGACAATATTCAGTACGTCCTCCTGACTTTTTTTTTTTATATTTACATATATACACATGGATATAAAAATACAAGAAAGAGACATAAGAAAGGAATTCCTTTTAACAAATGCTCCAGTGGTATTTCCATGTAATCTGCATGTGTTGTGGCTTAATACTCTAATAAAGAAGGACTGGAAGCTTTCCAGAGCACAATATTTATGCCATGTATATCAATTAAGATAATTGCCAATTATAATGATATGTCAATTAAAGTCAAGTGACTTTTAAAAGAGTTATGCCTGCTATTAATTTAGTTCTACACACACACACACTGTAAGTGCATTTATAAGGGTTGATCTTAAAACTTCTCAATGCCGTTCCCATCCAGTACATCCAGCACATAATTCCCGTGTTCATTTTGCTCTTTCTCGTCCACTTCAGGCTGCAGGATAAATACAGAGAGGACAAAAGCCAGCAGAGAGCTGTCTCCCTTGGTGGCACGGTGCTGGCACGCTCTCTGCTGTCATTTGAATCACACCAAGTCAATTTTGATTTCACCCCAACACAAATGAAAATAGGAGCTGCCTTGTGAGCCCATGGGATTTCTGTGGCTAAGGAGAAACCACTGTGGTCAAACTGGAGAGAACCTCGTGATGCTGCAATATATATATGGACATATGCACATTTGTGTGTGTCTGTGGGATAAATACCCTCTCAGAGTTCATTTGTCTATCAAACCACACACACAACATTGCAACACACTAACAACAGTGACAGACAGACCCTGAAGGACTAAGAATTTAGGTTTTGCTGTGATTAAACTGAATTTAGAACAAGTTCAGGAGAGTTTTGAGCACAAAAGCTCTTCTGCATGAACTTTCTGGTTAGGATATAATGGAAGCCAGACCCCAGCCTCCTGGTTGGAGGTTTGCAAAACACCCTCTGTTTTCTCCTCACAAAGACTGAATAAAAGAGGAATCTTTTTTTCAACCATTTACTCCTTGCACCTTAGCAGCAGTGCTGAAACATAACCTCTAAGATATTTTGCCATTATCTCCCACTATCTCCAAAGCAATAATTTTGCTAGTCAGCTTTTAAAGCCTCAGAATGCAGCCTCTCCCAGGCCATCCATAGATTTCCCCCAAAGTTCATGGCTGAAGATTAATTTTCGAGGCTCCACCAAAACTTTAAACTATTTCTGTGGCTGACTGGGCCAGAGACATGACGGAAACAACCATTTCATAACCTTTCAGCACTGCTGCTTCTATCCAAACCCAAACTCCAAAGCTGGGATGGGATGTGAGAAGCAATCAAAAACAACACTGCAAAAGCACGAATCCATCCTAGTAGTAAGGCTCAGTTTGGCTTTGGGTTTGATCCCAGGCATGAGGAAATATTCAGGGAAAGTGGAGTTATTTCCTTAGATTCATTTGCCCATTTCTCATTAGCAAAGCATTTTGATATTCTGCAAGAAAGAAAATAGAGTGAATTATTCCTAGTTTGTTATGGAACTGGACTGATAGAATAACTCTCTGGGCAAGAAGCCTCAAACTGAGCCAAGAGGCTCATTCACCCCCAGAAATGAGCACTGTGCAGCACAGAATTCTTCTCTTTCTTGCAAGACGATCAGCGAGCGATAAGATTCTCCCTGGATTTGAGTGTTAACTGAAGCATCTTGCCTTAAGTGAATGTTTTATGGGGAACTTCCTACACTGAGCCATTATCTACAAGTTCTTCTGTTGTCACAACTGTTGTTGCTTTGACCTCAAAAATGTACGAGCTAACTGGGGAGCCAAGAGTTCAGTCCAGGCTCCCCTCCCCAGGCACACTCACTATCAGTTTTGCTACAGCTACTGAAGGGTTTGGTTTGTGGGGTGATAAAGGAACCAGTATGGAGAAACCCCAGCTGCCAACCAGAAATGATGACACAGCCCAGTGTACCCAGGCTGGTTTTTGGCAGAGGCATTAGGAGCTGTTACTTGCTGTTGCTTTGCTCCAGCCAACCCTTTTCAAAGGGGAAATTCAACTGCACGTGGTCCTAAACTTCTGTGAATTCGATCTGAGCCACTGAGCTGTTCATTGCCCCGCTGTGGATGCCGCTATTTTATCTGGGTGTAAATCTCCCTGTCACTCAGGGTATCATGTAAAGTATTTTTGAGGAGGCATGCAGAGTGTCTGCTCTTAAATGCTACAGCAGGGAAGAGGCCCAAGTGTCTCAGATTACCCCAGGGACAGAGAGCTCACACAGAGATAAAGAAGAAGGAGACAGGATGCAAAGGGGCTCCCTGGCATGCAGGGACAGCAGAGGATGACACATTTGGTGTTTCCCCCTGCAAAGAAATGCCTGGGAAATCTGTCCATGGTGACAGGGAAGAGCCCAGAATTTTCCTGACTCTGCCAGGTGAGTTTAGGACCCTCTCCCGCCCTAAGGACAGGTCAGCTAGGCTGTGTGTCCACAGCCACAGGACACAAGAGGTGTCTGCGTGCAGCACGGGCTCAGCACAGGGCACCAAGGGCTTGGGCAGGAGCTGGGAGCTGAACATCTGGCCACAGCTGGCAGCAGGCTTATCCCCTCTGCGCTGCAGTATCACTCTGCAGATTTGCTAACCCTCCTGTTGAGTGCAGTTATGCATTAGAACTGCTAATATGCAGCGATTTTGCCTTAAGCTTGAAAGCACCAGAGGTTAAACAGATTTTGATATAAGAGCCTACAAGGAACACTCTATTTAAAAAGCCTATGCATCACTGGCTCCGACTGAAAGGATGATGAGTGGTAGGAGGAGATGAAAGGTGGTTCAGACATGGGTATGATGACAACAGTAAAGGGAAATTAAATACACTGCAGGGAAATAGAAGTCATAATCATCTTGGGTTTGCAGCTCATGAACAGTGAAAACCTTATGTGATGAAACAGCAGGTAGAAGTGCCTTGAGACTCAAGTTTTAAGGCCCCAAGAGTTTAAACTTGACATTCAAGCCTTTTAAAGTTTTATGAGGGCATCCAATAATTCCTCCTGCTCGGCCCCCACCCCCTGCCTGATGTGCTGGTTGTTTGATTTACACACCTTCCTGAATGTACAATGAATTCCAGGGAAAGCATGCAGAAACCATTGCAGGTTGTAATTAAATAGCCTTCATGCAGCTTAACCTCCCCAGTAACAAATGTCCAAACCAATGCCAAAGTTCACCACACCTTTGGCCGGTAAGAACTGACACAGTCCCACTGAAGACTCCAGGATCCAGGACAGTTTTTACCCAGGGAAGTACAACAGGGCCATTCCCAAAATATGCTCTCTGCCGGATGCAGGCAGGAAAATCTTTCAAATCCACACAGGGCTAATTTATATATTTGAGCATCCTCCCATGAAAATTATTAGCCTGACAACACACTCTCCATCACCAAAGAATTCCCAGCAGAGAGCTCCAGCTGTATCAATTCCACTGCCAAGATCTATCAATCCCTCTGCCACGCAAGTGCATGAACCACCCACCAGAAATCACCTGAAGTGCAATGACAACAGCTGTACTGACCAGGCCAGGTCCATGAACAGCACAACAGACCTTACTCTTCCAATACCTTTGTGCTAATTTTATACATGTTGCAATTATACAAATGATATTTCTAACTACAGCATGCTAATTATACTGAAATTAGACATGATTGTGTTAATTATCTAGCTCTGCACTATTGCCACTTCTATTAGATACCAATCTCTTTTGTTAGTCTTAGGTAAAACTGATGATTCCTTAAAAATTATTGAAAGCAATGAGTGCCCTTTCTTTCCTTTTTCCCACTTTAACCATTATTTCCTTTGCTATAACTTCAGGAAATGTCAGTGCTTTTATTAATTTCAGATCCTCAGTCTGACAGAGAACTCTGGAGAGTGCGTCCATGATCACAGAAGACAAAATGCATTCTCCAGGGAAGACACAGGAGAGCTGCTGAGCGCCTCAAATCATGGACACAGACCCAAGAGCCCATTTTGTGCCTGAGGCATTACGGAAAAGAGAAACTATGTCAAGATCTCAATCATTCGGCAAAAAATCAAGGGGAGGTTGCTGTGTTCCTGATATGGATAGTTCAGGACTAACCCTTGGAGCATGTTTGACATTTGGATGGACACAAGAACGGGTAGCACATCTCATCCACTCTGGGTTAGGAGCACACAGGGTTAGGGAGAGAAATCTGAGAAAGAAGGAGCATTTTGTAACGGAACATTTCTGAAAAATGGGAACATTTGGAACAGTACATATGGATTATTAGGCAGAAGGAGAGATGAAGTACATGTTGGTGAATTCCTAACACGCTTCCACAGATGTTGCATCAGCCTACAGTCAACAGTCAACATTGTCAGACACGTCCCAGCATAAGACCTCAATCGTGTTTTGGCAACGCTCTGCAAGCTTTTAACAAATCATAATGCAATTTTTTTGTGCAAGATTTTTTTTTCCCAGGCAACTTGAACTTCTCATTCAATGCTCTTTATAGCCCGATTTCCTCCACCCTATCTAACTGTTCTTCCTTTGGATCTACCTGTCACAGTAGCTCTCCATTACCTTTTAACTCCCTAGGCTCATTTCCATCAAAATGACGGGAGCATAAGGCCACTAACTCCTACATCTTTCATGAAGAGAAATAACCAAACACAGGACAAAAAAATCTGCTAAAAATCACTAAAGAAACAGCATGGCTGCAGCACAAAATCAACCTTTACTAGCACTGAGAATCCAGCCAAAAATAACTTCCAGTAGAAATTTGGTTCCAGTGGGTCAAACCTTCAAGGAATAACAACTTGATATGGAACAAAAAGGGCGATAAGGATTCTGTTCAGTGTCTACAAACGTGGTCCTGGATGGCTGTGTGTAGATACATCATGCCCAGGGGAGAAATCTTAACAACTTGTAATAGCCACATGGCTCTGAGTATCAGCTCTGATTCTGTGCAATCCATTAAGAACACATTTTCCTTTTTCTTTTCTTTTCTTTTCTTTTCTTTTCTTTTCTTTTCTTTTCTTTTCTTTTCTTTTCTTTTCTTTTCTTTTCTTTTCTTTTCTTTTCTTTTCTTTTCTTTTCTTTTCTTTTCTTTTCTTTTTTCTTTTCTTTTCTTTTTTCTTTTTTTTTTTCTTTTTTTTTTTTTTTTTTTTTTTTGTTTTGGTTTTTTGTGGTTTTTTTTTTCATTTTTTTTTTAAGATGTATCCTTGTCATGGCTCCCATAAACCAAATAAATGTCCCAATAAACCTATTTCGGACATTTCAGCTGCCTAGCAGGTTTATTTCACCCATGAGACACAGGTGGAGGTTGTGCCTTCCAGTGTCAACACACCCTTAACGTGCCCATGAGCTTTCAAGCGCACAAACTGGGAAAAAAACAACAAACAATACAGGCTTGTGCTCTTCAAAGTGTGAGCCAATGCTGCCTTTGATGCTACACACAAAGCTTCCTTCTTCTTGTTTTCCTAATTCCTGCACATCAGACTGCAACATATGGTCAGTTTCAGCAATTGACGAAATATTTCCTTTCTGTTCTGTTTGTGTCACAGCTTTCTGGAGCCACGGTTGCCCTGATTTAGCAAATGACAACTGAGAAACAGTGACATGCCCTCTGTGTTTGAAAACAAACCACAACAGCTACAGCAGCTGCTCAGCTTCTCTCACCCACAGACTACTCCACGCTGGATGGCTGCTGTGCTGTTTTACTCAAGTTCTGATGATCCCTTTTGCACTCGTGATCTGTACAAGATTTAGGGAGATACTGAGAGTATTGACAGTATGTGTTCTGAGACTGAGCACATTGTCTGCTGCTCTACAAGGGGCTCCAGATAACTGACAGGCAGGCCAGAGGAAAGGGGCTGAGAAGATTCACCACTCATTAACAGCTTGAATATTCACATGGTTGTGTAGTTAAACCACAAAGTGTTAAAATTTGGCATTCTCTCCCCAACTGACCTATCCTAAAACTCCCCAATTAGAAATTCTACTGCATTTATTATCATCACTTCCTAACTCTCATAACATATTTTCCTCAGTAGAGCTCAGAAGGAAAGTTGGTTTTTTCCTCACCGCAGAGGGGAAGTGATTTGCCCACCATGTGGCAGGACTGCAAACATAACCCAGATCTACTGGGCAGTTCTAACATGACCTGGACATCTCACCAAAAAATGAGTTTCACCAGCTGGTTGGTGACCATAAATAGATGTTTTGTGCACACACACACACGTTACACATCAGTGGGATCACCAGCAGCCTTCAGAGACTCCAGCAGGACAAACTGGAAACTTGAGGGACAATTTGCAAGCACAGGATTGAAGACTATTCCTGTTAAAAAAAACAACAAGTCCCCACTGACCTTAATTTCATGTCCATTCAAACAAAAGGCCTAACACAGTTGTAGTGGCCTGGGGACGAATCAGAGGAACAGAACATTAATGCCATAGAGAGTTAATTGGAAATTAAAAACTCTTCCTGCAAAATTAACAATGAAAAATTTAAAAAAGAATCCTAGTGTAATGATTGCTTGGGTGTGTTCTGTTCCCTTTTTCTCCAGAGATTAAATTTCCTCTTTAAATCTTTCCCAAAGCACCAGGGTGGTGGTTTGTTTCCTGAGGCTCCCTGGCCAGTGAGCCCGAGGAGAGGTTTCTGCAGCCGGGAGCTCGACCCACAGAGGTTAACCAAACTACAGCTCCAGAGGGGATATTATACAAATGTACCCAAATTGAAACACAACCCTTTTCTTCCCCTTCCTTTTTCCTGAAACATCTTCTTTCCCAGGATTCTGAAGACGTACAAACTTTTCCCCTCGCTTTGCAGAAGCAGATTCTTTACAACAACAACAACAACAACAAAAGGCAAAAGAATGTTCATTTAGTTGTGTCATTTTCAGGGTCTCTTGCTGATTCTGGGAGAGGGGGCAGCCCCCTTGGCTGGGTCTGGCTCACCCATCTTCAGAGGAGAGGAAAAACAGCCGGGGCTGGAGAACCAAAGCTGCTGCTCCTCTGAGCTTCTTTCCCATCCCCATTCCCCTTCCTCTTCCCCTTTGCTCCCCTTCCCATCCAGAGCTGAGTGAGAAATTCAGCAGCTCTGGACTCAGTGTGGGTTGCCCACATCAACCTGTCAGAATATTTGCGCAGCATACTTGCACATGAATCCTTTTTTTTAAACCCTTTCTCATTCAGGGAAAAATATAGAAAATGTTATTTGACAGAGCAGCAAGCCTTAGCAATGCAGAGGCTTTATTTTTCTTACTCCCATAATTTTCCCCTGCTGTGGCAGTATGTGGGGATAAAGGAAGCAGAAAGTCACTTTTCAAAATTGCAGCAAGATCTGTCCAGATTCCATCACTCCATTTATTCCCTTGGCATCCTGAAAATGAGAGCCTGTGCAAAGAGTTTGCATTGCAGGAAAGACTTCAATTGGATTTGCTAATGAAAGCCATGGAAGTTTCTTAGATGGGGGGAAAAAAGTGATTTTTCAATTGTCCTTGACTTTTTGTTTTTCTCGTCAGGCTGGAATACAAAAACTTACTCATTCTCAAGACATTCATTGGAACTTTTTGAGATATAAAAGACTATGACAAGCACTAGGCCTCTGTTCATAAAGTAGAAAAATAAATGAGTGGCAATTTGTTGGAGAAATGTACTGGAATAATCTCATTCCAAAATCATGGGGATTCTTCTCCCCAAGTGACAGCACCTGTGATTTTGTTTTCTGTTTGGACAACACCATGGCCAGGCATTTTCCAGATCCAGTTCCAGGGAAGCAGATTTTGTCAGGGAAGTCTAGAATTCAGTGGAATTTCAGGAGCTGCCAATGATTTCTTGCCAGAGTCTTTTAATTTTTTGTGATTTTTTTTTGCTTGCTTTTCTATCAGATGGAATTTCCTACTTTTTCCTCCCACTGTTTTTTTCCTTTCCACTTAAAACACAGATGTATTTTTTCACAATATCTTATTTGAAATGCATTTCTCTCTTCCAAAGAAACACTAATAGTCTGTTTTTTCCTACCAGCTGTAATAAGGACAGACCACATCAAGCCTTCAGAGTTCAAGTATCAGCTGACACTGTGGAAATCCAAAGCCATTTTTCAACTGGATAAATCCCCCTGATTTTTGATATGAAGCCATATCACGAAACTTGCTGCCTTTAAGGTCCTGTTGCTCAAAATAGTAGTTCTGCATCACTAAAAATCAAAGAAACTACTTGATCTGTGTTTTGGGGCACTTTTTTTTTTTAATTTTTCATGGTCAGCTCATAACACGGCATTACATAAACTTATTTTATATGTTTAAATATTTTATATATTTTATATTACATAAACTTATTTTATGTTATATGTGTATTACATAAACATAATCCCTTCACCTTGGATGACTTTGTATTTTGGCTGAGGCTTGTTCCAGGTAACCATTGCTGCTGAGTACTTGGGTACTAAATCTGAGGGGGACATCTGTGTTCTCCCCAGGTTCAGTGGAGAGAGACAGACCTTGCCAGAAATAATTCAGACCAAGGGTGGTCTCAGCCTCTCATCTTTGAATGAAAGGAACTCCACCAGGACTTGTATTTTTCTCCTTCGATTACAAGAGGAAGAAAAAAATTCTGTGACTGGAGAGACTCCACCTTTCTGCAGCTCAAGATGGGTGTTCTACATGGGCCAGTCTCTCTGAAGCTGCTGGAAATTCCCCATGGAGGAACGGACAGAGCAGTGGCCAAGTTCCTGCCCCTGGAGATTGTCAGAGCTGAACTGGGCAAGGCCCTTGCACAATCTGCCTGCCTTTGAAGCCAGCCCTGCCTGGAGCGGGTGTTGGACTGAGATCTGCAGAGCGCCCTGCCAACCTAAATCATTCCACGCATTTATGAAAGAAGCTTTACAGGAGCTGGCATTGCAGAGAGAAGTGCCCCAGCAGAGCGTTTTCCAAACCACATAAAACAGGTATCATTACAGAATTCGCAGAAGAGCACACGAGCTCCCAAATCAGGCCCTTCCAGGTAGTCAATCAAGTGATTCATCCTCTTCCTGCAGTGCCCAGTGGCAGAGGCTTCAGAGAGAAGTGTGTGGAGCGCACAAAAAATGACTTTAGAACAACACAAAGAAGAAATTCCTCCCTAATCCCATGCAGCCAGTAATGGGTTGGTGCCCTGGAGCACACGGGTTATTATCCTCATTAGATTTGCACCTATGCAGCGTCACCGGGGATGTTCTCATTGCTCATGCCAAGAACATGTTTTCCTGGCACACATCTGAGGTGATACAGAGCTTGCTCAGGCCTTTGCTACTCAAGTTAAGCTACTGCATGCCAATAAAATCTTTACACCACACCGTCTTGCATTAGGCAATATATATTTACACAGTCTGTGTGGTAACAGTAAGGGTTGTTGGTTTTTTCTAAAGGCAGAAGTATGTAATAAATGACATCCCTTCAAACACACACAGACTTTACATTTCAGCACCTTCTGCCTTGCAGTCCTCCTACAACCTCAGCTCCTATATTTTGTTATGAAATTTATAGGTTTATGCATACCAAAATTGTGTGTGTGTGTGGACTGTTACTGCCAGGGTGGTCTTTGAGAAAAGAAGCAAGTAAGATGCTCAAATTTGATTACAGGATATAATAAAAGTCAAAGACTTCTTCCTGCTCATTCTCATATACTCCCTTGAAAGAAGAAGAAGAAAGAAAAAAATCTTTCCTTTTTTCCCTTTTTCTATAAAGGAACTTTTTTCTCCCCACCCAACAGAGCCGGCAGTGATAGCCAATTTTCTTGTGTTTGAACCCTTGAGTGTGCACTTCAGAACCTCACGTGGTGAAAACTAACCCCAGAATACCCAGGAGACAGCTGAAAAACCCATTTCAAGGGCAATGCTTTGATTTCTTCACATACACAAAATTGGACTTTTTTTTTTTCTTTTTTTCTTTTTTTTTTCAGTCAGGAAAAATCTCCAGTCTCTGAGTGAAGGGAAAACTGCAGTGATTACTCCTGCCTTTAGATGGCTGGATAAATATTTACTCTATTAGACCGTATATTAAGGAATGAGGTTTTTTTTCTTTTTTTTTTCCTCCCCAAAATACTGTTTCACTGTCTCAGCAACTATGAATGGTGCTGGTGTCTCTCCCAGTGTGGGCAGCCATTTTGCTGATGCATCATCTCACCTTTGCTGGAAAAGGGTTAGAGACCAACACCATTAGCATCAGTGGCAGAATTCCCAGGCGTTGCTTCACTGTGCCCCACATCTTGTGTTGTTGCTCACATCGTGGCAAAATAAACACACACAGTGGTCTAAATGCACCACTAGAACAAAATCAGATCTTTCTGCAGCCACCTTGCACTTATTTTCCACAGTTATAAATGACTAACCAAGGGGCCAGGCTGTGATGTCTGAGAACTGTTCAGTTTTGGTTGTGTGGGACCACCACTCTCCCTTCTGCATCAGCCTCGGAGTTAGTCCAGGAAACTCCACTCCCCCTTCAAAACAACCACATTTATATTGGAAAAAAGCATTTTAAAGTTGTTATTTAGCAGATTCTCTAATTTTCTTAGTCCCTAGAGGCCTTTAATATCTCTTTGCACAGGGAGAACCAGATAGACTGTAGTAACTTCACTGGTATTATACAGTATTTTACCCCACAAAAAGTCCCACTGGAAGGAGTGAGTAAGAAACCCATCTGGTAGAGGGAGAACAAAAGCAAGAAGAATGGAGCTGCCAAATCACACTGGTTGGCTTCCCCCAAAATTTTCCCAAACCCCAAAAGAAGTCCTCCATAATGACAAAATTCCTTTACAACAGTGTTTTCTGGCTGCCGTTGAAATAAATAATGTGATAAATACAAGCAAAATGTAAAAAAAAAATTAAAGCAGTGAGTTAAGCATTGTTGTCTTGGGGAAGATTGTTGCATGGAACAAAAAAAAAAGTCCAATATGTTTATGACAGCTTGAATTAATTTAGATAAAAATAAAAAGTTTTGAGGAGCAAAATCCAAAGAGGAAATAAACATTTGCAAGAGAAAATATACAGTAGATGTTGCCATTTCTGCAAGCTTTTGAAAAAAAAAGAAAACAACAAAAAAAAAACCAAAACCCAAAACAATGAACTGAACTTTAATTGAAATGTTGTACAAATAATTTTGTGGTATCTGCTTCCTCCATAAGAAATTCCCTGGCACTAGTGGACACAGCACTGATCTGAGAGGTCATTTCCACAGCAATCTTTACTGGTAAGAACCATGGCTGGAGCATAATATATAATCAGTCATAGAAATAATGAAAATCTGAAATAAATAACATATTGCTTCATCATGGAACTGTCACTACAATGCTAAAGTAGTGCCAACAACAGCACTCGCTGAGGATGAAATTGTTTTACAATTATTATTTGGTTTGTATTATTTGTATTTATTTGTTTTATATTTACAAGTTATATATTGTGCATGAAAAAAACCCTAATTCTTCCATTTCCAGGAGTTTTATCCTGAGATTTAAACGACGTTTTCCTGTATTATAAGCCTTATTTAGAAAGCAGTATGGATTTCAGCAGAGTATCCTCCTTTTGCATCCAGTGACAGAATGGCATTATCCAGGTTACTGGAATGACAGAGAGGGAATTTTACCTCAGCTTGCTTTCAGTTTTCTGCAAAGCACTTTGCATTCAGCAGAAAGGCACTGTGAGACAGACAGAGCATTCTTCTTTTTGCCAACAAAGTCCCTGCAATATGTGTTGTTCCCAGCATAACATCTTTCACTCATTAAGGAAACCTGGGTTTTCTCAAGGTGAATTTTCCTCCTCTCCTTACTTCCACTCCCGCTGCCCACCTCAACCCCAGCTTCATTCATCAAGTGAGGGAAAAACGAAGCACCTTTGGTTCACCATTAAGCGCCACAGGTCTCCAGTAAGAACATAGAATAGCTACTATGTTCAGCAGGAGGGAGCGAGAGAGAGAGACGACAGAGCGATCCAGCTCCTTCCAAGCACAACAAACATGACGTTGAGAAATGCAGTCGGAATAACTCTGGATAAGCCTCACCTCAGCTTGGCAGCCAGCTCTCCAGAATTTCTGGATAACAAACACAGCACTGGGTGAATAGATAAGGCAGGAGGTTTCTCATCCCTTTAGTCTGAACTCTTCCCTCCAGCAGCTAAGCCAGCGTTTTGGCCTCTAGACCTTGCATCAGAAGTAGTCATCCATTAGCTCAAAACAACATCCAAACAGAATTAAATCAAACACACAGATTGTGCCCGTCTTGAAAATGGGCTGTAGCCCACAACATGCTGGGAACACATCTTCAAACTGAGGAATTTAAATTTAATATTTTTTTGGCTATCAATCATCTTGTACTCCAACGTGTATGGGACTGATGGCCAGACAAAAAACTGCTGAGTGAAACAAGAATTGCAGAAGACCATTAACCTGCACTCTCCTACGCCAACAGAGATGCAATTCCCATAAACTGGCCATGTGTAAGTTGGTTTTGAACCACTCACACCTTGCCTGATGCCAGTTCCCAGCATGTTCACTACAACTGAACACAGAGCAGGTTATGTCCGTACCTCAGGACCCTTCCCCACTTGCTATTAGCACCCTTCCACATAATACCATGCTTCTCGCTGCACTCTATGGCATTTAAAAGTAAAATAAAATTATTAGGTGGCTACAGCTATACCACAGAATTGGTTTTCAGGGAAGACATCTAAAGCCCCATGCAGCATAATGCAGGAAACACAGAACAGCTTTATAGGCCTTCCCCTGCCTCCACAGGGGCTGAGGATCTTGGAGCGTCCCTGCATCTGTCAAGTGTGATGTTTATTTCCTCCGTGGAACAAGCTATCTTTATGGAATGAAATGACTGCCCTTCATATATTAAAATAACACCTCCTTAGGAGAGGCTTCCATGGGCACTGGCTATAGCCCACTTCATAAAGGGAACATTTACACTGCAGAAAACTTTAAAGTAGCTCAGGATTGGAGCAAGACCAATTGGGAAGCATTGGGATGTGGACATTTCGTCTTTGCTACGAAATTATGGACCAAGCAAAGGCTGGGGTTTGGTTGTTTATTGTTTCGGATTTCTTAACTGACTTTTCCATCTTTCAAAGCGTCATTGCTAGAAACAAAGAAGGCTTAAATGTGGATTTTTAATAGTACTGTTAAATTTAATAGACATTTTGTGCAGCTTTGCGCTGAAATTGTTTAATGGTTTATATACATGGCTGGCTTCATACCCTGGTGCTTTTACTTCAAGCTAAACTATGTAAACCTTCTGCTGGGAACACAACTACTTTTGTATCCAGGAAGCAGGGCTTTGAAGCATAATGTGTAAAAGTGAGTGGGATTTCAACACACGATACTTGAATGCCATTCTTCGCCCCATATGGACAATGTATTTCTTGTCAGTGCAAAAAGGTTTGCAGAGAAAACAAGCTGCCGAGGTCTTTAGATATTAGTCAGCCAGTAAAACCTGACATTTTGGAGCTCTGCATTAGGTAATCAGCTGAATAAAACAAAAGCACTTGGGTGCGTTTCTTGAAACTTCAGTTGAGCATCACAAACCTTTTCCCGAAAGCATTCCGAGTGAAATGCCCATTTTTCCATACAACCTTTCCAGCATCTGGTCTTTAAAATTTGGTTTCCTACCACAGAATGCTCCCTTTGTCCATGTACAGATGATGTTACCAACTCATAAACTACATAAGATTGGCCTGTTTTTCAGAATTTTTTTAAACTACTTACTAAACACGGGTTAAAGGTGTAACTGTATCCTGGTTCCCCACTAGGATACAAGAAATTGGTTTAATTCTTGGTTTTGCCAAAATAACTCCTTGGTAAACTGAGCAACATTAGCTTCAGTGTTGAATTTGACTTTGAAGCTGTAATTTGAGTGGCAATCTGGAGTAGAGGACCTGCAGAGATGCCTCTAACCTAAATCATTCTATAATTTTATTATTATATGCTAACTATTGGTCTATAATGAGGATTACACCTCCCTGCTGCCATGAACATTGCTGAGGAGAAATCATAAAGTGACTGAGAAGAGGTTGTGATTCATGATGATGGAACTCATAGAAACAGATGTTCAAATTTCTCACTCTTCCCTTCTTTATTTTCACTATGCATTTAACTGAAATTACAAACACCACACAGCTTTTGCTGAAGTATTTTTTTTAATCTCAATAAACCAACAAAATCTGAGCAAAATATGCTGATAGCAAGTAGTACCCTCTGAGTGTCTGGACTTTTAAAGACAGTCTGAAAGTATGACCTAAAAGCACTGATCAATTCTGAAAATGCTTGACTGAGAAATTAAAGGATGTTCCTCAAGATTCCTCCATTCTCTTTTGCAGATTCAATGAGCTTTGATATAACAGGGCTGAGTTCTGGTCCCACAGATGTCCCTGTTTGCAGTTTGCACTTGCTAGGACAGAACTGTGGAGCACACCAGGAATACAAGAGCACGGGAGAGAATCTGGAATTTCTGCAGTTCAGCTCTTATAATCAGTGTATAAGAGCACTTTCTCACAGTAATGATCCTTTCAATAACTGTTACCCAATGCATGGCACATGATCTCTTCAAAAATCTTCTTTAGTGAAAAACTGGAGATTGGTAGATCCCTGCACAGCTACCAGAATGTAAAAAGTTGATTTAATTAAAAAAAAAAACAAAATAAAGTTGAGTCATGGAGTCATAAGCCCCCTCAATTGAAGCTGCTTACTCAAAGGTTATTTACACCTACAGACACAACAAAAACCAATGCAATAAAATGAAGAGTACATATGGGTGGTAAAAATCCTTATTTCTCACAGCAGTCAATCACCCACTCTTGAGGTGTGTTTTGTGCCCTACAGACACTGCTGGGACTGCCCACACTATTTCTAAAATAATTGTTAAGTCAGTTATTAATACTCTTGGTGCCATGACAGCACCTCAGAAATCTTCCTCCACTTCCACTAAGTGAGAAGACAAACACTTTGCCCTGTAAGTCACTCATTCTTTTCTTGCTGAATGGGTCAGTCATTTGAGAATTTTATTTTCCTTTCTCATCTGTGGAGACAATAACAAATACACATTTATCAAATGAATATATGCTTTTCTTAAGTATTTCTTGAGAGATTGAGAGACCAAAATCTGTATGAGAGCGCAGTTACCATGTCTGGGCTCCTCCACATGGAGGGGAAATGGAGGCAAAGATCATATAAAACTCATATAAATGTGCCTACCTACCTATGTACACTGTATGCTTTTCCTTATAGCCATAGGATCCCTTCCACACTATCAGTACAAGCCAAGGGTTAGGACTGTAAAATAATTCTTAATTTCCTAGTATGAAACATGAGAAAACTAGAATTATAATGCTATAGTTTATAGAGATCACTGTATCTAAGAGATTCAGAAAGCATGGAAGTTGCACACACATAAATCAGGACTTTTTAGCTCATGAATTCCTAGAAATTGCAAAAGCAAGCATAAAATAAAAAGTATCTATTCAAGAAGGGGCTTTCAGGAAAATTCACTTTGTCAGAATTTAAAACATCTCTTAGGAAACAGAGGTGCAAAACAAGTCCACATCCTTCTTCTCAAGTCTCCCACTCATGATGCTCACTCCACATCTCACCTGGCCCATGATGCCAACATGCACTCCCTTCATGTTTTACTTAATGTGCAAATTTAAGCCAAGAGTCTCTTTTTCATGGAATACTGTGAAACCTATATCTTGCCTAGAAACTTCTGCATTCCCATGCCTGAAAGAATTAACCAATTCCCTTGTGATTCGTATCTCACATTCCTATCATACACCTAGATGTCTTCCTGTTTCCATCCATCGCACAGAATACACCATTCTTCTCCTAAATCATTGCTGGAAATCTGATTTCTTTCTGAAATCCATTACAGCCACTTTGGCAAGAAGAATTGAAGCTGGATTTCACAGACTACCCATGTGCATTCAAGGGTTTCAAAGCTCCAGTTTCCTGCTCACAGAAGAAACATTTTCTTTTTAACTCCCTCTCAAGAATGCTGGATAAAACCAGAGGTATCTGACATATTTTGGCTTGCTGTAACTAATACTTCATGGTCTGATGATGAACATAATAGTCCATAGGCTGGGTATTGTGCCGAAATTGTGTGTTAGGCATTAATTGTTGGGAGCTGGAATCTGAATCAGATGTCCCATTTTGGACTGACATAACGCCACGGGTTGTTCTTCACACCTGAGTGACAAATAAATCAGTGCTGGCCTGCGAGCACGTGACATTGCAGTGTTTATTACAGCACTGGGGCAAACACATTGGGAAAGAAAGACACACACATGTGAGCACGCACATCCATAAATACATGGAAATTATTCAGGCTCCGTGTTGCTGCAGCAAATACATGGAAATTATTCAGGCTCTGTGTTGCTGCAGCTGCTAAGCTTTTACATTAGGGACTATTTTAAAGCTCTTTAAAAAGAAACATTTTGTCTCAGCTTTAATGTGACCAAGCAATTGCACTTTCCTTGCGTGCCAAATCTCTTCTCCTTTCTCAGGATGTCTCCCTGAGTCAAGAAGAGCATTTCCAAACCCTGCTGTACACCTCAGAAGTTTTACTGACACAACCAGAACAATACCACCCTGTCAGATGCTGGAGCCTTTATGTGAGCGCTTCACCAGGACAGCTGAGGAAATTAGTCCTGGCTGGAGCCAACTGGTCTGTGCACAGCCTGGGGAGAAAGGGAGCAAAAGTTACAGGACTCAAAGGGAGCACGGGGAGAGAGAAGAGTTGCTGAAAAATTATTTTTGGTAGAAACAGCATTGCTGCAACAGAGTTCCAGTGTTAGAAAAGGCATCGTGAAGCGGAACATACTTTTGAAAGCAAAGAAACTGGAGCAATTAAGATGGTTGTATTAGTTCAAATGCTGTGTGGGAGGAGGTATCGCTTGATTGACATTAATTGCTTCTATTAGGGCTGTGTGTACTATACTTCAGCCAGGCACCAACACAGATACAATCCATGGATTAAGCAGAGGACAGTGGCTCTTTTGTAGCTCCTGGAGTGCATTTGGAGCTGAATGACAGTCCCTGAAGCATGGAGTTGGGCTGCCAAGAAATCCCAGTGGAGCTTAACATCACAGGTGGAAACAGTCGCCTGAAAGGTCTTGTCACCTGCTCTAATTGCTGAGTTTAAATGTTTCAAGGCTTTTGCATCTGCAAGCAGCCCCTCTCCTTGAGGCACCTCTGAGCCTCTCTGGTCTATTGGCCACCTTAGCAAATGTCTCCCAGCCAAAAGGATTCTCACAGACAGTGACTTGAGGCTTCCCTTCCAGCACTCATGGTCCCCCAGCCTCATGAACCACACATCCACTGCAAGCAGCTGATGGCCAGAGGAGCAGCATTTCCCACAGCTGCAGCAAGAAGTCCAAATTCACATCTCAGAAGGCACTTGGAGCACTACACTACCATACCAAAAACAAATCAATTTCTTTCTTTTCTTCCTCCCCTGATAATATGGCTCAGAAATCTCCTAAAGGCAGAAACAGCCTCCCTGCCCACATTGCACAGCCCCAATGAGAAGATCTAACAGTGGGAGAAAATCAACTACAACATGGCTTTAGACAAGCAACTTAGCAGAGATGTTTCATTATTAGATAGCTAGAACTATATGAGATAAATCAGTCTCTCATCATTTTCCCATTCAAAAAATAGAGCCATTAGCACTTCCCTGTGAGCACGCTCTGATGAAAACATTGTGAAATGCTCAGATGCTTCGTCATAGTAAAGCATGAAAGGATCTTCAGAGAAGTTCTTCAGGGAACAGATCTGTAATTGCAGTTGAAGAAAGAGCTTGATAAAGATACACAACATCTCATTCCAAGGTGGGTGAATAGTTGACTTTTTTTTTAACTCATTGTCAGCAGTAATGAGATATATTTCTTCAGGGTGCCTTGAGTAGACTTTTATTCTTCCCTTTTAGTTTTCTCAGTTTTAGTCAAGTAAAAGTTTTTGCTTCAAAATTCTCGAACTCACATCTCACTTCATCTCTCAGAGATTTTCTATCCCCTAAACAAAGCCCTTTTAAAGACAAGTATGTATACACAACTTCAACAAATTTCAAAATTAATTTTGTGCTGAAATAAGAAATCTAAATGTTTCTTTCAGAAATTATCCAAACAGACCTTTGCCCAGGAGTGGAGTATGTGAGGGGAGGGCAGGGATGTCACCACTCAGCACAGATTTCCAAACACTCTCAGTTAACTCAAAAATTACTTTTAGGAAAGAATCCATTTGTTACCACACATCTGACCTCTGTTGGAGGGCAGAGGGAACCCAGGCCTGATCCCGCTCTTCTCTGGGACAAGAGCCTCGTGCTGGACCTATCATCAAACCATCACAGGGATGGCTTTAACTGCCTGTTCTGTAATAGACAGTAATAAAAAACGGAATTTTAATTCTTGCAATTACATTTAAGGAGTAGTTTTAATGAATATTAAACAGCTCTAAACATCAAAGTATTGACTGAAGTGGAAAAATGGTATCTTTACTAGCAGCCCTTTCCCCCTGCTCAAAGAAGCACAGGGAGGATGGGAGAGCATGGATTTTATCAGGGATGTCAGGAACAATTTATAGGAGCTCAGTGACCTGCACTTTGAACTGGGCTCCTCACCTACAATCTGTATCATCCTATAAAAAGATAGGCTGTTATCTCCTTTGCTGTAGCCAGCCATCCCAACAGGAAGGGCAGGCTGCCTGCAATGCCTGAGGAAACACTCGGACTATTAAAGGCAGACAAAGGTCCTCCTTTTTATTTTTTATTTTATGTGCACTGTGTGCTGCACAGGATTTCTTTACAGTATCTCAAGAACAGCAATTTGGGCCTTTTGAAAGTCAGCTCTGGCCATAAAAGCTATCTAGGAGAAAATCTGAACAGGATTGTCAGCAGTGATGCTGCTGTGATTTATTCTGGACTTTGTGTATGGGAGCAGAAAGAAGCCACGGTTAAATCTCCACAGCTGTACCCTGCTGAGCCAGCCCAGCAGCCACTTCTGCCCTCAGCTCTCTCAGACACGCAATCCACCCTGTGGCTCATGGAGAAAATGTGGGGGTCCTGCAGGACTGACCACTGGTACCTCTAACCCTTTCTAAGCCATGTGCACGCTGGCAGTCAGTGACAGGGTCAGCAGTTCAGCTGGCAGCACGTCGTCATCATCGTGGCTAAATTGTGACACACCCCTGTGAGATCAAGGCTCTTTCTGCACATGATTATTATTTATGTATAGCATGTGATAAAAATTTACAGTATCACAGGGAGGCTAAAGCTGAGACCAGGATAGGAACTGTAAAAAGATTTTATCACTGAGAATAATCAGTTCTGCATAAGGAACCAGTTTTATATGAGAAAATACCAATACAAGAGTCTTTCTCAAGAAGTAGGCTGAAATTGAAAAAGTGTCTAGCAGGGAAAATGACCAAAATCTTTTATTTCAGCAAAGCCAAAGTGCTTCATTTCAACTGTCTTATGGACAAGAAGAGAGTGGGATACTGCAAGAAGTAAGTCAGTCTTGAACAACTTGATGGCACAGGAACAGGCCTGACAAGTTCACTTCTCAATTTCTTAAACATACACTTCCCTTTTTTTAGTTTTTTTTTTTCATTGAAAATTTAGCCATTTCAGTTTTCACTGTGAGAACGGAGGAAAAGCCTGGCTCCATGGTGCTCCCAGAGGGAGAGCGCTCAGAGCCCTTGACAAGTTTGATCTACCATGCCTTTGCATGAGTGAGACTGACAGCGGGGAGCAGATCAAACCCTTTCACCCACTCAAGTCCAGCCTTTCCACCCACACCAGCCTCTCTCCTGGGCTTGATGGCAACGTCCAGATGAAGAAAATGTGCCAGGTGAGCTCGGGAGCCAGGCTGCACCTCTCTGCACAGTGATCGCAGAAGGTGAAGCACTGGCCATGGGCTGGATGCCCTAAACTGCACGTGTGCTCTCAGCAGCATCTCCTGCCTACAGTAAATGTATTTTTGGCTCAAGGATGAAATCATTCAGCATGTTTCATATGGTTTCTGCTGTTTAGTTCCCCAGTGCCACTATAAAATCCATGATAAAAGGACATAAATAACCAAGCTGGAAACGGCTTCTCTAGGAATCATCCAGAATATTTCTGAGCCATAAATATTCTGTCACTGCTGATTTAGTTTCTAGTACTCAGGAAGATGCAATTACAAGAGACAAATGGTGATGAATGCTGAAACCAAGGGTATGTTTTTGACAATGGTGACAGGACTGGTTCTCTGTGAGCTGGAATCAGAGGAATGCCAACAGCCATCCATGTTTTAGCTCTGCCAGCTTTTGAAATGCCTTGCTTGCACTGAATACCCTACAAGACATAAATTTACGCAACTGTTTCACTCAGTCATTGTATTGCCCATTTATAAGGGTGGATGTAAGAAGCCCAAATGCTGGGACAACATTTATAAAGAAACTTGTCAATTGAACTGGTAAGAAGAAAAGTAGGCAGGGTAGCTCTGATTCACAAAAGCACCCAAGAGGGGTTTTCTCTGAACTCAGCACACCCCAAATACCACACTGAATAAAGACAACCACCTCAACCTCCTGAACAGTTCACAGGACCCAGACTGTCACTTACTTGTCCCAACTGAGAGAAACTGACAGTGAGAGACCCAACACTGTCCTCATCCCTGAGGCCCAGCTCCAGTGACAGGAATGCTGTCATCCCTCATGGTGAAGGGTGAGAAGGAAGGTTGAGCAAGAGCTTGAGGGCTTTGCTGAAGCCATAGCCATGGCACAGCACCCTCACTGCCCACCTTCTGCATGAACCATTCCATTTGCATGACACTATCTTTTGGTTTGTACATCAGCAAAATGAATGAAAATATGAAAGGGTGGGAAATAAATGATGACATTTCAAAGTGAGTCTTTAAGCTAAAAATCTTTTTCTTAGCATTTCTCTCTGGGCAATATCTCACTGAGTATTTATCATGTCATTTCTCTGCTGTCAGGTAACTTCCACTGCGTACTCAGGCCATGCAAAACACCTTGCTAGGCTGAACATAATCCCAGGGCTCTGAGTTTGCCCAGAGACTGAGCTCCTCACCTCCCTTGTGCAGCTCACTGAGAGCTTCCTGCACAGTAAATACTCCCTCGTGGTGCATGGCACTGATAAAATCCCTCTTTCCCACAACACCTGGCTGCTGTGTGGTAGCTGCGGGGTAACGTCAGGCACTTTGGTTAGAGACTCATCCCAGAACTGATCCATCTCCCCTGAGGGGACAATGCTGCTAATTATTGAGCAAATAACCAGACTCTGCTCTTTTATGTTCCTGTGCGCTGAAATAAAATACAAATCCTTTATGAGGTCTGATCCAAAACCAATCTGATTTTGTGGTCTGTGAATCAGGCTCACTGCAAGTAATTCCCCACACACCTCCAATAAGACAATTGCATGAAAGGCAAGTAACCACGGGGAGAGCCTTCCTGCACAGCTTCAGAGAACTGGGACCATGGAAAGAAAACCTCTGTGCACAGATTTCAAGTCTTGTGCGTGTCTTCTCTCCTGGGGCTGAGCCAGTGCCATGGCTTGGCCCCTGGCAGAGGATCTGCCTGATGTACTGCCACAAGGGACAAGGAGGGACAAGCGCTGCTCTTGGAGAATGTGACTTTTGACTGTCTTTTTCTGAGGGGAGACCACCCAGAGGATGATCCTTCATCTTGCCTCCTAATTCCATTTTCTGGTGGGAAAGAGGCTGAGAAACCAGAGCTGTGCGAGAGCCAAGGAGCTTGTGAGGGAGCCTGAGGTGGGAGAGTGCTGGGAAGCACCGTGATTGTGTCCAGCTTTAGGCAGAGGAGCTGACTGAATCGCAGTCCCAGGGCCACCTCAGGGGGACGGAGCCCACGCTGTGCTCCCTCAGGAGGACTCACTTACACTGCAGATGTCCTCGCTGTGTGGCAGAGACCAGCTACCTTGAGCTGTACTGCAGCAAGAACCCATAAACCCCCTTTTCTTCAGCCTTCACTGACGACCCTCAGGCTGGTCCACAAGAGAAACCCCAGGAAGGCCAGAGGACCCCAGGAGACTTGGGGGAAAATGTTCTGCCGGGACCCCACACACTCCATTTTCCCCTAGATTAATTCAATCTGCCTCAGCTTCCAGCCAAATCAAGACATGGGCTCATCTTGCTTAATATAGCTCTCAAGTAATTTCCTGCATATTGGGACCGAGTCATTTGGCAACTGCCAGATCATGTGCAACAAAAACATGGGGCAGCGGCGGACGCCTGTGGCTGCCCATAAACCATTAGCAGCAAGGTCAGCAGCCTCCGACCTGATTGTGTAACCCCGGGCATTACCATCCCTCCGTTTGTTTTCTCTTCCTCTCAGGAGAACGGTGGAAACTTTAGGAACAGGGAAAGGGCATCCAGCACTACTTGCCTGCCATTTCCCAGCAATCTTCTTAATCCTACTCTATTCTGTAACACTGCTCTTTTCCCAAGTCCCTCCTCAAAAGAGAGATGGAAGTGTCCCTTGAACTTAGAACATAACGCCTTAAAGTATCATCTTAAAGTCTTAGTGTAATGTCTTTACATTGCTTGCCATTCCCCAGTAACTTCTTCCATATGCTTAAGTACTCCTTGAGTATAATATGCCTGCCTTATTCCCATCTAGCTTCCCAGGGTTTTCAGACTATCCCCCAATTTCTGAACCCCTTGCCAATGTGATTCATTTGCCCTTCAGGAATTTCTAAGTCCTTTTAAGTAATAATGGTAAAACCGAGAGAAGAATCAGAGCCTACATCTGTCTAGTTAAATATTCTGTGTTCCAGGTTGACTGAAAAGGGAAGAGTATAAAAGAAAAGGTCACATGGAAAATGGTCGCTTTTCATGGCACATCCTCCTGGTGCCTGGAAATCATCACCTCAAGGACTGCCCAAGGACTGGAGGTCACACCAGGACCGAGAGCTGCTCACGGACTTCTTCCACAAATGTGTCTACTCCCCTGTCAAACCCATCTGTGTACTCTTGGCCTTCACAATATCCTGTAGCAATGAGCTATTTAATTACACGGTATGTGCCACAGTTCTGCAGTCCCTCTTCTAGGGGTCAGATTAACATCCTTTGAGCATTTCTCATGGAGACTGCCTATCACCTCATTATCCCAGAGCAGCACTTCCAAAAGCAATTCTGTTTGTCTGAGGTCCAGCGGCCCCCAGTCAGAACAATGTTCCTGACGAGGACAGAACAAGAGCCAGACACCTTCGAAGCATGGCCCAGGGATCCTGCAGCACCTCAGCAGTCAGCCATGTCCCCTGCTCTGTGCCTGGCTCCTGGTGATGCCAGCACTTCCAGGGAAACGCTGTGAGCGGTAAGCAGTTCCAGTATCCTTGTCAGAGGACCCGAGTATTAACCCTGACCAGTCACAGACAAATTTATGTACTGGAGCAGAACTGTTGACAAAATTGGATATTCTTGTTATCCATGGAAATATCTCAGGTTTGGGGTTTAGTGTTTGTTTATTTTTAATTTCTGTTAGGTTACTGATCTCAAGGCACCTTGAAGCAACGAGCTCCCCTTTTTAATTATGTACCCCATGAAGAAGTACTCTTTTATCAGCATTTCTTTCATCACCTTTCTATTTTAATCAGATGTCCCCTTCTCTTTTCATTATGAGGCAGAGCAAATACAAGTTTCTGGTCTCCAAACTATGCATTTTCTTCTACTTACTCATTCCAGCTCTTACAGTTTACCCTAGGAGGTCAGCAGCCATTTCTGTTCTGCAGCTTTGCCCTGGGCTGTTTCAACAGTAATTTCCAGATTCATTTCCTGAGGACTGTTGCTTTAAGCCCACATTCCCTCTGCTGGCTCCACCACAGCTCAGCCCCGCTGCCATTACTCTGCATGTTTGCCACCTGCAGCTTCACTTATCTCAGTGATCTGGGACACAAACTTGAGGTTGGTCACACTGACCACGGGCTCTGTCTCCACTTGGAGATGCAGCTGTGCTTTTGTTCCATCCACAGACAATCCCATGGATATTATGGACAGGGCCAGAAGGGATCCAGCATAAATTCACATTTACTGACTTCCACCATGGGCATGTCAGATCTACCCACTCCCACCAGAATCCTGAGCTGGGGAATTCTACATGTGGGATCACCCATTCTTCTCATGTATCACTGCAATTTCCAAGGGAGTTTAACTCTGGTAAAATTCAGCCATATTAATCCAACTGATTTGTATTAACTCAAATTGTATCAAATGACATTAAACCGAACCTCTGTTCTTCATTAAGGCCACTAAATTACTCCATTAAGGGTTATTACACCTGAACAGTGATGAAAGAGCTTCAGGAAGCACTGGAAAGTGGTTTGGAGGAAATATTTGCATTTTCAGGTGCTGATTTCAGATGCAACAATCCTGATGGGATTAAGGTCATATCTAGAGACACATGAAACCATCACACTTTGCACGGTTCCCAGCTGGAGACACGAACTCATTCCAGGCCAACTGCAGGTCAACCTCATTCCAGCGTTCTCACATCCAAAGGGATGCAGGTTTGCTGAGAGGTTCACGGGACCCTGAGGAACCTCACCTGAATTCATGTTAGCAGAGAGGATTTGCCTGCTAAAATGCACCTACAATACTCTATTAACTAGTGAAATGAGAAATTATTGTCTCCTCATTTCCTGACCAAGCAGATTTTTCTTTTCCTACAATTGTCTCTTGTCTAATTTTGGACTGGGACGCCCTCTTTGTGCAACATAAGCACCTTTCCAGTAGAAGTAAATCAAGGTTGCATCTCTCTCCCACCAAGTGTCAAAATAAAGTCCAGGGAAGCTGGTCTTTGTACTTCTCAAAGTCCACATTTTTCTCATTAATTTCACAGAACTTGAGTAAAAAATTCCTCTAGTAGCTTTAAAAAAAAAAAAAAAAATCACATCCCACTTATCTATCAAAAAATCTTGTGACCGTTAAATTACATATTAAATTAAACAGAACAAGCATGAGCCAAGAAGGAGCTAGGCAATGTCTTTTTACTGAAGTATTTCTGTGAAAAGGGGTAGTTTCTCACCAAAAACTCATATATTCTGAAAAAGTTACTGTGACAGAATCAGTAATGAAAAATCTTCTAAAAATGAGGTTCAGGTTTTCATCATTGTAAATCAAACTATTTTAAAAGAAAAAAAAAAGTGGAAGGTCCTTTTAAAGGTCCTCTTTAAAGACAAACTGAAAACTAGAAGAATTTTTAGACTAAATAAAAAATTACACAGTATTTTCCACAGTAAGTAAATGAGCACATTTTGGTCATTTGTTCTCCCACCAAAGATGGCATCAGCTTTGGCACTTCACTATTAAATACAGAAGTTCTCCCTTCTCCTTCCCCTCTAAATACTTCTTGACATGCACAAGATACATTTTCCCAGGTGCTGTATAATAACTTGGGCTTTTCCCACAATATGGGATATTCAACAGAATATTCTCTTCAACAGATTATGACGCTGCATTAAGGTACTTTGAGATTTTTTAATAGATAACAAGTATCTCTGAAACACCCAAACCTAAGACCAGGCTGTTTGCCATCTTCCCCTATGAGATGATGAGTTCAGTTCTCTGAACACCTCTGTGTAATCTCGGGGAATTGCACTGCTGCAACAACACACTGCTACTTTTTTACTGCACGTAACTGCAATGTGTGAGTTACCACGAGTAAAAACACAGCCCATTATGCAGTGAAAATGCAGTAAAAAATACTGTCATACCACTTTTAGGGTGAGAAACTAGGAAGGGCCTGAGAAAACTGAGTTTGCAACCCCACCCTCAAACACTTGGAAAGAGTTCAGATACTACAAAGATGGGGCCAGACAGACTTTCCTTCGATATTTCAATAAACAAAATTCCCAAGGCAAATCCCTGGTCTTAAACAAATGAAAAGAGAATAAAACTTCCCCTTCAGTGTTTTGGTGGAACATTGTCTTTCAATGAATCCTGTGTTTCAGTGAATGGCAAAACTCTTCAGTAACCTTGGAGGGATTCCTCTCCAGATACACAGCCCAGACCAGACCTCAGGCTTGGCTAGAAACTCCTTCTTATGCTCTTTCTGCCGGGAGGGATTTGGGAGTTGGACGCTACCACATGGTCTGAGGAGCTTGAGGATGTGAAGAACACTTTAAGCAGAAAAGGACTCTGGAAAGGTATTGCTAAACAGTTCTGGGGTGCTATAAAACTTCCCATAGGAATTGAACAAAGATTATTCATAGGCTTTTCTGCTCAATCCCTCTTTGTTGCTTAAGTCATTGTGAAGACACCAGGCACTCTTTTCCACCTCCAGCAGTACTGCAAACCTCTTCTTCTTCACCATGGCTCCATGGTAAGGTCATTCTTCAGAACTTCTGCCACTGCTGTATAGTGTTTATTTAGCATTTTGACAAAGGAGATTTCAAGATACGGCAGCAAAAGAAATAAAGGGCAAGGCAAGGCAACAGCTGCAAGTTTTGCACTGACAACAAAGTCACGACAGCAGAGCAGGTGAATGTCTTTCTCACAAATAATGTCCCAAGAGAGGCTATGGATCTGGGAGCTGGTCCTCCAGGATTCCTTTGGGATGCCTAAAATAAATGCCCAGTTTGTGGAAGTGCTGGTCCAGGTTCCCCAGTGCAGGAATTACGTGACAGCCTGTCGATCCAGCCTGAATGACTGGCAGAGACCCATCGGAGGCAGCAGAAGTCAATTAAGTCTCTGCTTACACATAGCCTTTCTGAGCCAAGCTAAATTTTTATAACCCCAAACGTTCTGTTTCAAATTCTAAACTCACACTTTCACATCCCTTCCAGTAGAAAATATGTGAATTAAACACATGTGTAACAGTCAGACAGACACACTCAGAGCACCTTAGGAGACCCTGACAGTAACTGAGGGGGGAAAAGAGGAGTTGATTTTTGGGCAGGGGGAGGAAGCCTATTGAGTTTTTCACAATAAGGAAGCAGGATTTGGTGTGATGGGCCATGGGGCAACTGAAAGCCCAGTGGGAAAGGAAGAAGTCACTGCTCTTTAAAACAGCCAGAGGTGAAATCAATGCAAGCGCTCTTCACATCTCCAGGAGTTTAGCAGGGGCCGTGATATCCCACCACAGCTCTCCAGGGCCACATCCTGAAGGGCTGCCTTCGCTCACCTTGCACCTTTTTAGGCATTGCTTCACTGCTCCCAAACAACGACTTGTGGCTGGCCCCAGCACAGAAATGGGGGGATCCACCTGGTAACAGCTACCCTCAGAAAAGTTCAGGCTCCAGGCTCTTTTCCACAAGCAGGCAAATGTTCAAACACTTATCCAAAATACAGGTACAATCTGGCAGTAGAGCTCACAGGAAACATCCCTCACGTGGGAGTTTCAGCACTTGCTGTTTCTAGAGGTGCCAGAAATACTAGGGGCGGAGGGAGTGCTTTTCTAATAGTATTTGGAATATTTCTCACATCATTATGAGTGTAGCTGGGAGAATAATTTATAATGAATCATTTTATTTTAATTAATTTCCCTGTTTATTCTTTGGGTGACTAACACACTCCCTCAACTGCCCTACAAGTACTTAAAATTTCTTCCTTAGTAACCAGGGCCTGGGACAATGAGGGGGGAAGGCTTGATTACATATGATTTTGGGGAATATGATTACATTTTATCTTTGAGAGCTGAGATTTTTTGATGGGTACTTCTTGTGACTTATATACTGTGATTCTGCACTGTGATGTTTGTCACATTTTGGCTTGAATTTCAACACCAGCAGGTGCCACTTCAAATCTGGAAGTGGTTATCCACAAGCATCTTTTAGCCGTCACAAACTTTGCTATTTTAACAAAGAGACTTCCTGGTAATCAGAGTGAACCCAAAAGTGGTTCACACATTCAGAAGAGTTCATCTTCAACTCTAACAAGAGGGCATATACTATTTACAGCCTCATAAAAAACAATGCATTAAAAAAATTTCTTTTGTGAATGTGGTCTATTTTGTTGCATGTGTTTATGAATGAGGCAGTTTCACACCAAGAAACAGGGACGCAAAGACATCTGTGGCCAATTCTTCCTTCACAAAACACAGAGAAAACAACTATTTTTCAATATAATGAAATACCTGCCCCACATCTATGTGCTATAAGGAAAATCCTTTATGCGTTAGGGTCCAAGGCCTCTAATTACGATCTGTCTTCCTTAAAAAAAAAATCGGCTCTGTCCATCTGCTGTCATCAGAGCTTGGCTCTGCTTTCTGCTCCAGGAGAACAGACTCAGCCCTGCTGCAGCCTTCTGAATGTTTCACCGGGGTGGTGACAAGCCTTTGTGCTGTTTCCTCAGAAGAGGACCATGATACTTGAACCAGATGTCATCACTTGAAGCCCACATGAGTTGTAGGACTTCCTCTGTGTGTTAAGTGGAAGATATATTCTTTAGCAAAGTCTTTTATCTGCCTGAATGCAATTCAGCCAGCCTGAGTTTCTCCTAAATGCCCCATCTGCTTTTGATTTGATTGAAGCAGGCTTTCAAGGTAGATACATTCCTCTGTTTTGTTTAATTACTTCATCACGCAGATACCTTGCTGCCCCAGGTTTTCTCTGCCTGCTCTTCATTTCAAATACAAGCTGAGTACCCACTTTTCTGAGTTCCACTACTTCTGAGTAGTCTCTAGCCCTCTGTGTTCCACAGATGCTGATGTGCAGTGCATACCCTGTCTCTGTAAAGCTGACTCCTGGAAGGCAGCATTTCAGCACAATACAAAGAACAATGCGGAGGCACCACATTCTGCCAGAAGGTAATTATTTCTGAATCTGCACACACTGTAGGAAAGGACTGCATTTTTTTGGTTTTTCCTAACCTGTGGAATTGACAAGTACCCCTCAACAGGGGGTATCCTGTCACCAGCAGTATCAGCTGTTTCAGAGGAAAAAGCAGGGATTTCTGTAGTGCTCATCTAACAGAGAGTATCATCTGAATCAAAAGTATAATTGTCTAACAGTCCACTGACTGTCATGCTCCAAACCCAGGTCAGAGGTGTGATGCCACAAAAGCCAAATGTTATCTTGGTCAGATAGGAGGAGATAGACTTTTTTCCCAAAAATATTTTAAATAGAAGTTTGATACCTTGATGTCATCTTTAAAATCCTATCCCAGCAATGTGGATTTAAAGGTTTTCCATGAAGCAGGACAATATTTTTGTTCAAGTTATCTGCCAGTTTCCCAAATACAAACAAATCCATCCTCCTTTTCCATCATTATCAGTCCTACCTAAGACAGTTTGCTGTGCTGGGTATTCAGCTCAACTTCTCATGTTTTCACTCACTAAATGTGATCTGCCAGCTGGTATAAATGGAAAACACACTGGAACCCTTGGAATTGTGCCCACACATATTAGTGGTTTGTTTTTTTTTTTAATTTGGGAGGAAAACTTGATGAGACCTTGACATCTTAAAGGCTGCACTGTGTGAAAGAGTTCCTTGAAACAAAGTTTTTGCAGGAAAATAGATGAGATCACTTGATGTGGAAGAAAAAGGATCTCATGGTCAAGAGATATCCTACGTAACAGAAAGAGTCATGGAGGCTGAGGCTCAAGAGAGATGGAGAAAATTGTCATGGATGAAGAGTGATTGTTAAAGAAAAATGTGCCCTTCCCATAGGGCAACATCTGCTCACAAGCATTTGAGAAGAGCTAGCCAAAAAAGATGCCCCAAAGTCAAAGATTATCACTAAACAAGACAGGCATCAGAAATCCAGCCTGTCAAGGGGGACTAAGAAAAAAAACAAACCAGTCTCAATCAACATTTTTCCCCCTGCCACAAACTGTAAGTCAATCTATTTAGTTAGAAAAATATGGTGTATTGCAATCTAAGTAATTTTTATTTCTTTATATCCCATAAGACATAAACTAATCTAGTTAAGGAAACATGGTTTCACTGCATTCTGAGCAACAGCCCCTGCTTTTCTACACTCTGGTATGTTTTGTGCTGCTTTTACCACTTTCTCTGCAGGACTAATGGGTTTCACAACGCCTTGAATACTCTTGGCCACTCCCTTCTGGAGACCACTTGGATTTCAGAGCATATGTTGGGGGTGGCACGAAAAACCCTCCGTGCACTGCAGTGGAAAAACAATTTGTAACAACATTTCCTGAAGCAATAGGTTCCAACCCATTGAAAGTCTATTTACCATATGCTTGAAAGACTCCAGGAACAACAGAAAGTCGTGCATGGATGCCTCTGTGCAAACACAAGGCAAGTAAAAATAGATCCTTCTGACCACCATCCAGCTGCACTTGAGGAAGCCATTTCTAGCTTCTCTGAGTACCTCAGCACTCCTCAGCGCTCATCATTTTATACCTAGGAAACACTTGCTCTTGCCCCATGGAAAGGCAGTGGAAAACATGAGGGGAAGTTCCTGTCTGATTTCCTTGGAGCGTGCCGACACATCTGCCAGCGGAGGAACCGCTCCTGAGAGCACAGGGCAGCTGGGTAAAGCCTGCCTGGAGAAAAGAGACACACATGCACATGCAAACACACTGCTGTGCCACATGCCAGGAGGGTAAACATCCCCACCCAGCAACTCCCACATCTGTGCAAGTGTCTGGCTGCCCTGGTTGGGTTCTCCTGGCTGGGGCAATCTCACGAGTACCATACGTATTTTCCTTACACAGACCCAAATGTGTGTTTGGTTTCTGCAAGTTTGTCCCCGGAAAAGGGGAAGGTTGACCACCAAAAGCTCATATTTTGTTGTCATTTGTACGACAGCAACTCAAGCAAGTTTCCCAAAACCAAAACTGTCCAACAGAGAGTTGTGGCCAATGTCTGTACGACTGCTGACCACTAATGTTTACCAACACCTCACATCTCTGGTCAGACAGCTTTGTTTTGCAAATATTGACCTTAGAGGTCACAGCTTAAAGAGGTCAGAACTTCTGTTTGGTTAGGATGAGTATTAGGGAGCATTTAATCTTTCTTGGTTTGGAAAGTACACTAAAAACATGAAGGAAAGCACTCATGAAAGGATTTACTATTGGGATAACTCTGCCCTCCTGGAAATTACTGATAAAACTGCCAGCACTGTTTAATAAGTCGTGATTGGGTTTTGTTTTTTGAGTTTTTTTTTTTTTTTTTTTTTTTTTTTGTTTTTTTTTTAAACCTACACAAGGTGCTTCAGTCAGATTTTTTAAATGATTTCTCAGTCAAGTACCCAGGAGTAAAAGCAAAGGGAGAGAGCTAAACACTATCCAGAAAAGAGTTACAGAGAAGATGGAATTGAGCTCTTTACAGAGGTTAAAAATTTAAAAAAATTACAAAAGGCAATGGACACAGAGCACAAGATAGGTTGAAACTGGGTGTTATGAAGTAAAACTATTCAGAGGGAGAGTGGTCCAGCACTGAAGTCAGGATCCAGAGAGGTCCTGTCAATTATCTTCTTGCAGATTTCCAAACTTCAACTGGACCAGCTTGGAGCAAGCAGACCTGACTCTGAGGACTGTTCTGAGGAAAAGCAAACCACAACACAATTGCACTCGGCGTCATTACTTTAAAGGTGTTTGTCCAAAACTCTCGTATTGATGTGTATTTCAGCACGTTGTACCAGTGAAAAGTTTTCACTTACTCAGAAAACTGTTTCAATGTAAAAAGTAAATACAGCCAGACTTGAATATATCGCAGAATATGGACCCATGGGTTCTAAATACCATGGTCAAATGCAGATCACATCACTACTGCTCCCAAGTCTTTCTACCTGATGTCTGCTCTAAGAATTGCAGGAAATAATCTGCTGTGTATACACATGGCATTACTTTTATCAGTTAGCATTTTGTGCCTGGAGTCCTGACAGTACAGATATCTGAATTTTTAAATTTTTTTTTAAATCAATATTAGGAAAAGTCTCTTCATTGAAAAGGTGACCAGGCATTGAACAAGCTGCCAAGGGATGTGGTGGAGTCACCACCCCTGGAGGTATTTAAAGGACATGGAAATGTGGCATTCAGGGACAGGTTTTGTGGTGGACTTGGCCATTCTGGATTAATGGCCGGATTCAATCTTAGAGTTCTCTTCAAACCTGAATCATTCTATGATTCTGCTTGATGAAAACTGGGAGGATTGTCAAAAATTAACACTTCATGGGATTAAGTATTTTTTTTTCATCAGAATTGTCTAATACATCAAAAAAGGGACTGAAACCAAAATATTTATTCTAAAGAAAAAGACAGGAGGAGGGTGCAGAATGGCAACCTATTAGTACTTACAATATAATACATATAGACAGAGCATATAGTACATATTTTTCCTTCTTAATAGATAAAAGTATATTTTTCCAAGAGTATAAATACTTTTATTTTAATTTTCTGTGAAAAAAAAAAAAAAATCTTGTTCCTGGCCCAGTTCTCTCTAACGGAAAGGCTGAGGGAAGAGATATGTGGGAAAAGAAAGGCTTCTTTTCAGAGGTGACCTTCCAGGTAAGAACTGAAGCTTCTTATAACGTTGCCAATGAGTTGCTTGACCCATTAATAAGGAATGAGAGAACACGAATGTCTAAGGCTGCCTGGTGAGTTAGCACCTCTGGACAGCTTGAATTCCCCACAAATATAAAAATTAGGGCAGTTTTTGAAAGAAAGTGCAGTAACGTTTACTTGCATGTGCCCAAATGAATGGAGAATCCCTGGACTCAAACACAAATCCCTGGTTCATCACATGCAGCCCCTCGCAGCCAGTGTATAACAACATTTATTCAGAAAGGTCCACCAAACTTGACTCCACATAACTCGACACACCACAAGCCACAGAACACTTCCACATAATCTATAACAACTTAAAATCTCTAATTTGAAAAACCAAAAGCCACAAAAAAAAAATTACAATGCACTACAGGCAGAAAGAAGAAACCTTGATCCTTGCAAGAACAGGTAATTTGTTAGGTCATAATGCCTGCTGGTCAGAGAAGAGTGGCCCATACATAGCCAGTGCTGCTTAGCAAACACAAAAAATGAAGGAAAAGGCCTTCTGACATTCCTAGGAATTTTTCCCTAAGTCAAACACTGGTTTTACCCTGAGTGC
Source organism: Bombycilla garrulus (assembly GCA_013400315.1). NCBI lineage: Eukaryota > Metazoa > Chordata > Aves > Passeriformes > Bombycillidae > Bombycilla > Bombycilla garrulus. Next base: position 220,257 of record VXBU01006955.1, on the reverse strand, counting down.
ATGAGCAAGACAGCCACCAGGCACCTGAGCATTTTTAATACACCAAAGGGAGCAGTGGATCCTCACACCTCTTCTCTCCAGGGAATCAAGAGAAAGAGAACAAACAAAAACCATTTAAATTTAGAAGGGAATAGTAATCAACCAATAAATAAAATCCGGCACTTTGCAGGCAGCTAATAGAATCACTGCACATCAAAAGGGGGCAAGTGACGACAGTGAGACCCCACAAGCCCTCCCCATTCTGGTAGCGTCAGGGAGCTTTTCCCTTCACAAGGAGCTGCCCAGCACTCCTGCCTGAATGTGTGATTTCTCAGGTAGTGACTACAATGAGAAATGAATACATAATCAGACTAGTTTCTGAAAAAGGAAGAAGAAAGGTGTGGGAACCTAAAAGCCTAAGGTGTTTTACTTGTCTTCAAGTAGGTTCTTGCTCCTCCGCTGACAGTAGTGAAGAAAAAAGTGGGTGTAATCTCTGTTGCTAAGGGCAAAGTCATGTACAGTCAAGGTGGATAAATGTTGAAAGCTTTGGTTTGGGTAAGTGCTTGGGAGTTGAGGTGCTTATCTACATCTCAGCTTATCTGGAGCACTTCGATCAGCAGCACTGAGTCAGAAATTGTGCCACGTCTTTGGGCTCTTCCCAGAAGGTTCCCAGCACTCTCTCACCATCCTGGTAGAGTCAGGGGTGTCCAGAGATGGGTCACTCTGAGAGCATCCCAAAGACAAAGCATCTCCACGACTGAGTGAAACAAGAAGGCAGCCTGTCGGGCAGAACCAGACTTACATAGAGGTGCTGGAGAGTGAAGGGGATTTTCTTCAAATCCAAAAGTAGATTCTGTTCAAGTTTGGGCAGGAAATTCAGAAATGCTCAGATTTTTATCTAATTGATTTGCATGCCCCTGTTTATAAGGAGACTCCAGACGTAGAACCATACAGACTGTTTATTATTGCTTGCACAACTGTCATTTTCAGACAGCTTAAATTCCACCCCAAGTTCCCGGGGGTGAAATTCACCTCCCATACCATCGGCTGCCTAAAACTGAGGCGCCAAGGCTAAACTCCTTGGCTGAGCTCCACTGAGAGCCAGTGGAGAGGGGCTGGCACCTCCAGGGAGCGACTGCTGCCCCGTATCGCAGACATCTTTGCTCTGTGGAGATGAGTCAGGCACCAGAAGGGCCTGTCCCTCCCCAGCGCTGCACAGAGCAGCTGGGTGACTTGCCAAGACCGGCCCCGCTGTCTGGAGCCCCAGACAAGTGCACTCCTGCTCCCACCAAAGCGGGCAAACCCTGCACTCCATCTCCCAGTGAGCCGAGGGAAGAATGAGGTGGGAAGTGCTTTATCATAAAGGCCTTCAGATGTGTGACTCCAAAGGGAACACGGGGCACCTAAGCAGCAATAAGAGGCTTAAATCAACTTGTGGATTTAGGCCTAAGTGACTTCCCCCAAGCTTTCACACTAATTTAAAACACTACTTTTCCAGTCATGCCTATGATTTTCCCCTGTCTGTGGTCCCCTTTGAAGATTCTCTCATGAATCCTCTACTGAAAACATCTCCAAACTCCTGGATAACCAGGGGTGAAAAAAAGAAAAAAGTAAGGACAGAAACAGAGATTAGCATGAAGGAAAGTCTCCAGCAGCACTCACAAGGCATCCTGCTGCACAACGTTTTGCCAACAAAGCAAACAAAAGCTGTGAGGCGTTTTCTCAGCCCCAGGCTGGAGAAGTGAACACTCACACCAACTTTCTGTTCACTGCCCTGAGTCTGTGAGTCCCACCAAACGACCCCAAAAACCACCCCTGCCCTCCACACCGACCCCCTGCCATGCCCCTGCCTATCACATCCCGTTTAACTCAGCACAGTAGCCCCTAAGAATTGCTGGGTTCATTCTTAAGTTCCTTGCTGAGAATGAAACATTTTTATTGACATGGAAAGATTGCGCCATGTGCATAATTGCTGCATACAACAAGATGGAAACCACAAGCAATAAAACACTCCATGGGCGATGACTCGTGTTTACAGTAAATAGGAACGATGCTGCCAGATGTCAGCAGCACCAAATCATGTGTTGCTATCCCAGGTCTCCAGAAGAAGGAAATAAAACCCCACCACAGATATTTTTATTTCTGGCGAGGGGATGACTGCAGGGCTGATTGCATCTCTGAGGCTCTGGGTAAGTGGCAGAGACAGGATCTTATTTTTGTTTCAAGAATTCTTGTACACTGTAGTGGGAAAAAAGACTGTAATAGTTTTTTGAGTCTCAAAATTTAGAAATACCATGTTCCCTTGTCTAGATCTGCTAGTGTGATGAGCCTGCATTGAAGCCCAGGGGAGCAATTGAATGCAGAACATTTGTTCCATATGCCACCCCTCCCCCAGGCCACAAAACAGATCCCAAAATCCTACAGTTCGAGCCTCTGGTGATACACCAAATGTCACAATTGCAACTTGCCAGGAGAAGGAAGTAGGGGAGATCAAATGTGTCACTGTCATCACTGGAACCAGGGTACATCCTCCTTCTAGCAAAGACTTTCAAATCAAGTCTTTCCAAACACTCTGCTAAATCTCAAGAAAAAAGTGATGAGCTAAATTCCTGAGAAAAGCACACCAGTTATGCAGAAGGCTGGACCAGAGAGTTCTTTGTGGATTATGAAACTATGTATTTGTGCAGCTCCAGCCACTCGTTCAGGACCCGTGGGATGGCTTTTAGGACTACTTTCCTAAAAAGAGTCTAGCCATTCTGAAGTGCTCCCTTTAGGATACCTCAGAAGTTCTGACCTGAAAGAAGTGCCAGGAATCAGCCATTAAAAAAAAAAATAAAAAAAATCAGGACTTCTCTAAAAAGGATTCGAGTTGTCTGTTATAGCTGTGACAGTCAGTTCAGCTGGCAGGTTTTGCTTCAACTGTGTAGAGCATGGGCATCCAATTTTCAGACTGAAAGAGTAAATCCCAAATCCTTCCTTTCAGACTGCAGTGTCACAATCTAAAAAGCACAATTGTCTCTGGGTATGTCCGGATGGAACATGCCCCAGATATGGTCCTGCACTTCCTTTATTCTCCAAATTAGAAATGAGCCAGCCCCAGAACAAACGCTGGCTGCGAGGGTAGATCGAGGTGTGCCACGCCGAAAGCCACCCCGTGCTGCCTCGAGATCACAGAGGAGCCTCTACAGTGTCTGCTGCTGGAGGCAGGCAGAGGACCGAGACTGTTAGTCTTAAATGAACAGCATCTAATTAAACCAGTTAGATTTGATCCTTAATGCCAGTATCAGAGATAGCTGCATTTGGACATCAGGCCATTAAGGGAAAGAAAATATACAGGGAATATCCCAGAAATGGGATGTCTGTAGACCATCATTTTTAGCTAGACTGATAGCCCACAGACTGCAAAATCTCTGCCTGTCCATCACAGGGTTCAAACTGTCCTCTGAGCCTTCCCTGTCAATTCACATAACTCCTGGTAATGGTCTCTTGGCAGCTTCACCCTGGAAACTAATAAGCCAGCAAATTACACAGTCTTGGACTTATTTCAGAAATACAAGTACCTGATCTAATTCAATAATGCATGATGCTAACAGTCCTTCTTGCAGATGTGATTATCCTGGTAATGATGTATTGTGGAGACCACAATCTGGCATATGACCTCATCCTTATCTGCAGCTGCAAAGCACTACTGGATTCAAGGTTTAGGCTGCAAGTGGCCGCAATTCAAATATGTCCAGGGCTCTGAGGCTCTCAGTCCTAAACGCCCCCTGAAGACCAGACATGACCTGTTGTCTGAGCCAAATTCTCACCTAGAGTAAGTAAGCAGGAAAAATGTACGTTTCCAAATGGCTGGGGTTCTTTTTCTAATTTATTTTCTATCCATAGTTCTGAAAGTAAAATAGTTCCAAAACTGCTAGTCCCAGAAGACTGGCATGTTTCATTAGGAATTGTTGTCCATGTAAGAATAATGTTGTCCTGTCAAATCTAAGTGTTTTACTTAGGTTGAATACACTGAGCACAACTTTTCTAAGTCAAAACTCCTGAAATTTTCATTTCACTGCATCTTCCACCTCCTTGGCAACTATTCTGATTTCCTGTGCTTATTAGGAGAATTACTTAGGAATACTGATATTCCCTATGCAAGGAAAAGAAAAAAAACAAACCTAGTTTGAAGCTGAGCATAAAGCACCCATAACTAGCCAAAATTTGGTGTGTAGGACACAGCAGACTAGAAGAGTCATGACCCTGATGCTCACACCCCGAGTTGACCCTCTCAACTTTCTTGCTCTGCAGCTTTTTTCAGCTCAAGATCAGGTCTGTGTCCATTTCACAACTCCTGCACACGTGTTCTCACTGCATGACCCCTGGATAAATACCCCACATCCCATGGCTGAAACCCTTGGCTTATTCCAATGCAGTAATCTGTTTTCCTGCTGCATCCTACAGACCTAGAAACTTGTTTGTCTTCTGTTAGTTCACAGATAAAAACATCCTCCCAGTTGTGGCTTTCTCTGCTCAGGTCTGAGGAGCACCTGTTACACATCACAAAAGCTTCTCATACCACTGGCAGTCTTTCCCTGTTTGGAAATTACTCTCTTCATAAAAAAACACCCTAGTCTTGGTTTCATACTGACAGAAAACATGGGGTTTTTTTTTTCCCCTAAGCACAATATTTGCCTTGTATTCTGCTGACCTTCACTGACTGTCCCGTCTAACCGCGATTTTGGTACAATGGGGTTTTCTCCACATGTCTGTGGCTTCAGGGAGACATTTCAGCACACTCAGGAGCTCCAAGCTGGTTACAGCAAAATCTCAGTGACCCCACATCTCAAATACCTACAGCACTCTGCTACTCTAAATGGGCTTGTGTTCCCTCAAGGTCAGCAAACGACGCTGAGCATTCCCTCCGTCAGCCCAGACCTTGGCAGAGCAGCGTATTTACTGGGACTAGTCCACACAGCTGGAGTTCACAGGGATGGCAGCACCCGAGGTTACCTTTAGTAAATGAATATTTCTCCTTAAAAGTCAGTTGCCTGTATTTTTCCACCTTCAAGGAAATTCTCCATGCCATCAGCTGCTCGCAACCTGCCTCTGTCTGCCTGAGGCTCCGTGAAGAAGCACCCCGTAGCTTCTAATACCTGCAAAATCCAGACAGGCAGCAGAGAGGCAAATCTGAAAAGGAGGTTGCAGTTAACCATTCAATTCCCAAGAGCAAAGGTGGTTCATCTTTTTCTCTCTTCAGAGAGACACTGGCCAATCCTCTGGAAAATATGCTTCAGCCACTATGGGTTTCTCTGCTGGAATAATAAATTGCCCTCCTCCATGACCTGATAAACAAGGGATTGAATTTGTTGATTAATGGTCCTTTGAGCTGAATGTAGAAACCTTCCCACACACAAAGACCTGTAACCAGAGCTCCTTACACCTCCAAACTCCCTTGCCAAGTGAGGAGAGTAGCAATCTTAATGACAAAACCTTTCCTGGAAATTCCAGCTGATGTACATCTCATTCACCTGCATCCCCATCTGTTCCATTCAGCACTAATTAATACAGTCCTGAACACCAGTCAGTGCCACAGCAAGAGCTTTCTCCAACATTTTCTCCTATTTATCTTGATTTCCTTAATTCCCCATTCTTCTCATCTCACTATATATTTTATGCTTGCTCATCCAGATATCCTCTTCTCCCTTCTTTCTGTCAGGATGTATGTGCATCTAGAGCCAAACCAGTCCAGTTTGGCCTTCCAACCATTCAGCAGGAGCCATTTACTTGAGGGAAATCCCTATGATAATGCAAGAACCAACTCCTTTAGTGCTTTGGTTTCCCTGCCTACGTGAACCACAGTAAGATTTTCATACCCTTTCCTCAGTCTATAATGGCATGTTTATTGTTCATGATGGGGAAGATAAATTGCCAGGACACACGGGGTTCTTCTGGGGGGTTTTCCAAGAATAAAAATACAAATCCTCATCTAAATTACAATTAAATGAACAACAGCACTCTCTGGCTGTATTTCCAGGGCACAGCATGCACCAAGGACACGCTGCATGGCTGGGGTCCCTGGAACAGGCTCAGCCTGTACAACAAATCAGCAAATGGTGTTTTAGCCACTTTCTGCCTTGTTCCTGAGCTGAGCTTGTAAATCCACTCCCATCGTTCCTAACCAGGAACAGCATCAGCCAAGAGAAGGCAGCCTGGACACTCACACTGGCCGTGGACATGGGCTTGAAGCTGCATGTATCCCATAAGGTCAGCCCAGACAGAAATAACTCTTACTTTTGAGCGCCAGAGCAGCTGGCTTTGAGGACAATTCTAAAGTGGGACCTTGGGGAAGATTTCCCTTATTTAATAGTTGTAGCCTTCCCAAAATGTCTGTCCCCTGAAGGCAGACTGTGAGCCAGAGGATCCTGCAGTTCTGTCCTCTCGCCAGCTGCCCAAGGAGGATCCATCCCTCCGAAGGAGTCTGTCTGCACATGATGCCAGGGAACAAGGGGACAGCCTGTTCTGGCGTCACTCAGAGCCGGCAGGGAAGCCCGGAGTCACTGCCGAGCCTTGTGTCAATAAGCACCGGCAGAAAGTCCTCTCTGTTTCCCTTTAGCACAATAAACTGTGCCTCCCCCTTCCCTCAGCTCCTTCCTCCGCATCCAGACGTGCACCACAGGGATGGACCCCTGCTCCCTCTCATCACCTCCAAGCCCTCCCCCATTTTCCTGTCTCCACTCCTGAGGAAGTGTCTCTTACAGACAAGGGCAGGACGCAAGCAGCTTTGACAAATTCTGCGTGGGCTGCAGATAACAGAGGTATGAAATTCCAGCAACATCCCAAAGGACAAGCAAAGGACCCCTGCAACTGCTGAAGTGGAAAAAATTGTGAACCCTGTTTACAGACCCCAAAGCTAGCTAAAGAAATGGGGGAGAGACAACACATTAACACAGAAATCCTGGCTTCACATCTGGGAAAACATCTGATAAAAAAAGAATGAAAATGAAACGTCTTAAGTCTAGGAGTAAGGATTTGTATAGTATCAAAAAGAAATCTGGTTTTAGACCAGGATGTGAAAAAGACATTACAGTCTTTTATCATGGAAGAAATAGCTGTGAGAAGAGATTGTGGAGCTGTCCCTTTGGCTTCCTCCTTGTCCTACTCTCTAGATACAAAACTCCTTCCCTATTGGACTTTAAAGCTAGATGAAAGCTGGGGATGAAGTTTGCCAAGTCTGAAATTTGCCTAGATCTCAAACCAAATTGAACTGGGTTTTTCTTTTTTGTGGCAAACAAACAGCTTGTTAATATGCAACAAACAGGGATATTGAAGGCTTTCCCTGCCCAAGTGACACAGTTGCTGTATTTTCACTATCCTTAACACTGAATCACAAATCCTTGCTCTCCGTGTGCTTCCTTCTGAAAGGGAAATAATGGGATGAGAAAGGGGCTTGATCCTTGGTCTTGAGTTTCTTTACATGAACTGGCAGAGCTGTTTCTTTTCCACTTCAGCAGTTGCAGGGGTCCTTTGCTTGTCCTTTGGGATGTTGCTGGAATTTCATACCTCTGTTATCTGCAGCCCACGCAGAATTAGTCAAAGCATTCAGCACACCCAGGTCCCTTTGTGCCTTTCCCAAATAAAAGGCACCTTGCAGTTCGACGGTGACCCCCAGGCTGAGGAGCTGTGCCAGCACTGAGCCGTGCCAGGTGAACAGGGAATTCCTGCTGCTGTGGCCACATCCCAGCAGAGAGGGAGACTACAGTCCCTGTGGCTTCCTGAGTAATCACTCCCCACCTGACTCTTCTCCAGCACACCAGAGAGACATCCCAGCAGTGCCTCAGCTCAGTCTGGTCAGGGCTGCTGGACTCAGGCTGGCTCCAGACAGCTGGACCACGACTCTTCCTCCCCAGCTCTGGGCTTATCTGATCATCACCAGGGTGACCCGCTGGTGGCCCTGGGAGCCAGGCTGCTCTGCCCACTGCGCATCTCTGTGTCTGGTCACACAAGAAGGCACTTGCTGCTAGTAAGACAGGCCTTGAGGGAGAGCTTTGGCTGATGGAGCTGCAACCTAACACTCTATCGAGGACAAGGGCCTTGCTCCCCTCTACAGACCTGTGAGGCTCTTTAAAATGGTGGCCCTTGTGGATGCTACAGCCTTTCCTAGTGATCCCAGACAATCTGTTCTTAAGGGTTTTTTACATGCCTTAATGTGCTATATAAACCTTATACCTTTTATGCAATAGAATGTCTCCTGAATAAAATCATATTCTGTATCTGACCTCATGTGTCAGACAACTTGAGATCAGAAAGGAATAGTGAACTGAGGTTTCCACCTTCCTGTTTGGTGTCTTCCTTCAAGGATTTTTCTGTGAGCTACGGAAGCCCGTAACAAAAACAGACTTAAAAGAAAAACAAAAAAATCTGAAGTTCCTTCCAAATGTCAACTGAATAATGAGCATAGGAATAATTTCGTTCTCTAAAGCCAAGGGAGATGTAAAGGAAAACCTGAAATACCAAACATGGAAGCAAATGGTACTGGACAATGGATATCTAACACTAACTGAGAGGAGCATTTTGCCTGACATAATAACATGACAAATATATATGGAAACTAGAACATTTATAAAGATTAAACATGAAATTAGATTTTAGGTGGGCTGTCCAAAACTTGTATTTGCTTTCTGAAGTGCAACCTTTTGCCCACTGGATGTTTTATAACACTCTGCAGTAAGAAATAAAATGAGATATTTTGATTTGTGGCACAGTGTCTGGAACTAAAATCTCAAGTAACAGCCGTGATCATTTACAGTGCATTTTTTTAAAATCCATGGATCACAAAGCATTTTAATGTTCCTAACTAACACCACGTGCATCAACACAGAGTAGCACAACTTGCCTCTGATGTAGGCGGTATTATTCCCATCAGACAGGTGAGTAAACAAAGTCACAAAGAATTAAGTGTTAGGGTCCGAAAGGAAGTCTGTGGCTGAGCTGGGAACAGAACTTGTCCCTTGATACCATCCTCTTCCTTAACCGCAGGGTAATCCTCCCCTGACCTATGCACGCAACAGTAGATCACAACCGGGATATTTTTTCCTATCCAAAACATGAGGGTTTTCAATTCTTCCTCTACTCCCACATCTGCCCACGATGGCAAGCTGAGCTCTTCCTTCAACAAGCAACTGTCTTGTACCACATGGTGAAAGCCTGACATGGTGAAAAGGGAAACCAAGCACAACTGTCCCAAGGTTACACGGCCTATTCAGGGCAGAGAGCAGCTGGATTTCTTCCCTCAGAACAATATTTCACCCACTGCCTTGCAGAGCAGTGACTCGCCCAAGACAGATGGATTTAGACAATGCCTCACTACAACAGGAATCTTAATTTTCTATAATGGTATATAGCTCTGTAACAGCAAGGAAAAAATCCCAAATGTCTAATCCTAGTGAAGAAATGCTTCTCAGGCTTTCTGAAACCTTAGGAACAGCAGCATGAGGTGTCCCTCAGCCTGTGTGTGACACCTCATTTTAGCTGCCACAGCTTCATCTCTGGAAAGTGCAGGGAGCATCTGTGACACTGCTGCACATGGAAATGAAGCTCAAAGCCTTTGAGCACTGATGAAGTTCTAGTCTCTGTTTTTACTGTAGATGACCCAGAATACAAGACCCTATTGTTTTTGGAAGTTATTATGCAGGTTTGTGATCCACACATCGCTTTTCAGACCTTGGATTTTTCTTTACCATCCCTCCAACCTCCAAAGAAACTGGACCCACGATGAGAAAAAACTCTACATCAAACTTTCTGTCCTGCTTACCTGGCCAGAGGACAGCTTTTCAGCACAAAGTCTCTCTGGAGCCTACCTGCTTCCTCTGAGCCTTTCCCAGCCAGAGGCAGTGCAGCCTTGACAACACCAGGAAGGGAGTGACCAGGCAGCCATGGTCAGAATGAGGGATGGGAGGATGGAGGCCTTCAGCCCTTCAGGACAGCCCTCCTGCACCCAGCTGTACTACACAAGCTGATTCTTGAGCTGAGCCAAGTCATCACTGGCAGATAGAGGGTAGTGGATTTATAAGGATAAGTGATTTGATCCATTACAACAAACCTTTATGTTCTTTGGCAAATCTTGTGAGAAGACTTCTTTTAAAAAAACTGTAATAAATGCGGGTATTAAAAAAAAAAAAAAAACAGTAAATTGTACTTAGGAGCAATTCTCAGCTACGAAGCTCACTCATCCCTCAGATTACTGGGAGATTTAAGAAAGTGAAACAGTTGTTATCACTTGGTCTGTGGGATTTTGTTGGCTTTTGCAGGCTGATTGCTGTGTTTAAGGTAGAGCTGTTGTGTCAGACTCCCCGTGGGCCAAGAACAATATATTCCAATTATTGACATCCCAAATGTATCTTTTTTTGAGGGATAGGATATTTAAACAAGTTCAAAGGCAGAAGAGATATGGTACCCTGAAGAGCTTAGCAAATCTGGCAGGCACAACAGCACAGAGGCACTTGGATGGAAGTGATTTGAAGATGTGATCTCCCTGCCCACAATCTCCCCACAGAGAGGGGATATAATTACCACCCATCACAATTCAGAGTGTCCCTCGATAAACAAAATCTGGAGGGGCTGAAGTGACTTGCCCTGGGTCAGTGAGCACACCGAGGTGACACAATGATGAACCACTGCTGAAAAGGTGAAGTCCCAAAGTAGCACTTGTTCCAAGCTGACTCATAGCTGCAGCCAAGACAGTTATGACATAGGAAGTAAGGTCCTCCATGTTTCAGTGTTGAGACCTCTGAAAAAACACTAAGGGGCTGTCACAAAAATCAAACTTATTTAATAGAGCTCCCTTCCTTTCTGCACTGAACCTCGATTTAGCCAAGATTAATTTTTATAAGATTTGAGAAACTCTTTTTATGATGTTCTCTTCCCTTAGCATGGATTGTACTCATTCTGGTTTTTTTCGTAGAGATATTTTTATCTTAGCTTGTACTGATGGCCAGCTTGTATGCATTCCCCATGCGTTCACTGAGCTTGCAGAAGGATTCTCAGATTCTTGGATGCAGATACATTCTGAGTTGTCTTACAGGATAATCAGCAGATTGTAGCTGTAACTCATTAGGCTTTGTATACTCTCCACCTCTTTGGAAGTTTTCTTTCCAAACTGGAGTGTTATTCCTAATGGTTGCAGAAATCAGCTGTGGTAACAAAACAGCTTCTAACTTTGTCCTCTTCTAGAAGTTTCACTCCAACAACCGGTTTGCCTTAATAGGCTCCTTACAACCACTGCTCTTCTTCATTGCTTAAGAGCTGGCAGTAACCTTTCTTACTGCAGAAACATCAAGCACCAAAATCATTCATAAAACAAACACCAGCCCCAAACTCATCCCAGTAATGCCCAGAAGCTCTTGAAATACATCTCAGAACATGAAGCCAAGCCAAATACTGGGCTCCCCATCCCAGACATGCTTTTAAATTGTACAGAACAAAAGCCTTTAATTTATATTTGAGTTTAAAATTCTAAGAGCAACAATAAATTAGGCAAATAAACCTGTTGCCCAGGATCAAAAAAGCTCTGAGAGTGCCTAACTGGGAACATGACCAGCAGTTAATCTTCTAATGATCACTGGAAAATACACCACTGAAATACCCCCCGTTCAGAAGAAGCTTTCTTTACTTTCTTTCCTTCTACCATTTTTTCCTAGCCAAATCCCTCACTGAGAGCCTTGTTTTCTCCTGGTGTGAGGTCAGTGCAGCTCTGCTCCTCACACTGAGCTACCTCTGTGGAGGAGTCGTGCTCCAGACCCCCAACTCGGAGGAGAGCCGCCTGCCCCTTGGAAACCCCCAGCCGAGCACGAATCCCAGCTGTGCTCACACGCGGCAGGAGCAAAACAAAGAACCAGATAAATAACTTCTTTTGTAGAGCTTTGTTTTTCTGCTTTCCCTCAGCATGTGTGTTTCTGTGTGTACATATGCAAACAAGCTGTGGCTGTTAGCAACTGACTTCTGAATTTCCTATCACCCAAAGCTGAAACCTGGCAGAGCCTGGCTTACCCTAGGGATAGGAAATCGGGAATGCTGACAGAACCTTCATATTTGAAGCAACACATCTAGGGCTGCCACAAATCTACCTCGTAGGCTATTTCTTAAATACATCAGAAGCAAACCTCGAGTCAGGATGACACTTTTACTCACACTCCTGTGATGACCTAACACCTTAAAAGTAGGTGCCACTCTGATATGGATAGCCAGCAGCTGAAATGCTGAGAAGCACCTGCTCAGTGCCACCATCAGCTTTGTTTCCAAAAGGTAAGTTATCACAAAACGCATGGTAAGAAAAGTAGAGGAAAAGACAATATTGAGCTAAAAGCAAGTCGGTTTTCTGTGGAAAGACTTGGAGTAACTGCAACTGCATTTTCATGTTCAGAGGCTGATCTGAGATTGCTTCAGATGTTGAGAGGACACCCGAGAGCAGCAATATTCCCCAGCCCGTTTAAGGGCTTAGTGGAAACACTGTTCAAGCACATGCAGAAAATATCTGTCATTTACTGTTGGTCTTTCTGTCCCTTTTTAGGAATAGCTCACTAAGCAGATTAAGGGTGTTACTCCTGTGACTGCTCACCAATTACAATCACACACCACTAACAACAGGAGAAATTTAACATTGCCTGAATGAGCTCCCGTGCTGTGGATTATACATGGGAGTTTATACCTGCACTTGAGAAGAGACACAGAACAAGCTCTTTGCCCCTGGTGTGAGATTGACGAGGTGAGGCTAAGAGCAGGCAGCCCACAATGAGAACACACAAATCCTTGTCCTGAAAGCAGCAGCTATGGCTGTCCATTTCGAAGGGAAGCATTCTGTTTCTTCACAACCTCTGTCCTGCCCCACTTGGAAGCTGCACATCAAGCAAAGAGTGGGTTTCAATGCAGTTCTCCATAATGGCATAGATAAAAAGCACCATCATTAGAAAACAGCAGTTCATGTGCTCCAGGAATGTATCTCTCTCTGGCAGGACCTGGTGGAACAGGACATGTCAAAGGTCAACCAGTCAAGTGCAGGGAAAACAAAATCATCACCCTACAGTGTTGGCTATTCCCTGCTTCAGGCCTGTAGTGAGCACTGGGCAGTATCTTATCAGAGCATCCCTGCAGGAGCTCCAGGCAGTGACAAGGACACTTACAGGGACCCAGGCAGCTGCAGATCACAGAAATTACACTCAGCTAGAGCACTGGTCCTTGCTGTCGCAGTGTAAAGCACTAAGCACACCACCATTCTTTCCCCCCAATGTGCCTGTTCTCTAGCTAGCTGGAAAGAAGGGGATTTTTGTCCTGCACAACTTCAAGAAGCCCCTCGGAGCCCTCGCTCCACCTTCCCCATGTGCAGTCAGTGTACTCAAGCCTTGCAGGTTGGCTCCTGAGTTTGGCCCTTTATGAATAGATCACTATGCTGGCTGCTCCCAGACGTACACAGCCAGTTGTATGTGGTGGAGAATCGTAAGCAAGAGCAGGAATGCTTGTTTGGCAGCCTTTCCTGGCCACTGAGTGTCTACTGACTTCTTTTTTTTTTATTTCTTTTTTTTATGTCTCTGTCACCTAACTTTCAAGCTGGGTTTTGATCTTCTCTGCCAACATAAGTCAGAGACAGAGTCATTCCAGGCTGACATCAAGTGGGCATGTGCAAGCTTCAGGGTGCTGTGTCCAACCATGTGCACATCACGGAGCAGATGGGAGCTGGGATAGGTGACCACACATTTCAACACATTTCAACCTGCTGCTCACCCCTCGGGATCAGCTGGGGCCTGGTCCCTGTCTGTTAAGTCAGAAGCCAGGTGAGAGAAGACAGGTCACTGGTGAAGAAAAGAAACTGCTAAGAAGCCCTGTTATTTATATACAACCTGCATGCTCTCACACACTCTTTCCAGATATACATATATTATATCTTACTTCTGCAATTAAAACACATTGCTTAAGGAGAATATAATATTTCAAGCTGAAGAGTAAATTGGAAAGCTGTGGTTTTCATTTACATGAGTTAAACCCACAAGGGACAGCTGGAATGGCAGTTACAATTAGGCTACCCATTAGGATGCATTAGATGACATTAACCCAAGACCTCTCAGGTCCACCACAAAGCTGTCAGGCTGCAAGGCAGTTTAAGAGCAACCTGGAGCTTTATGGTGACACTCATGTTCAGTGCAAACATTGGAAGGGAGTTATTTTCCCTCTCCGTGACATGGCACATGGTCAGTGTTGCTGCTTCCAGACTACAGAGGCTTGGCACTTCTTTTAAAGCCTTTATAAGGCTGAAATCAAATGCTGCAATAACCCTTTCACTTCAACAGAAAAGTATTCCAGAAATGCTATGCAAAATGCACCAGCAAGCACAGCCAGACAAGGGTGTGACCAATCAGACTCCATTCCCAAATACTGCTTATTCATCCTTCCCATGCGTGGTCGTTAAGATTGGAAATTATCCATCTTCCTGGTGAAGAAAGAAACAAAAATATACTGAGGCACCAAGCCACTGAAGTGCTACACAAGCACTACTGCTTTTGCAATATCTACCATGGCTGCTTATCTAGGCTGTGATTTTTCTCCTGGGATCCAGCTTCATGAGTCGTCAAAGACAGACCATGAAACACCATTCAAGTATTAAAAGACTCATAGGAAGCTTGAAATGAACTTAAACAGCAGAGTGCCTGCAACTCAGAGTACCTCCTGAGATTTCACTCACATAATAACTGAATTATTAACTAAAAAAAAGAGTTGAGTGTGGAAAAATGAAGCCACTTGCTTGTAAGTGGCTAGAGTTCTACAGGGATTAAGAAGATATTTTAAAATACCAACCTTTTTCCAAATGTCTCCTTAGTTATGAAAGAAGACTTGCCAATTGGAGATCATGAATGCTTTAAGGGAAAACAATCACTCCCAACTAGATGCACTGCTGAGACACGTTTGAAGTCCCAGAGACCTGACCCCATCTAGCTTGCATCAAACTACCTGATCCTCTTGAAATCACCAGCAAGCTCCTGTTTGTAAAGCTGCAGAAAATCAGTCATAGCTTTTCAGAAAAATGCTGAGTTGTCCATGTCAAGAAAATTATAGAAAGTCAGGCTATGGGCAGGAGGGGGAGAGGGTTAGAAAAAGAGAGCATTGTTTATGGAACATGAAAAGCTCCAGCGACACAATATATGGAATTCGGAGGGAAACAGGCCCTCCTTTCTTTCTGTACAATTCAAATAATTCCAATGGCAGACTGGATATTCCCCAAAACGAGTTAAAAAAGCACAGGGCTGTCAAAGCAATTTAGAAAGGGAAAGTTGAAGTAAACATGGTGACTTTTTTTTAAGCCTTAATGCTTGGAAGACCTGAATGTTACCCTACCTAGTGTATGCTTTCCATAGAATAGAAAGAAGTAATAGCTGAATACGCAGCCCAGTGCAGGCAGACTGCTTGGGCATTTATGGAAAATGTGTGGAAGTACCCCTAGAAAAAATCTCAGCTCAAGCATGGTAACACACACAACTAACTCTAAGTCCTTCTAGTGGTTCTAGGTTCTGGTTAAAGAAAAAAAGTCCTTATGAAGTCCTGCTACTGACTTGGAGTTGATATCTTCAGTAATGAGACTCTCCTACTCAACCAGGCTGTTTTGAAAGTCAGCAAAGCAGACAGTTTTTATTGCTTTCATGCTTCTGCTTTCATGAAGATGGGGATTTAGCATCAAGAGCAAAACACTCTGAATTCATAGTTTCCTATTCTTGCTACTGTTTTATCTCCTTAATCCAGCTCTAAAGAGGAACTAACCCCTGAATTTGAGGGATTCTTTGGACTTTCTAATTTCAAAGCCTTGTGCAAGGCATATGCAGGACAGTATTCTCCTTTGCTATGGAAAGATGATTTCCAGTTTTTGCATGATTCAATTTTCACTGAGAAAAGCAGAGGTAACACTGTTTCCACCTCCCTACCTATCATTTTGATTTATACTTATATACATGAAATTGTGATTAGATTATGGTAAGTATAACTTTGAATAATTGGATCTAAACACATAAGACTAATGTAATCACAAGACTTCTATTCAGCTGGGTCTAGAGCAATTACATCCAGCAGAACTGCTTGGATTATATATAAACTTTATTACTCTAAAAGTTTCTGTTCTTTAAAATATCATTTTCACAGAGTTTGTATCAAACACAAGACAATCTGCACACTTTGCCAATTCTGAGAGATAGTGAATTCAAGGTTACCATTAGAAAGACTTACTGCCTGGTGAGCAACTTCACCAGGACTCAACTTGTTTAAATTCCTACATTAATGGATGACCTGAAACCTAAAAAAGTCAGTCTGTCTTTCTCTTGCACAAAGCTTATCGTCTAACTCACTCTGGACTCGTGTGTTTGAAGGAATGGGGTTTGCTTTGTTAATTTTCTGAACTGACTAGTGTGGTTTTGACTGAGCAGCTAAGAATCCCAGCAACAAACTGCACCCATGTAGTCTGAGCTGCCTGCTGTAATTCTTACAGAATGGGAGTATAAATTGGAGTATGGGAATCTAGGAACTACCAACAATTCCTTTCATCTTGGAATAGAAAATTTCCTTCGATAGTTTTAATTACACTCAGGCAGACAACATGTTGCTGTTGGGTTTGGGGGGTAATTCCACTTTAGAACAGATTTGCTTAATTGTTTCCATCAGAGGAGAACTTGAAAAATATTTCTAGCTTTTAATTAGCAGGTTGGCAGCCTCACTCTTAACTCTTTCTCAAATAACTCTCTGGGTGTTGAGGCTTAGAATAAATTAATCTGACATGAGCACGATGCGCTCTGTAGAGCTCCTGACAGCCACGAGATGTCTCTAGGAACTGTCCCAGAAGGGGTGTGAATCCTGGTTAACCAACAAGACAAAACCTGACATCCATTCTCTGCAGAAGCCTGTTTTTTGTCTGCAGTTGTAAAAACTTTCTTTAATAAATGACTCCTAGAAGAGAGAGCATGATCTTGTCTATCAAATAACTGCACAGTACTAGAACCAGAGAAAATATATTTACAGAGTCAAAGAATGGTAAAACAAGGGTCTACATCTGGAAGCAGTAAAGGAAAACCTTAAATATGTTAGGAAAAAGTTCCAACAGTGGAAGTCACTTAGACAAAGGAATACGTTGCTAGTTGAGAATGCATGAGGCAACGCTAGAAAGAGGTGCTTCAGAGATGAATTTTGAATTTTATCATAACAACACTATTTGGCTGTGTCATCAAGAGTATTAAAACCCATGCTGATTCTCAGAACTTGAAATCTCATAATCCAAAACGTACATCTGCATTCAGGCGGCAGCAGCAAAGCACACAGCAAATGCTCTCTGCACAGAGCAAGTGGTTAGGACCTAAAATACTGCTGAAACATAGGAAACAGAGCCTTTGTGAGGGAGAAGTCATTGTTCTGATAGTCACTGTGTCCAAGGAATTAGCCAACAAGGACTTTACTGGCTGAATCTCTTCAACATTACTCTGCACTGACCAGTCAAAAGAAATAGGCTTAACAGAATGGGAACAGATACAGAAATTGTTTAGAACCAAACAGCAAAGCCAAACAAGAATTGCAAGCAGGAGGCTAAACTTTTGACTCAAAAGCTGAACGAGGCAGCTCATCTTCTTAGTGATAGAAAGAAGACAGTTCTTAGGAGAAAAGACAAAGATGAACCATCAAAGTCCAAACCATGACCATTTCTTTTGTTGTCTCCTCGAGTGGAAGGTTAAGTTGATTGTCTGGTGAGACCTTGGGCATGTGAGCTACAAAGAATGAAGTCCTGGAGCTGCAAGAAATGCAAACCCAGTATTTATACTAGACTTTATGTGGCTTCCATGTACATGATTTTTATTTCTGAAATTAATTTCAAGCTAAGACAATCCAAGACAGACCTTGTTGATGAAATATTGAGATGAAACTGCCATGTCCTGCCTCCCATGTCATTCAACTGGACTTCAAGGACTTCAATGACAATGCATGACACTACTGATGTGAGCAGAGACCTGCTGCAAATCAGGTGCAATTACATATTAAGTAAGCTGTAAAGTGCTATTACTCTCCTGATGTTTGTAAACAATTTTCTATATTCTACAGAGGTAAAGTTACTCTATTTCAAACAACCTGCCAGTCAGGCATCCTGGAGTTGCGTTAGAGAGCTCCCACCAAGGAGGCACAGGAGGACTTTTTTCTCCCTTGGCAAGTTCATCCAAAGCTGCTACAAGATTTCCACCTCTGTTGCTATCTACAGTTCAGTGGTGAAAAACAATAATACTCAATAAAAAGTTACAAATTCAAGCTTTTCTATCTTTAATGTGTTGTTACACACTAATAGCACAAAAATTTCCAATTGGGTCACTCACCAGATTGTTCTTTTGCTGATGAGACTCAGGGTTTTTTTTTAACTTCTCTTTAAATTTGAAATTGAGACATTTCAAGTAACGCTTCTTTCCTCAAATACAAAAAAAAAAAATTACATGAGCACTGTTTCTGTTTAAAAAAAAAAAAGCATTTTCCAAAAATAAATAGCTCTAATATCTTGCCCATCTTGCACGCACAGAACTGAAACACAAAAGGCCACATCAGAATTGTCTCTGAGGGCCCAGAAAACCCCTGCCTCCTCCTAACAGAGCTCTCCTGATAAGCTTGGAAGAGTGCACGTAGAGCTCATGGAGTCCAGCTGGCCTGGAATGCTTCATGGATCACAGACAGGTATATCATACATATGGAGAGTGAGCAGAAGAAAAAGTGAGGGGCTGCTGCTATTTCAGAGCCTCACATACCCACCGAGGCTTTGTCCCATCCCACAACATTTTCAGACACTTCACGTTTATTCTCCCTGGGCTCTACATACTCCAGGCTGCATCCAGCTGCTGCTGAAGGGGCTCTGCAGTGTGTGTTGCACACTGGGCAGAGCAGCCACACGAGGTGACAGGAGTCTGGCACAAGTGTCCCTGTTTTCCAATCCCTCTCCCTTGCAGCGTTGTCCATTGCACCCGGCTCCTCAAAGCTGAACTGCCACTCAAGTCCTCGCCTCGAGCTGGCTGCTCTCCACTGCAGCAGATTCCAGCGGCAATGGTCCCGTTGGGCATGGATGGCTGGAGGCACCATGGGATGAGAGACACCAGCAGTGTGTAAGGCTGGTTCCAAAAGGAGCCACAGAGCCTCAGTGGCCACACCAAATGCCAGCCTCTGCCTAGTGCAGAAGGCTCCCAAGAAAGGCTTGAAATCGAGCAAACACAATGGTACCTCTTACATTTGGACAAGCTAAGGTAGCCCAAAACATCTCATTCACTTCAGTCCTCTATTTTACACTTGGACAACCCCTGTCTCTTCACAGACTCCTCATAAAGTGTCATGAGTAACATTCAGCTGTACAAGGCACATGGTGGCCAACATTTCTGCCTTCTCTCAAACCAGGGGTCCTGTTCATGGCTGCTGCCAAACTGCTGGATGAACCTGATCACCCCTGAGGCACTTGAGCTCTTGTGAAGAGGAGAACTGGACAAAGAAGACGAAGGACATACTCTCCCATTGATCCCAAATGTGGTGGAGAATTCAAAGGGCTTCAGACAAGAGGAAAGGCACATTTGATGAAATAGAATCAGTATTTTTACAGTTTTGATAAGCACGATGGATGATAAAAGATCTTGGAAGGCATTAACTCTACTTTGCACTGGAGTGTTGTTAAAGCCAGCATGGTAAGAGACTATAACCCTGTAAACATATGTTGTGTATTAGATTTTGATCTGGCAGCTTGCCTTAATTTTGTTTTTTTAAGGCTCCAGCCAGTTCCAAATACGCTTCCATGTTTGTGTTCCAGCAAATGAGCAAAAGGCAGAATGCTTGAGCGACGGGGACAAAGGAATGCACTGGACTATAAGTTCGTTTAAAAAAAAAGCCTCCATTTAGGACTGGCACGTCAGAAAGAGGATGACAAAAAGATCAGCAAATTCTTTTTCCTATCACTTTCTCCAAACTTTTTGGTTTTTTTTCCAGTGTGCACTTCACAGCTGCTGAAACTGTACCGATTTTAGTCTCTCCTATCTGAACTATCAATATGAACAGAAGTGACAAAAGAACACCTTTCCAGACAATTTTGTTACTCCCAGCTCCTCACCAAAAAAGCAGCCCACAGAGCATCTTCTGAATAGCAACTAGCCTGGGTCCCTGTAGGTGCAGACGAAGAAATTCTTTCGAGAGGCGTTTCAGACTGCTCAGGATTGAGAGTTCCGGCTCATATAAACAAACACTGTTAAGAGGCAAAGTTGATATGGATTTATGCAAGGAATGCATAGACTGAATAAGCAATTTGATAATTAATGGAGTTGACAGGCACTTTCTAATAGTACTCAAGTATGTGCAGACTGAATGGTTTCATATACAAGCTGAACCAAAGACAGTATTAATTTTTAACCCTTTTTATACCTAATCACTCAGATGAAGGAAACCCATGCATTTTTTTCCACTTGGGTATTAGTCTTGACCTCCCAAAGCCTGACTGTTGGGACATAAATCCTCTGCACTTAGTACTATTGCACACAACAAACCCGCAGATGTCTTGTACAGGATGATTTTTTTCTTAAAGACCATTTGAAGAATGAAGTTTTGATTACTTTCTGGGTATTGATTGCTTCTTTTATGCCCCACAGCTTAAATGCAGCAGTTTTGCTCTTAACAAAGAGCTGAGAGCTTAGTTGCATGAGTTCAGGGAATTTCTGAAGAGCCCCTCATGACTAAAAGAAAATTTCTTTTATTACTGGCTTCCAAGCAAGCCAAACCACTGCTCCTACAAGCCCAGCTGCAGAAACTAAAGATGCTTAGTAAAGACTTGAGCAAAGCACTGTCCCACCTGGCAGGAGATGATGGTAATTTATTGTGCATGGAAGACATTGTGACATTTCGAACTGCACAAGGAGAATGGAGCAGTAATATAACTGCTCCCACACAGGAATGAGATACTCAATGTTTTCTCAGTCTGGAACAGGTTCAGGGATGATGCCTTGATCTGTTTCACAACTTCACCCCTCTTAGGATCAGGAAACAGGCTTCTAATACATTTGGTTTATGTTCTCATACCCTAGACAACAGACTAATCTTCTAAAGGTTGTGTCCACAGAAACCACCTATGGAAACAAGATTTGGTCAGTCTTTCCTAACCCCACACTCTCCTTCTCCTTTAGTGACAAAATCAAAAGCAAGACCAAGACAACCACTTTCTAATACTCCATAAAGGCACTGAAAGATCAGAAGGGACTCATTGGAAACACAATGTCTCCAGTCATTGAAGCTGTAGGTAATTTGAAAATATCTACTGAATGGCCCCAGTCCTCCAGCGAAAGGTAGATGAACTGTCAAATGGAGATAGATTTGAGGTGCTTCAGGCCCATTACTCTGTCCAGCTCAACAGCAGACACCTAGAAAAGTATATATTAAATATATCCTCTGTTAAAAGCCTTGGAGATGGGGCAGAATTCTGGCAGTGTGCTGGGAACACAGCAGCAAGTCAACTTGCTACAACTGTTTAAACATCAAATGACACAGTGCTGCCTGCTAAGTGCCCCCCACTCCAACTCCAGCTGCAGCTGCCTTTGAAGAAAGGTGCAATGCCTTCTGCATAGATGTACATGCCGAATAAAGTCTTTTAAAGCACGTGAGAAAGAAAACTGTCATCAAAATGTACCGAGCAATTACGGGTTGAAGGTTGAACTATTATTACTTCATGCCCTCCCATTCCCCTCCCCTCCAGGGTGGGAAGAAAGGGGGAGGATTATTCATTTGTATTCGAGCACTTCATTAATGTTTATAAGAGAATCCAAACACGCAAGCAAAACAAGGACGAAACACTCGCGCCAGACGTGTGATGCGATAAATGTCACTGGAGCAAATATTTAGATCTGTTTACAGAGAGGCCTATTAAGTCCTTTTTGAAAAGCTGTGCAGTGTTGTGGCTTGGTCTCTGCCTAGCAGCTCCAGCGTAAACACATGGAAGATGGCTAAGTCTCTCTCTCTCATTTTGTTATGACATCTGGAAACCTAAGGAGGTTGGGAGAAGCCAACTGGCTGCCCTACTGCGATGTCTAGCTACGGGGTCTGCCTGTTGAATGATGGCAGGACATGCAAAGTGGAACTGCTGAGTTCTCCAGCTGGTGCCAAAATCAGTGGACTTTCAACACAACAATCCCTCAACAAAGGCTGTTGCAACACACAATCCCTTGGTTCATTGCTGATGATGCAAGTCTACGCTCTCTGCCATTTTTCATTTTTGTATTTGAGAAAATCAGTTCCATTAGGGGCTGGTGGAGCCACTCTATTCACCAAGGGATGAAGATTTATCCAACAGTCCCTGCCCAAAGAGCTTAGGTTCTGGAGTTCACAGTCAGCCTAGACTTCTCCAGATGCCCCCTTAACATCACTATCTCATCAACTCAAGCCCCTCCACATACAAATATTTCTTTTTCTGAGAGTACTAAATAAATTGAAAGGTGTAGGAGAAATTTATAGATGGAAGAATCATAGTCTTAGCCCCAGATTTGGTAACATAATTGGTAACGTAATTTGGTAACATATTTCAGCCTCTGAAGTCATGCCTCAGTTTCCAACACATTATGTAAGGCCTACAGGTATAAAATTGTCCGTGTTGTGTATACAAAGACTCAGGGTTCCTTATCCACATGCCCAGCTTGCTTCCCTTCTGTTTGGAAGGAATGGTGCTCAGGTCATACAGATGTACAGGACTCTGCAGAGTGACCTCAAGTGGTGCTGGCTGAATTGAAACACTTTTAGTTTGAAACTCTCCTTCTGACTTAGTGAGTTTAATTCACTTTTTTTTTCACGGCATCAGAAATTCAACATGAAATCACAAGTAACTCAATCTTTTAAAAACTCAGGTTTAGAAGAATATTAACTAACATTTCTTTTCTCCCTCATTCTCTTAATAAATTATGAAACTCCTACTACATGAAACCCCTTTCTGCATAAACCAGCAGGAAAGACACCTTGCCTGGTTTCAAGAGATACAGTTTTGGGTTCACAGTACCAGGATTACTAACTTGTTTGATTTATTTCAACAGGAACCACCCTGAGCTTTGCTCCAGAGAACAGAGGAACAGGTGCTAAGTCTTTTGGGATTCTCCCATAGTTATATTCCAAGCTATATCCTCAGGTCTAAGCACTCCAGGGAAAACACACCACTTCCTTCCCTGACTGATAATGATGAATTACTGATGTGACAGTTGCTAAACTTGTTCTCTTAAAAAGTGTAAGAAGGTTGTGATACTTTGTGTTTCAGAAAAAGAGAAAAATACAGGCGACCACTCAGCTGACCAGTAAATAAACATTGGTTGTCCCTACTGTGCAACAGGGATTAATCTTTTCAGACTTAAGCATCCAAGAGAATTTTTTTTTCTGCTGAAGTTTTCCTTTTTAATTAGTGTCCCTGATTAATTCTTGCAGAAAAATGCGTGACAGCTTAGTGGCTTAGTCTCAAACCGTCATCCCTTCCATGATGCTACATTCAGCTGTTTTTTCTCTGCTTTTGCTGTGTTATACTGCTCTTAATATACCAGGCTCGTCAGTAGTGCCAGGCCTCAAAACATTGTCAGTAGCATGCCAAACATCCACAGGAAAGAGAAAGGAATCCCTTCCCCTACTCTTGTTCAGCTACCTCCTGCTTTGGAGCTAACCCTTGGGTTATTTACGTTGCATGACCTTGAGACAAATGGCATTTGGCAGGCTGCCGGATGACTTTGTGTTTCAAATCAAACATTCTCAGTTTCTCCCACACTGACAATGAGAATAATTCCTGAATGCTTTTTTGGGGGTGGTTCTCCCCATCTCATTGCCTGCCGTGGAGCTCTTTGGTAGCTACGTCAGGCCTGGTGAACTTTAGCTTGATTTTCTTGTTAGACTCAAGTACCAAGTGCTGTGTGTGGTTTTCTTCTGCGGTTTGGTGTGTCTGTGTGTGTGTGTGTTTTCTCTTTGTCCCAGAGTGTCTACACTGCTGGTATTAGAGCTACAATTGTTCTATATATAAAGCAAAGATCCCTTGAATGATCTGCCAAAAGCTTTATCTGTGAGCAATCTTTGTCTGTACTTGCTTTGCCGTTAACCAGTTTTGACTCTACTCATAATGGCTGGAGTAGCTTTGCCTTAACTGATATGTATCAAAGAGAACTGCTAAAATTAACTACTCATGAACTGTGTCCAGGATGTTAGATTAACTCATGTGGAATCCTTCAGTGAACAAACTGATTTATGATGTGTTATGACATTGTTATTTGATGTGTTGCACAACAACTCAATTTTAAAAAATGAAGAGTGCTCCATTAATAAGAGATAAATCTTTCCAGTGTAATTCAAATGAATCTGCAACAACTTTAGAGAGAGTGTGATAAGGGATCTTGTGTGGGTTTAGTGATTGTGTTTTGCATTCTTAGGAATATCTTCCACTGGGATCTCTTTGTCAGTAATGACAAAACCCATCCAAAATATGCCAAAATATGCCACCTCTTGGGAGATTTTTAGGTCTTTGTACTTCCTAAAATACAAAAGGGCACTACTACAAGTGATTCCCAACAACCAATACTTCCAGCTTTAAGAGTGTACAAGTGCATCCATGATGTTTTCCTTCCACTTCAGAACCATAATATGCTGCGGTCCCTACAGGGTGCATCCATTCCACGCTTATCCAGCCACAGTTAACACACAGCAAGTGCTCAGAGCAGTCAGTTTCATTTTCAGGATAAAGCCCATCTTTAGACATTTAGATATAAATTGAGTATTTTTTTAAAGCAAGCACAACTTCATTACTGGAATATGAACCAGTGCAAATGCTGACCCTAAATTATGAAGTTTCTAGGGTGTGTTTCAGATGAATACATGTTAAAGGCTCAGATCTCTCTGGATACCCAGCTTAAACAAAAATGCCTTTGAAAGCGAGCTTGAGTTATATACACTATACAGTATGTCTCATTTCACAGCCAAGCCACTCAAGTTAATAAAGAAAATCCTCTCTGGCCTCACACAATTAGCTGGATAAAAGCTGGCCAGTGCCAGCCTGCAGACAGGGACAAGCTGATCCATAAAGCTGCGCAGTGTTTCATGCCTGCAAAGGCCTGTTGCCTTGAGCCTCTGAGCTTCATCCTGCTACCAAAACACCTGGATTATTCCAGGAGGGTATAACCCGGTGTCCTGGAGTGATGAGGTATTTTCTTGTTGGTATTCTGGTACTGGAAAGGAGAAATGCTGAAGGAGCTGAACCGCATCCCAGGTGTTTGAAGGCTAAGGCATATAAGAATTGATTTGGCCATAACTTTGTATTAGAAACTTGACTTTGTTCAGTTCCGGGTTTTAGTGAGTTATCCTCTCCAGCCGGAAGATAATGAGCTTTTTTGAGAATGTTCTTTCTAGCTTTTTCCTGTATCAATCAGGAAATTCATTATGAAAAAGAAGGGCTTTTTGTATCATTAACTTTTATGAAAACAACGTTTTTAGGCCCTTTTTGCCCACTTGCACCTCTTCTGCCTCTGTGATATCCCAAAATTAAAGAATTACCTCAGCCTGAAAGCAAATTACAAGTTAGCATCCCATTTGACTCCTAGTATGTTCAGGACCAGTTCCTCTAATGGTGTAAGGCTTAGCATTTTCACAATTAATAGTGCTGTGATGATTTTACCAGTGCTTTATTACCAACAAGACATATTGAGATGTTCCATCACACTTTCTTCTGGCATAACATTTATCTCAGTGATCATTTCTAAAACAGTAAACCACGTCAGGAATACAAAGACCTTCAAAAATTTGGGCATGTTTCTCAGATCACCCTTTTGCCCTCTCCCTCTCTGCTGACTCTGCAAACTCCTGCACTGCGAGCATTTGGTCTCACATTTAAATAAATATTCCCCATCACTATTATGCTGTCACCTGTAATAGGAAAAGGCTGCAAGAAATCAAAGGAGAGCTAAATTTGTGCGGTGGCAGAAACTGTACAGAGAATAATCAGTCTTCATTGTGATTGTTAACAAAAGTGAGAGAGTCTAATGGAGACCTTGGATTTAGTACAGTCTATAAAATATTGAGGGGTTACTTTCAAGACACAGAACCGCCTACTTGAAAGAAATCCTTTTCCTGTGTTCCTCATAATTTGACTTTTATTAAAATGGAAAGAGGTTAGAAAATAACTGTAAGATTTGTTTCCTTTTTCTCATTCCTTGGCTCTCTAAGGGAGTCTGATGAATATTGCTTTGCTCTATGAAAGCAGCTTCTTCTCTGCTTCATGTATTGGAGATATCTGTGTCCCCAGCAAGAGCCCCAATGGAAGAGTTAGGGTAGAAGCAGCAAGTTTAATTAAATCTGGGGGAAACATAAAATATTGGTTGCAATTTCCTTAGTTATGTTGATACAGCTATCATGCTGCCTGTGACTGAGTTCCTAGATTTTTGCCCCATCTTAGGTAACTCCTATTTCGTAGGGATACACAAGCATGTAGAACCTCTGGACAGGAATTCATGTGGAAGGCTTCATAACTTTCACACTAAATGAGCCTAGGAAAAGAAGAAATCCGATTTGTTTTTCTTTTTTTACAATCCTTTCTCTATGTGCTGCTAGGAGTTTCTGGGAATGGTTCAGTGTTTTCCCTGGCTTCAAGGGACTCTCTGGAATGGGTACAACATACAGGATTTGGTCTCTCATGTCTAACACTGCTACCCACCAGCATGGGCTGCAATCCTGATTTTGAGGAAGTCAGGAATAAAATTCACTTTTGACATCGGCAAGACTCTTCAAACCCTCAGCATTGTTGCAGTGCCTGGACAGAGGTGATCAGCAGTGGTCCATTGACAATAAATCTAATTACAATATTTTAGGGATGATGATTTCTTCAGGCAAAACTGGCCTATGGGGGTCTATGTATGATGAGAAATGGGGTGTCCAGGACTATGCTAAATGACCCTCAGAGTGGAAAATCTTAACTCTTTGATCTCATTCAAACTAAAAATACTTTTGCTAATGAGCCTCCTCAAGTCATACAACATCCATTTCAAAATGCTGAGCACATGGTTTTAATTTACAGTTTTTACCAACTTTCATTTATGTTGTGCTAGAAGTTCTGAAATGACTTGCACCAGAAGCTCTAAAATATTGGAAATCCAAATGTGAAGGACTGCTGTTGGAAAAACTAGTGATAAAAGCAGCAGACATGAGTGTGAATTCCTGCTTGAGCTTTTGACAGGTATTAACCAGGTCACTTTTCATTCTCTGTGCCTTTAAATGACAATAAGATCCAATAAACAGTAACAATAATACAAGGTAGCCGTACTGTTCTCGTGAGCACCAGAAAAAGCAAATCCATGGAGGTGTTGAGACACCTTAACTACCAGCTGTTGTGATGGATACAACCAGTCTTACAGTTTAGTTGCATGTCTGTTCCCACTCTGCAGAGGGCATAGTCTTGCTCAAATTCCAGCCCAAGAACTGAGGTATTAAGCTCAAACACTGATATCTGCAGTTTTAAGCTCTGCAGGCACCAGTTTAATTTCTGGTGTCTCAAGTGAGCTAGAAACTATAATGCTTTTGGGGTTACAGATGGAGTATTAAGGTCAAAAATTGTTGCAATGTTCAGAAAAAAAAAAAGTCTCAGTAATTGCAACCTAGAAATAATTTGAGAGCTTCACAAAGCTACTGAAATTTTGTCATCAACCCACAGTGCTTTCTGCAGATTTTAAGTGTAGTAGCATCGAGCATCTGTACTGGTTGTCTGCTTGGAAGAGGGATTTGGGAAAGTGTGAGAACACAAGGCAGATATGTTTCCCTGCAAAATGGGACTCTTCTAACACTGACTCTTGAAAGTTAAAAACAATGAAGTTTCTAAAATACCTGTCATTGCTCAAAATCTCCATTTTATGCTACAACCTAAACACTGTGCTCTGAGGATGTCAGCTTACAATCACTCATCCAAGCAGGCAGGGAACCTCGCTAATAAGCCCAAAAGATGAAAGAAATCACAAGTTCACACGGCTCAAGCAGTAACACTAATTTCTTCTGCCTTTTACCTGTCTCATGAACTCCTAACAACAGTGAAAGATTAATAAGGGTTTGCAGTGTAAAGCCTAGCACAAGGGAAACCTGTTATTTTACAGTATGTCCCTCTGAAGTCCCTAAATATGCTTTGCCAGGAGCCCTGCCACTGATCTCCTCTCTGCAGGAGTGCAAGGTGAGTGAGTGCCCTTGCTTCACATCATTTCTGGCCTTTGCAATCCAGGAACCTCTGACGTGCCCGAATGATGTGGGCTGGCTTTATAACATGGATTGCTACTCACTAGGGAGCTGAGGGGAGGCTGTTAAAGACTTTCTGAGGACTGTAGGTTGCACTATACTTGAAGTTGAGGTTTCTAAGGTCAATGGTTCATTCTGTTTATGAGCAAACCACTCTGGGCCTGGAGGAGGATCCTGACTGCTGCTGCAACAGCATCACAAAGTGACAGCAAATAACAAGCAGATTGAAAATCATCACTGTGAAAATACCATTTACTAAATAGGGCTTTTGTGTGTACCAATACACACAGGAAAAATGGCACAATTCTGCTATTTGACTTCTATATACTGTAGAAAGTAAAGTTAGGCTGCCTCAGGTACGTTAGGGACTCCCTTGAGAGTTTTTCTGGGGATTTTTCCCTTTCAAGGCCCATCCTACAAAGATATAATTCCTACTTAATATCAATCACACCTGCAATGTTGCAAACAAATCAACCAGCAGAATCCTTCAACCTGCTCGTGGGAGGCAGGTACACCTGCCTTGGGCTTGGATCAGAGCGAAAAGAAGGGTTCATGCCTGACCTGTTGCACAAACACTTCTGGCAGTTATATACACAATAAATAAAACAGATTCATTTCCAGCTGCCCCTCAAGCCATCAGTAGTGACTGTTTTCTTAATAAGCATCAAATGCCCGGGTGAGCCTTCCAAGGGGCTGTGGGGCAGGAGCACACAGTCACTGGCTGACCAGAGCAACACCTACAGGTGGGTACAGCTATAAAATATCAGCTGCTGATCCTCTCTGGTGGTACTGCCACTACTGTAGTTTTAATGCTTGCATAGGTTCATCCTCAACAGTTCCCCTGGTGAAGACATAAAGCAGCTCCCACTAGTATTTAAAGGGAATGAAATGGAAGGATTTCTATTTTTGCTGTGTGAATTTCTACCCCGAGGTTAATTTTGCTGGGGGAATTTTTTTTATCCTGGGGCATAAGGGGGTGAAGGGATTGATAGTTTAACAAAAGCCAGTAAGCTGAAAACTATGTGCACTATGTATAGTTTTGTGAAATCAAACCCTTTAACATTTCTTTCATGAACATTCAGCAATCAAAACAGGTAATGCTGTTTTTGATGACTTCTGCTCTCTTCACAAGTTTGAAATGCTATAAAAGCAAGAAGATGCCATTTCTACTAGGCAAAACCCACTTTTATTTCAAAAATTAAAAAAAAATAATCAGCAATACTCCATCATATAAACTACACAGACTATCAAAAGTCAGCTAGCTCTGAAACTGAGCCCTTTAATTCAGTTCAAAAAACTTTGAGCCTGGATCTTTCATAAGGACAAACAAGTAAATTTCTCTTGAAGTCAGTTGACTTGTCCTGTCACCCTGGGGAATCCCAGCTCCGTGATCACAGAAATGTTTCATTTTTTAAGGGGACAAGGCAGATTGAACAGAGAGTCCAGGATGTGGCCCTGCCCATGTATTACTGTGTATATTACTGTTTTGCCACTGAAGGTCCAGCTTCGAGGCTGCAGAGCTGTCAGTGACCAAACATGATGGACCACCCATCGGCCTTTTATTAACCAGCACTTGTTCCCCCCTCTAATCCTATCACCAGAGTAATCAAAGCTGCCATGTCCCAGGGTTTGAAGGAACAGCAGGACCTGGGAAATGAAGACTGATTTTGTTAACTAAGTCATTCCTGCCCCATGAATACTGTCTCATTGGTAGAAAGCAGGGAGATGAGGTTTATTTGTGCAGAGAATGAGGCGGCAAAGAAATGAAAGGGGGAGAATGGTGAAGTGTGAAGTTTAATCTGGCACAGTCTGAGGTTTCTTTCTTTGAGGCAGTCTCTGATCCAATCAACACTGGTTTGATATTTAACATCTCCCCCTGCAGTTGGAAATGATACCAGCCAGAGGAGACCAGAGTCAGGGCTTCCCACACAGCCAAAGGGGAGAAAAGGGGCTGCTGGCAGCTCCCCATCAGCCTGGCAGCTTCCCCACCTACAGGCTGGCATGAAGCTGGACCCTGACAAAGAATTTCCCCTATGAACCTTGGGATTCAGGGCACCTGCAATGAACTGAATGCAGTCCCTGAGGAGAGCAAGCTCGGGATGGGATGAGAAAGGGATTTTAGTTCTAATGTGGAGGAAGGGCTATGAACACTGTCTGGGACTGGGGATCCTGCTGAGAAACAGGATCAAACACAAGCAAGAGATACCACCCACCTCCCCAGGGAACAGCAGTTTGGGTAAAGGAGTAAGACCTTTCCCTTGCTGACTGTACAGACCTTCAGTGGGGACACAGTGCAGTCACTCCAGGTTGATGGGGGTCCCATGACAGCCCTGGGCCGTCAGGGAGGAGGCAACAGGAGTCACCATCACAATTCTCTTTACTCTAACAACAGTCTGGGGAAAGCTTTTCATTATAGACCCATGTGAGGGTCCCAAAGAGAGAAAGCTCAGCCCTATTCACAGCTGGCCCTCAGAGGACAAATGGATGCGTCCTCACAGCCCTGCCAGGATTCCACAAGAAGGCCTGGAATGTCATCTGCCCCTCACCAGGTCTCAGCCGGGCCAACTTGATTTTGCCCTTTTCTGGCCACTCTCTACATAACCATCAGTGCTGTCAGACAGCCTTGTCTGCTCCCTCTTCTTCACTTGCCTCAGCTCTTTCTGTCCCACCTTCCCTGAAAACCCTGAAACTTCAAATTCCAAGGAGCAGTGAAATTTCAACCTGACCCAAACCTGCTGTGAGCTCCCCTGCATCCAGGCTCCCAACACTGCCTTCTGCTGGGATTCAGACACCTTGACACCAGCTCTACCATACCCAGGGCCCAGACTTTGAGTGACCAGCAGCTGCCAAGGTCCCAGGAGGTGAGGTAACACCTCCCCCAGGATCCAAACAGGAGAGCAGCTGGTCAGTGGGAGGCAGGAGGATGGGAGTGATGTGGAAAAGCAGCAGGAAACACTGTGCAAGGGTTTCAGGGGGAACAGAGCATCAAACTACAAAGTTTCGGGGTTACAATAGAAAACAATGCTCTTTGCCCTACCTGCAGGAGCTGGCTCTCCAGGAAGCAGCTAATTATATGAGCCACCTTAATCTTTTTATCCGGCTAAGACAATCAACATTTCAAAGCCACGCACAGAACGTTTCAAAGATTGTTCCTGGTCAAAAATGCAAGTGTATCCACTTTCTTTCAGAGCAGATCAAAACCAAGTACCACACCGGGACCACTCCTAGATTTCCTCCTCCTCACGGTATCAGATTAACAGATTTGGTGTATGTAGTCAGATTAAATATTTGCAGTAGCACAAAGCTGTCTTTGAGGAGAAGAAGTAGGAAAAAAAGCTTTTTTTGTCTTCTTTTTTTAAATTTGCTTAGGGCAAAAATACTGGACTTTGGGGACGTGGGAAACAAAAGCATTGACATGATTCAGCAAGGCACAGTCCTAAACCTGAATTCTGAACGGAGAAATAATGTGCAGCGTTCCTGTAATAGTAATCCTGAAAACAGGTAAAAAACCATTGATACCCTGAGCAGATTTGGGACTATAATTTATCACAGATGTTCTCATCAAACTATGCAAACACCCTGCAAGACAAAAGCTGCTCAATTTCTGATTTCCATTTTAGTGTGTTTTAATTATGGGTTGCTGAAGGAAAGATCCAAGACCTGGAACTGGGAGGTGAAACCTTGCAATAGTAATCCACTCCACTAAATTAGCACAGTAATACACCGAGCAGTAGGACTGCCAGACGGTGTGATAACATTACAAATTACTATTGTTAAACAACTAACCAGGTGTCAGGATGCATGGAAATCTAGAGGAAGCAAGAAAATAAATATCTGGTTTGTTTTGTTTAATTTTGTCTCCTGTTGTTCTGGTGGCCTTGTTCCCAGAAAAGGCTTCAATCTAGGAAAATTCCTCCTGAACACTGATCTATTTCAGCAACTTTTTCAATTCTCTCTAACAATTAAAATGGAATGAATTCTTTTAATCAGCACAAACGTTTTGCATAAATTACTGTCCTTTGCTTGCCAATAGCAGTAATACCTTTACTGTTATTTTTTAGATTATTTTTGGAGCAAAATGAATAGGAAATTTTTGTTTCTATTTAAAAGTTGGACAGAGAAACAATTATGGTTAAGAGCAGCAGTGAGTTTTGTAGTCTGTCCCTTTTCCTTTCTCTGTTGCTCACTCTCTCTAAAAAGAAAAAAAAGTAGTATGATTCATATTTAAAAGGCTTCCAAGTGGTACATTTTTAATCAGGTGCTTCCATGTGCTTGATTCTAACTGCCCTTATTGACCTAATACAACCAAACACTATGGAATGTCTAGAATGGTTAATTATTTTTACCTCACCTTAAAGAAGGGGTTCAACAGAGAGGACAGGCACTTAAACATTTCACATAGAATGGTGTAAAACGAATTCCTTGATCTGGATGTGTGTTAAGTAATGCAAAGGTCCTGAGGGGCTTTCTTTTAATTATTTTTGTTGATAAACAAGAAAATACATTAAAAGTATATGCAATAAATCTTCTCTGAAGGTTGAATGCACAGTTAAGACTCCCACTTGAAATATTGGATGAACCAAATGCTAGTGAAAGCCAGACTTTTTCACCTTCAAATAGTTCCTACTGGACTTCGGGGGAGCAGGGGGTGAAGGCACTCTAAGGACATTTAAATCACACCGAAGATTAGTTCTTTAATCCTTATTCCCACATCACCAAGAATTTTTTTGGTCAAAGTAGGACAGTAAGATAAGGCTGAAAATAGACCGATCCAAAACTAATGACGAAAAGCAGGTTAAAGATGAAATATCATAGCAGTAATTGACACCATCTTAAATCTCCCCTGGATTATTTGTTTTCTTCCACACTCATTCATTTCCTCAATTTCTAGTAAATCTCATTTCACATAAACAGTTCCACAAAGCAAAGTCAATAGCTGTTACTGTGTTCCTGATTAATCCACTGAAATGAAATAGATCTCATGGCTTAGTATTTGGTTGTTTAAAGCTAAATCCATTGAAAGAATTCCGGAGTCCAGTTACACCAATAACTTTTGTTTCTTAACCTACATCCTTTTCTGTATGCTGAAATTTACCTGCTCTAAAATGAAATAAACCCATGCATATTGCACAGTTAATTTCCCCCAGTACAAGGGCAACATGAGCCACTTTGTTTTGACCCGGAGTGACCACTAAAAAGACGACTGACAGTTTGCATGTACTTAAATCAATTTCAACAATGTCGAAATTTCTGTTTTCATTGTTCATGCTTCATCCTCTTCCTGACAAGTACCACAGAGCTGCTTTACTTCAAAACAAACAAACAAACAAAAAAAATCACTTTTTACCCAGCTCTGGGACAGGAGGGATGGAAGTTTCCCTCACAAGCGGCAAGCAAGCAGACACACACATTCACACCCCAGACATTTGCCTCTCAAATAAATTACACACATACACACGCAGTGCTCGCCACGCACATCACGGGGTTCTGCATGCAGCACCGGACCGGCGTGATGGCGAACAGGCAGCCCAAATTAAAAGCTGCTCAGGCCCATGAGTGACCACCCCGCTGCAGCACGCTAGAGGTTCACCCCCATCAGGTGATGGAAGTGCAAGCAGAACGGCCCCCATATCCTGGGATAAGACACGAGGCCCAGAAGCCTCCTTACCTGGGAGAAGTTGAGCCCGTTCAGCGGGTGACATTGTTCCTCCACCCGCTCCACCGCACCCGTCTTCTTCTTCATCCTCTCGGCCTCCTGGGCGAGGTAGAGATCGAGCACCGGCACCCCTCGGGAGCGAATGTCCGTCTCCGTCAGGGAGTTCACCATGAGCATCACCCAGACAGGCCTCTTGCGCTCCCAGTTCCCGGCGATGGCGTTGAAGAGGTAGTCGGCATAGAGCCCTTTGCCCCGCTGGTCCGGGGTCATCCAGTGGGGCAGCATCAGCTTGATGTAGTCCAGGTGGCGTTTGAGGCGGCGGTACAGCTCCCGGGGCAGCACGTCCTGCAGGTTCTCCCCGTGGGGCAGCATCTGGCAGCTGGCCAGCCCCGAGATGGTGTAGGGGTCCGTGAGATCCAGCTCGAAGTAGACGCTGGAGCTGGCGTGGAAGGCGGCCTTGGAGTTGTCAGGGATGAAGTCCCAAACTCGCGTGTAGGGCACGTGGATGGTGCCGAAGAGATAAGCGGGGGGGTCACGGCGAATGGTCCAGAGGAAGGAGTTGAGCTCTCCTTGCTGCGGGGAAGACAGAGGGGCTGGTCAGTGATGGAGGGGCACAAAGGCAGGAGATGGTGATGCCACCCTCCGGGCTGCCCGCGGGGCAGGAGCGGGGGTCCCGCTTCCCCCTCTCCTCACACAAGCCCCGCGCGGGCTCGCGGCAAGCAAAGCCCACGGGAACCATGAGGCCCGCGTGGGGCT